>JAANDH010000395.1:86381-133049 GCA_011799765.1 Nymphaea thermarum
ACCCCTTTTTCATCCGAATTTCACATAATTTTGAATTATTTTGAAAAAGAAAATTGTTTGAAAATTGGTATGATTGGCCATTAGGTTTATAAAAATATATTTTAAAATGGGTCTTGTCAATTCAAAAGACTAAAATCATCCTCTAAAAGGAGGTTTTTTGTCAAAAGAAGGGTCAAATGAGTCTTGTTCACCAAAAGACTAAAATCGCCCTCTAAAAGAAGTTTCTTTTGTCAAAAGGAAGGGCAAATAGGTTTTGCCCACCAAAAGACCAAAATCGCCCTCTAAAAGAAGGTTTTTTTTGTCAAAAGGATGGGCAAATGAGTCTTGCTCTAATTTGGATTTGAAAGTTGGATTTTGAATCTAATTTGAATTTGATAATTGGATTTTGAGTTTGAAATGCTAGATTTGGATCTAAACTTGGATTTTGGATCTAAACTTGGATTTGAAATTCATTTTAAAAATAATAGACCCAAAATTTTAATAACCCTGTTTTTTGAAAAATTTGGGGTGATAATAGATGCCCCTCTTTGTTACTAAGCCGGCACTGGCCGTGCTTAGTGACAAAGATAAGCGCCACAAATTTTTCAAACAAAACATGTTGGAAGAGATGTTTCAGGCTTAACCCCTTACCTGAATGGGTTATTTGAGCTTATATTGCAGGTTTAATATCTTTTCTGCATGGGTTTGCCAATATTGAATTCAGGTTTAACCTCCCTGACATGGGTTGCTTTGACTTGCATCGCAAGTTTATATCATTACCTGTGTGGGTGGCGTTGGCTTGCAGTGGAGGTTTAACCTCTTACCTGCATGGGTTGCTTTGGCTTGCAGTGCAGGTTTAACCCCTTACCTGCGTGGGTTGCTTTGGCTTGCATTGCAGGTTTAACCCCTTGCCTGCGTGGGTTGCTCTTTTTGTCCATAATTTCAGGTTTTACCCATTTCCTGAATGGGTTGCTCGATAACAAATGGCAATGCCGGGTAAGAACCCTCATCTCCTCGAATGCCTTTGTTGAAACGGAGGATAAGACCCTATTGCTCCAACATTGGTTGTGACAAGAAGTGTTCTTATCACTTCGAGTGACTTTTGGTGAAATTTTTGTTTTCACCCAAGTCTGGATTTTGAATTTGTTAAAATTCCCCAAACTAACGTTTGAGTTGAGCTTGCTTCGAAAAAGCCCCTAGCCAAACGGCCAAGTTGCGCTTGCTCCATAAAATTCTCTTGTCTAGCGACATGATTGAGCTAGCTTTAGAAAGCTCCGAGCCTAACGGCCGGATTGCGCTTGATCAAATCTTTAGCTTAACAGCTGAATTGATTTGATTGGGATATGATCCCTTTTTCTATGGACAGTGATGATTGTTTATGAAAAATATTTGTCGCAAAACATTTTAGAAATGTTTCGAAATAATAAAAATGTCCCAGTATTAGGAATTTACCATGATTGATAAATGAGAGAATGCTGGGTAGAAGATTGCTAGTTGATGTCTTGGATTGAGATTGAAGCGAACAAAAAAATGGAAATTGCCTCAATCAAATAAGGTATGAGAAAAATAATATAAAGAAGATATATTTTTCATTAATAGGAAAATGAGGGTGCAAGGTAATGACATATATATGAACTTTGGTATGCAAGAATTTATGTTTTGTCTCTAAGGTAAAGAAATTGAGACAAAGCTTATAGGAGAAAAATTTGTTATAAGTATATGATAGGTAGATGGTAATTCTCATGGCGAGATATCTAGTTGATAATGCATCTAAACAGAGAATCTTAGTTTTGCTATGATTAAATCTCGAGTACAGTATGAATATATGAGGTTTGACTCTGAAAGATATAAATTGAACCAAGGTGAATGAATGAGTCAAAAATTAGATGTCCAACGATTGAAGATAGAATATATCAGAGCATTAGCAAAAATCTTGGAATAAATGATGGCCCAATAAAATCATGGAAGTAGTAAAATGGAAAGAAATACATTCCATATGTATTTAAGCAGAAAAATTATTGGGCTAAATGTAAGTGAGAAAACAAGGAATGTATGGCCCGAGTCAAACACGTGTTGATCTCGGACTGAGCTTGGGGTGGAGAAAATAATGGAAATTGTCTCAAATGCATAAAAATTGATATGAAAGGGTGAAAGACAATATCACGTGTCTGAGCTTGGATATGAAAGAATTTTGACACGTAATTGAGACAAAGCTTGAAAGAAATTTTATTGTAGAAATGTGATTGGTAAATAGTGATTTTCATAACAAGATAGTAAGTTGATAGTATAGAAAAATAGAGGAAATTATGAGCAATTTATCACATGTGAAGAATATTAACTTCAAGAGGATTAGACCTCAAGTACAGTATAATGAATACATGATGTTTGCTTCATATGGGTCCAATAAATGGAAATCACATGTGAGATGATTGAAGATAGACTATACTCGAGTAAAGCAAAGATTTGACATTCAATTTGGAATAAATGATAGCCCAATAAAATCATGGAAGAAAGATATGGATGTTGATGCCAAAATAATTATGTATGACTCGAGTCAAATAAAGTTAGTAATTGAACTAATAGATGGGTCACATAAAATAAAGTTAGTAATTGAACTAATAGATGAGTCACATACTTGATAATAGGAGATTAGACAAATAAGGGATTGACAAGATATAGATTTTGAAGCAATTCTAAAAAATGATTTGCCAAGGAATAATTGATGATCTAATGAAATTGTGGAAGAAGTAAAATATGAAAAAAGATATCCCCTAAGTATTGAAGCTTGGAAAAATGTTTGGCTAAAATGAGGGCAAAAGATTGTCTGACCTAAGTCAAGCAAAGATTGGTAACTGAGCCAATAACTAGCTATCATGTTTAAGAATATGAGGTTTGGACCATGAAGAAATGAGAGATTGAAAATGTAGATCTTGAAGTGATTCTTGAAAAATGGATGACAATATTTGAAAAATCAATGTCATGTAGATAATAGGGTCCAAACATGATTTCATAGCGTGATCATGTTGAAGATTATATAGAAATGATTGAAAAAGACTTTGATTTAAATGAGAAAATGAGATGCAAGATTATTAAATTGATCAAAGATTGTATGAAGACACGCATGTAATCATCACATGATGATAAAAATTCAGCATTTTTGAAAGTCACCTTTATCATGCATATATTTGAAAATGAGCTTATGACCCTAATTGAATTTGGTTTGAACAAATTGTTTCATATACAATATGCCAATATACCTTAGCCAAAAGGCTTAGTACAAGCATAAAATTCTCCATTAGACAACTAAGGGTAAGGTTTATCCACTTCTTCTTGATCACTCGTCGATATACCATAAATTACCACTCATGGTACTAACGAGGGGGCTTTCCCACCCAAGGTGTGGTCTAGTTGTAAGGATTAGTCTTGTGCTACCGCCTAAGACCAAGCCCGGCAACATGTTGACCAGGACAAATAAGTATTAAAATTTTAAAATATGAGAAATCATGGAAAATCAGTTGTCTCTAATGCAATGTTGCCTAAGATGACGATTAAAATATATAAAAGAGCAAACATTGTTTTCAAACAAGTCCTAAATTGAGGAGAGTTGTATTTGATCCTATATCTAGGTGAACAAGATTGATCATCCTCAATTAGTCTTATATGCAAGAGAGGAAACATAATCATCAAGCAATATAATGAAATGCCGATGGGGTCAAGGCCAAAGAAGGGAATATATTTTATCATCGGCAATATATGAGATGTTCAAGTTTGTAGAAATGCATCAATTATAATCATAGTCAAACGATAACGGGTCCCATCACGGTCGCCATCTGTTTGCATCCCAAAATTTTCATTGGTTTTGGAGTGCTCTAGAAAAATGAGGTTTTGTTTTGAAATAGGAAAGAAAGGGACTCGTCCGTCGGTACGAGGATTGACTGTTCCCGGCGCCTTTACCGGGGGTAATCAACCCAAGGGCTATGTTCATCATTGATGCATTTCATCTTAACTTAAACATCATTTTGATTCTATATGTGGTGTAGAAAATATTGAAAGTTTGATGTTTCAAACTTTTGAAAAGACTCTTGAAGAGTTACTTGAAAATGTGAAATATTTTGAGAAAAAAGTGAAATTAGTAAATATCATTTGAAAAGCTTGTGAAATCATTTTGAAATCACTTTAGTGTTCTCTTAAGACTTTAAGTAGGTTTGAGGTTTTGCTCTAATTTGGTTACCAGCTAGTTAGAGCTTCATCCCCTCTTGCTTAAATTCTTTTGGAGATGTGCTTGCGATCATAAGTGAAATAAAGTGTGTGAGAATGCATGGATGCATTTATCCTATATGATTGAAAGAATGTAAAACATTCCTACCACAACATTCATCTAAAGTAATTCCTACCACAACATACATCTAAGATTTTTGTTTTTGTAAATATCATATATATGAAGGAAAAGTTTTTGAAAATAGATTGGAATTGTAGACCTATCAAGCATGAATCCAATATTGGGTCATTACTTGGTTTGTGGTCTTGATGAAGTCGGCAAATGAAAAATTAAAATATTAAATGATAAGAGTTCATATTGAAAGAATGGAAAAGATGAAAGACTTGATCCCAAGAGAGATATAGAGAAAGAGAAAGAAAAAGAGATATTGAAAATCATAAAATCAAATATTTAAAAGGAAGAGAGATACGTATTCCTATATGTATAGATACGTACATGAAACCTTGTGAAAATGAAACTTAAATCAAATAGAGAAGAGAATATCATTTTAAAAAGAGAGAAAGATTTAAAATGAAATAAACGTATATATATTTATATATACGTATATGAGAGTTTGTAAAAGGATATGTTAAATCATAAAGAGAGAATCACAAAAAAAGATATTCATGTGCACACATATGTATATAACGTGTATATACGCATATGTCTTCATGAGTATTAAAATTAAGAAATGAATTGAAAATAGCCGACTTCAATTTTTGATGTAGGCCGGAGGGGAACTTGGGCTCATGCAAGAACCTAAATTAAATCTCCAAGGCCATATTAGATAGGTTTCTTTTGAAAATGTTTTGAAAAATATGATTCATATCTAAACATGAAATGTTATGATTTGGTTTGCCACAAGGGATATATTTCTTCCACCGTTGGGTATGGAAGAAAATCAAGCAATATAACGAGGCACTCGTTAGGGTTCCTAATGGGGTGATTAGGATAGAAACTAACGCAAAATGTCATGCAAATGCATATTAACATGTACATATTCGTAAGGGTCTTCCAGGGTTGGACAAGCCCCAACCTCAAAAATCACAAGAAGAAATCTCAACCCCAAACACTCATTCTCATCGTGCATTGGGTCATATAAATGGAAGATTAGAATATCATGCATGAGCATCATTTCAAGCATGAATGATAAACAAAGACAATATAGCAAATATATTTTTGGAGATAAATGAAGAAATAGATTTTGTTCCATCTTGCTCATACTCCCGGTGCACTCAAGAGTAGCTCTTGATTCCGGATCATTTGAGCTATCTTGCATGGCCAAGGGGAGATGACAAGAGGAAAATGAAGATATGAAAATGAAAGATTGCATGATGAAAATGAAAGATCATCTCATCTTCTTATGCTCTCGGTGCACACGAGCATAGCCTCTTGACTCTAAAAATAGAGATTGAGGGCTATCTCATATGGCCATGGGGAGAGGAAGAAGAGAGAAAATGAGGAAATGAAAATAGAGATTTTCATATCTCGGATATGAATAATAATTAAAATGCCATGGAGAGAAGAGAAAATGAAAATAGAAATAGAGAAAGATTACATACCTCGAATGTGATTGATATTAGAAATGAGCCCTCTCTTGAATGATCTTGGATTTGCCTTGAATGAAGCTCCCAAGATGTTGAAGATGAAGCCTCCAAGAGATCTTTGATGCTCCCTTGAAGAGTTGTTGCTTGATGAAATTACTCCAAGTTGGGGAAGAAGAGAGAAATGGAAAGAGAGAGCAAGAGAAAATGAGGAAGCACAAGAGGTTCCTTCATGGTTGGCCCCCCCCTCAAGAGAGAAGATTGTGGGGTATTTATAGAAACTTTGGAGCCAAAATTTAAAATTTGAATTCAAGATTTGAATTAAAGAGATAAAAGCTTTGGAGCCAAATTTCGAAATTCGAATTCAAGATTTGATTTAAAGAGATAAGAGCTTTGGAGCCAAAACCCTAAATTTGAATTTTTTTTTTAATTTCACCCCTTTTTTATCCGAATTTTACATAATTTTGAATTATTTTGAAAAGAAAATTGTTTGAAAATGGTTATGATTAGCCATTAGGTTTATAAAAATATATTTTTAAAATGGGTCTTGTCAATTCAAAAGACTAAAATCATCCTCTAAAAGGAGGTTTTTTTGTCAAAAGGAGGGTCGAATGAGTCTTGTTCACCAAAAGACTAAAATCGCCCTCTAAAAGAAGTTTCTTTTGTCAAAAGGAGGGGCAAATAGGTCTTACCCACCAAAAGACCAAAATTGCCTTCTAAAAGAAGGTTTTTTTGTCAAAAGGATGGGCAAATGAGTCTTGCTCTAATTTGGATTTCAAAGTTGGATTTTGGATCTAATTTGAATTTGATAATTGGATTTTGAGTTTGAAATGCTAGATTTGGATCTAAACTTGGATTTTGGATCTAAACTTGGATTTGAAATTCATTTTAAAAATAATAGACCCAAAATTTTAATAACCCTGTTTTTTGAAAAATTTGGGGTGATAAAAATAATATTCTGATGTACTCAAATAGTGAGACAGAGCACAGAGATCACTTAAGGACTGTGTTGAGTATTTCATGCAAACATAAGTTATATGTCAAATACTCGAATGTGAATTTTGGCTAGAAAAGGTAAACTTCCTTGGTCATGTAATCTCAAATGATTGAGTTTCTATAGATCGGACTAATGTGTCGGTGTACAGGACTAGAGAACGCCATGCAGCGTAACTGAGGTTAGAAGCTTTTGAGATTGGCAGGATACTATCGCAGGTTCATACAAGACTTTTCGAAAGTAGCTACACCCATGACTAAGCTATTGAGAAAAGGAGTGAAGTTTGTTTGGAATGAAGAGTGTGAAAAGAGTTTTCAAACTCTGAAGGAGAAGCTTACTATTGCCCCTATTTTGATGCTTCTATTGGACTATTATGGGTTTGTGGTGTACACTGATGCATCGAGAATCAGTTACGGTTGTGTATTGATGCAACATGGTTGTGTAGTGACTTATGCATCAAGACAATTGAAGGATCATAAGAAACACTATCCTACTCATGATTTGGAGTTGAGAGTGGTTGTATTCGCATTAAACATGTGGAGACACTATCTCTATGGTGTAATTTTTGAGGTGTTTACAGACCACAAGTCATTGAAGTACATATTCTCTCAAAAAAATCTCAATTTGAGGCAAAGAAGATGGATTGAACACTTAAAGGATTATGATTTCTCTATATCATATCATCCGAGAAAGGTGAATGTGGTGGCTGATGCGTTGAGCAGACATGCTAAGGCAACGATATGTTGTATGTTAAATCACTCTTAAACATTGTTGCAAGATGTGATAGCATGACAGCCTCACCTTTGTGATGAGAATAAAGCAACAATGACTACCTTGATACGACATCCTTTGATGGAAGAGCTTATATTGAAGCAAAAGAAAGATTCTGATTTTACTAAAAATGCAGAAGAAAGTAAGAAGGTAGATTCTTCATGGTATCAAGAGGAAGATGGTTCATTGTGGTTTCGACAAAAATTGTGGAAGTAGTAGATGAATGGGTGAAATGTTAGTTACTTGATAAGCTCACAAATCTAAGTTTTCTATACACCATGGCAGTACAAAGATGTTTCAAGATATGAAAGAAATTGTTGGTGGCCTGGAATGAAGCGTAAAATTACAGAATATGTAGCAAAGTGCTTGGTTTGCCAGTGGGTCAAGGCAGAACATCAATGACCAGGAGGCTTGTTGCAGAGAATTGATATTGCAATGTGGAAATGGGAGGACATTACGATGGATTTTGAGGTTGGTTTGCCTCACACCAGAAGATAACATGATGCCATATGGGTGATTGTTGATGGACTTACGAAGTCCGCTCATTTTCTACCAATCAGAATCAGTCAATCATTGGAAAGTCTTGCAGAGTTGTATATCGGCGAGATAGTGAGATTGCATGGAGTGCCAAAGTTTATTATTGTTTATTGAGATTCACGTTTTACCTCTAGGTTTTGGGGACAATTGCAAAAGGCATTGGGTACCAAGCTTAAGCTAAGTATTTACACCCCCAAACTGATGGGCAATCTGAGAGAACCATTCAGACGTTAGAGGACATATTGTGTGCATGTGTCTTAGATTGGAAAGGAGAATGAGATAAACATGTGAATTAGCAGAATTTGCATTAAATAACAGTTACCACTCTAGTATCGGGATGGCACCTTTTGAGGCCTTGTATGGAAGGTCATGCAGATCACTAGCTTGTTGGACTGAAATGGGTGATGGCAAGATCGAGAACCCTTTAGTATTGCAACACTACACTAACCAAGTGCAATTGATAAGGAAAAAGTTGTTGACTACTTAGAGTAGACAAAAAAGCTATGTCGACATTCGACATAGAGAGTTGGCTTTTGAGGTTGGTGATCATGTGTTCTTAAATATTTCACCTACTAAAGGCGTTTTTCGATTTGGTATTAAGGGAAAGTTGAGTCTGATGTTCATTGGACCGTTTGAGGTATCAGAGAATATCAGAGAGGTGACATACATATTGGCACTACCACCTAATTTGAGTCATGTTTGTAATGTTTTACATGTTTTCATGCTTCAAAAGTATGTACCAGACCCTACACATATGTGATTGATTTTCAAGGTATTCAGGTCCAAGATGATTTGACAATTGAAGAAAAACCTATTGGAATTGTGGATCAAGAGAGTAAGTGCTTCACACAAAGAGGATTTCTTTAGTGAAAGTGGAATGACAACACAGAGAGCACAAGGGAACTCGAGGAGGATATGCAAAAGAAGTATCCACATCTGTTCATGCATTGAGGTATGATTTATCGAGGACGAAATTTCATTTAAAGAGGGTAGGATGTAACGCTCGTTTTCTTGGCAGGTCGGGTTGGAGCGGGTCCAGACCCGGACCCACAACTTACCCGCATGAGAGCCCGACGCGAGGGCTCTTCTCCCTCACTTTCCTTTGTGTCTCCCTCTCCTTCCTCTTCTTCCTCTCCGTCTCTTCCTCTGCTATGATCACAATGCAGAGAAGAAGGAGGCGGAAGAGATGGCAGCAATGGTGAAGGTGAAGGGCAACAGCGGTGGTGGCGCGTAGGTAAGCCATCGGTTTGCCTCTCTTCTTTCTTCTCCTCCTCCCCCTCTCACTATTTTCCTCATCTAACGCCTCTCCCTCAATCCAGTAGGCGATAGGATTCGGACCCATCAAAGGCAGGCCCGACTCTTGGCTATCGAATGCCCCTCTTTCTCTCGTGCTCCTCACTCGCATCTCTTTCTTTGTGGTCTCTCTTACTCTCTCCATCTGTCTCTTCCCTCTCTGTCAGTGCTCTCTCCCTGGCCACTCTCGCGTCTCTTTGCTCACGCCTTCCTCTACATTCTCTCTCACTCTCTTTACCCACGCTCTTTGCTTGAGCCCTCTCCCTCAACCGAACACTCTCTGCCCTCTCTCTTTCTCTCTTGTGCCAGACCTTTCTCCCTCACCCGAACCCTTGGTTCCCCCTCTCTCAGTAGTCTTCAGCCTCCCACACAACTACTTGGGCCACTTCTAACGACAAAGCCCTCTCTTAGACCTCTTTTTTGTTGTATTTCATCATATTGATTGTAACCGTGTGGTTGGATTTCAGCTAAGGAAGTCTGTATTCTCCCTCTTACCAACAATCAGGCCGTGTGGTTGGCGATGGCAAAGAGTAATCTTTGGCATTGGTTCTCGGCCGAGAATTTGAGGTGGCTACCGATAACACTACAACAATTTGGGCTCTAAGATTGGGGTGAGCGAGACCTAATCGAGCCTAGATTGTTGTATATTTTTTATTGGAGCACGTATAATTATTGTTTGAGCATGCTAGAATTAAGAATTGATGATGTATGATGTATGTTAGCGACTTTGCTTTTTGGGAAAAGTCTATGATGGTTTTGGAGAGGCGAGATCCATGCTATAATGATCTTTTTAGCATGATAAGTGATTCTCAAAGCTATTTGGAAACATGATAGAGATTTGATGGGTGGAGAAGATTTAGAATTGTTTTAGTGAGCACGTGGCACATACTTTTGTCAATGGGTGTATTGCGTTGTTGGTTGGGTAAGAGCATGTAAGTTGTGTATTATTGAGAAAAAGTTCAACTGAAGAAAGCAAATGAGAAATGTGTTAGTGAAAGATTGATCGAAGCTTTGAGTTTAAATGTTTGGTCACAACCTCAATGTTTTTAGTAGAGACCTATTGGACGGTTTTGTGAGTCGATACTACTCATCGACGCCCTCTTGAGGCGATGACATGTCTCAATGATTATATGTTATACTTGTATAGATTGTAAAGCAAAACAAGTAGAAATCTTATCACTTGATTATGTTTGCAGGTACACTGGGCACATCCAGTAGACATTGAGCAACAAGACATGAAGCTCGAGGCATTTTGAAATGTTTTGTGGACGCCGACAGGTATGGCGGCTTTCCAGGCAAATCTCTGTCTCGGGCCAATGTGTGGATGTGTGTTTTCAAGATTATGGGATCCTACAATTGTAATGTGATTGAATGATTGTTTTGTGAGTGAATGTATGTATGCATGCGAATGATTTGATATGTGATAAGTATTGTTTTGGAAAGCTATTAGAAGCTTGTTTTGAAAACTGTTATGTATTTGCATGTGCATGCTAGAATTGATAACTGCTTAGGACACATGAGGTGGGGTATCGAGTCGAGTGTCTCCTCGACTCTAATTGTGTATTAGAAAGCATCCTAGAATGATAACTGCCTAGGATAGCTACGAGCCAATCACGGATCGAGACTACTCTCTGGGATTTGTCTAAGTTTTGAAAGATGTGTTTGATAAGATGTGAATTTTTATGAATGTGAATGTTGTGCTCTGTTGCATATGTATTGTTGTGGGCAATGATGCAATTGAATGTGACAGAAGGGTATTGTACTGGTATTGTTATGACGGCTAGCTAAGAATGTTAATGATATGTGTAGTCTTCGTGTGAAGGCAATTGGATATGTGGGTGCACTCATGAAGTGAACCAACCTCAGGAGCTAGCCAGTCATTTTGTGAATGTACAATTATAATGATAAGAATGAAAGAATTAGAGATGAGAGGCCAGTGGGTTGTGCCTATGTGTTTTGGAGTTGTCCTGCCTTCGCCACTAGTCTCTCCTGTTCGGAGCGAAGGCGGTGCAAGGCCCCAGGGTACTGTTATGTGATGCGCTTGGAGCATTGGGCTCCCGCTTTCCCAACCTGTGTGTCCTAGGAAAAGCAGAGTACCTCTCCTTGGAATTCACACACCCATGGATGAGTGCTCTACCGCTGTAGCGGAAATGGATCTATATTGTTACGGGCCACCACGGGGGTTGTCTCTCGGCTGTAAGTCGCCTGCGGTGTTTACGTGTTTGTGTTTGCACCCACATGAACTGTCAATTCACTGAAGCTAATGAAAATTAAAGGAATATGAATGAAATGTATATGAATGATGTGCATGTGAATGAAATGAATGAAAATGATATGTTTATGCATGTCTTGCATGTGAATTAGAATTATGTTATCGTGGCCATTGAATGTCCTTTATATGTCGTAGTTTATGTGAGGGGTCTTCTTGTCAAGTTATGTGATTATGCCCTGTCAGGACATGATGATAATTTGCTTTGATAATTGTGATTATCTCATATTTGAGCTCATTCCTAAAAGGTTTGGAGATTTACCAGACTTGTTGTCATACTGCGAAGACTAAGCCTTTTGTTGTTTCCTTTTTCAGGTTTTGACGGACCCGGAGCAGCAGGTTGATCAGATGGCTCTACTCACATCCTACTAGGGAGGTTTTGGGTCTTTTGTAGTGCCGGCGCGTCTTATTTTGGTTATATTAATGTCTTGTTTTTGTTAGGCATCAATTATATGGTTTGAGGCATTTTTGTCATACACATAAATGTGATTTTGTATTATTTGAAATTGTTATATAAATCAGAGTTGCCTCATTGTTTTAAATAAGATAGCTCCATCCTTTTGAATTGTTGTGTAGTCACACCACAATGCTTTATGTTAGAAAAAAAAATTTGCTTGATGGTCACAAAGGTTGGGGTGTGATAAAGATGGGAAGAGGTATTTAGTGGGCCCCACAATCATATCCTAAACACCGGAAAATTTATGTTTTGGGTTTGAAATCCTAATATGGTCAACAATCTTTTCCTAATTTTCTTACAAAAGTAGGGTGGTTCTTGCTCCCCTTAATCTTGATTCTGGAATTGGTGAATTGGGAGACAAAATCAAGCTTTTCCAAAGCCACATTATGTTTGCAATTTGTGAATTTGGTTTCTTGGGAAAGAGACTCTGCATTCGGTGGGCATATAGGGATCGAAAATGCCATTGGAAACTAATTGATTCTTTGATTTTTTTTTTTTTTGTTTAAGTCATGGGCTGTTGAAGTAATATTTTTAAAAGGGTTTCAAACCTTTTTAAAAGTTTGTTAAAATTCATGGGGCTGACATCGCATTTTCTATAAACAAGTACGAAAGCATGTTCGACATTTTTTTTTTCATTTTCATCTTTGTGTTTCTCTCTCTCCTCTTGCTAAATCCATTCTTGATAAAGCTTTCAACCACAGCCTTGCCATGGTGAAATGACTTTTTTTTTTTATTATTTGGTAGCACCATCTGCAGCAAATATTCTTGGTGACGTCATAGTTGAGAACCTTAGCATTAGGGTTGGGCATCAGGCCAGCCGGAGACTCGGCAAAGCTGGGCTCAAGCCAGACCTAAAGACCTTATTAGCAGCAAAGTTTGTCCCACTTAGTTATTGGGCTAGCCTGACCATCAACTTCATGCCGGTTATTTTATTTGAATCCCTCAATATTTCTTTTTTTAATAACTTAGAAACACATTAAGTATTTTTAAAGAAGTGTTCTGCGATGCATCAAGAGTTTCTAAGCCAGCAAACATCACAATGAAGAAGGTATATATATATATATATATATATATATATATATATATATATATATATATATATATATATATATATATATATATATATATATATATATATATATGGGCATTTTAATGTGGCCATTTTAAATTATATGGGGTCGAGGCCAGCCCCCAATACCCGACTTAGGCAAGCCCAACCCAACGAGTTTCTTTTACCGGGTAAGCTTCAAGGTCAAATAACCAGCCCAAGTCTCATCATAGTCAAATGTCAATATGGTACTCGGTCCAATGTCCATCTTTATCATCTCTTCATGTAGTGGGTGTATAATGCTTTATACATGTTTTACTATATTACAGCCAAAATGTATTTTTCAATGCACGTATTTTTTGTTTTTTTGACATGCTAATGCAAAATTGGAATCAGATTTTAAATATAAACGGAAATGGTTTCAATATTTAATCTTCACATTTACAGAATATCTTTCCCCATGTCATGATTTCTACTTAGGTTTGGATTCTGATTTTGATTCAGTTATTCAACTTTCAGATTTGAATTCAAATTGCTGTCATTCTTTGGAGATTTGAATTACTTGATTTGGAATTAGATACTAAATAAGTATTTTCCTTCCATTCATAAATTCATTCAATTTCTAAATGACCTGGTTATTATTGATTCAAACGAAAGCTAGGTTACATAAAATGAAATTAAGTGGTATCCAAACAAACAAATCCTAGTTTTTGCTTTTCTAGAATCCAGTTACAAAACTATTTTTCTGCGTACAAGTTTTCTTAGAGTGTAATTTCAGGAATTGTCATCCACAAGAGCCCTCTTTAAATACAACAAGACACTTGATGATACACATAAATATATAACTACAACATTTTGGGTAATGTGTATTTCTTCATATGTGTGTGTGCATGCGTGCGGTGAATGTTTTGAGGCTTCTTATGAAATCAGTCAACTACCAAATGTTTTCTCAGGTGACAAAATCTTTTATGAAAACACCTTGTAATAGAATCATTAGCAATGTTTTATGATGCAGCTATAATATTTTATAATGCAGCTACAATTTATGATGTTTTTACGACATAGTCACAAATAACGTTTTAAAGTTTTAAATAGTGAGATTTTTCTCAAGTATAATATGACAAGCTTGAAAAAATGAAAAAATATGGTAAATTTTTAAAATTTAAAAAATAAAGAAAAAATAAAATAAGTTAGAAATTGATAACACAAACATAAAAAAATAAATAGATTTGCAACAAATATAAAATAATAAATAATAAAAAAAACTATTTGGTATTAAAAAATAAAAAATGAAAAAAAGTTAAAAAACAAATGTGCTTTTTTTTAACATTTAAAAAAGACACTTTGTAAGTTTTGAACAGCAGTTTAATTTATAACGTTTAAAAAAAAACGTGGTTTTTGTGGCTAGGCTTTTCGCAATTATGCATCTGAGAACATTTGACAAACCAACTGATTTCAATTTTCCCCTTTTATTTTATATTTTATAACTAACAAATAAATGTTCGAGAACAAAAAGTGCTCGTTTTTTCCAACTCCGTACTGCCCGGTCTCGCTTTGACACGAGCCGAGAATAACGAAGCTACGGTTTTCCAGCTAATCTGTATGACTGGTTTGGACCCTCGATTCAGACCCGATCCGTTTCCTCTGACTGCTGACTTCTCAGTTCTCACGCAGTCTCTCTCTAAAAGGTGGGACATGAGAACCTGCTACGGACACGTGTTCAGAAAAGTTACGTGCCGCGTGTAACGTTCTGTGCCACGTCTCCGAGAGGACCTTACACCGGTGTCGAATTTTCACACGGAGGCCCATAAAGACTTCCGCCTGTAGCCGATGGTTCTCCTTCCCCGCTTCGCCCTACTCTGCATGCTCTCCGCGCGGCTGGGCAGTGTCCGGGCGATCCCATTTTCCTCTGTTCTGGTGTTCCGGCGACTCACCAGCCCTCCCCTGATAGACCCTCCGTCTTACTTTCTTCCGCTTCCTCTTATTCTTTCTTCCTCGCTATACAGGACGGGTCTCGCTGCGTCCTCCTCCTCCTGCCCTTCTGCGGCCTCCCCTCACGGGTCTGTCTTTCCCTGTTCTCGGTCCCTCTCTGGGATGGCCAGCCAGTCGTCTGCTCCGAAGCAAAACCTTCACGATTTCACTGTGAAGGTACTCTCTTTCTCCCCCCTCCCCCCACCACCCTTCTCTTGAACGAATTGGGATTTACTCACTGGGGATCCGTTTGAGGGCAGATGGAATTCAGTGATCAGCTTATGTCTGATGCAGTGGAA
Organism: Nymphaea thermarum; assembly: GCA_011799765.1. NCBI lineage: Eukaryota > Viridiplantae > Streptophyta > Magnoliopsida > Nymphaeales > Nymphaeaceae > Nymphaea > Nymphaea thermarum. The sequence continues at coordinate 101,802 of JAANDH010000395.1, forward strand.
TTGGTCGTATACGGAGGATCCTGTTGAACCCTTTCAGAGTTGAATCACTTTTAGATCGGAATATTTGTTTATTATTGGATTTTTTGAGTTGGTTTATAGGACCTTGGAGGAGAAGAAACGAAGTTGGTTTGTACTTGGTTCTCTGGGTTTAAGTATCACTTCCCACTTTTTATGAGGGAATCGCTCTACTTGTTTTTCTCTATTCTGAGTAGGAATTCTATTTTTACCAACGGCGGCTGAATTTAGCTTGTTCTTTGAGAGTTGGTGCTATTGATTTGTGAAAGAATTTTTCGTGAGCTCTTTATAAGTCTTCTTTAATTTCCATTCTCTGTGTTGCTTGAGTTTAGTTTGACCAGGAGATTGGTCTGGAAGAGAATTTTAGCGGAATCAGTCAGACATTTCATTCAGATTTTATGATAAAGTTCCTATTCTACAACGCATCACTAGAGTTTAGCTTCTGCCTCTTGCGATCTAATCTCTCTTTGGCAGGATGTGCGAGGAAATGATGTTGAATTGAGCAAGTATAAAGGGAAGGCCTTGCTGCTTGTCAATGTTGCTTCTCAATGGTGAGTCTTTTAGGTGGAGAAGAAAGAGGAGCTTTTTTGCGCGCGGAACAGTGAATTTTATGAGCACATGAAATTCGACATTATTAGCATAACCTGTTTCAATTTTCTGAATTTTCCAAGTTCATGACATTCGTAGTGATTATTTAACATTTCAACTTGAATGACTTTGTTCCAGCGGATTAACAGACTCAAACTACAAGGAGTTGAATCAGCTGTATGACAAGTACAAGGACCAAGGTTCCATTTTTGTCCTATCGTTTTGTTTCGTGTGATATCTCGTGTTTTATTCATAATGCTTGATCACCTTTGTTTTTTATTGAAAGCTTGGGTACTTATCCATGTCCTTATGTTCCCTCCTTTTATGCGATGCACTAATTTTCGTTCTCTGCTTTTCATCCGGTGCCTGTTTTCTCAAAATATTTGTAGATGATACTCACCTATAGATTCTTTTCCACTTGTTTGCAAACATATAAAATGGCTACTTTTCCTTCATCTAATCTTGTCCTGCAACCTAAAGCTCCTGAACTGTTGAACCTTTGCAGCCTTTTGTGTCCCTTAAGATTGTCCTAGCTTAGGTGACTAAGGCACTGCCAGTATTTCTTATTTGACTAATTGACTAAGGCTGAAGCTCTTCATTTCTTTCGATTTAGAAGGTTGTGCAATTAAGGTTCCCAAACAATGGCAAGGGTCTGCCAAGCAGCTTTGTAAGTAATTTGTATTACATAGTTTTCACGATACCTCCAAGTCTCCAGCACTGTTCAAAAGTCCATGCGGTGTCCTTTCGGGCAGGTCTTTCGTCAATTCTATCTCTTCCTTGGCCATGCAAGTAAGCATAAATGGCTGGCACATCCCGTAGCCTTGTCTACTGTAGAGTCTTAGCCATTCTATTGTGTCAATTCTTCGTATGTTGCTCCATGCCTCTCAGTAAAGTGCAGCCTCATTTGGCCCCCAATGAATGGGTTCAACCTGTTTTAATTGTCTTGTTGGTCATATCCTACCATTTTGCTACCCCAAGTACATTGAAAATGACGTCTACCTTGCCTATAGTCAAAACAGTAAATTTTACTAGTTGTGTAAGGGTTTTGTCAATTTTCATTCAAAGTACAATCTTCAAGATTGAAGCGACCATGTTTACCTTTAGTAGGCTAGTAATGATGTCTATGCAAATGTTTTGCCATGGTCCTCATGAAATGAAATATATCACTTATCATATTCGGCTAGAACTAGGTGCAAGCAACTAAGCGTAAGTTTGCATCTTTTCTGCTTACAAGACTTTGTTATAGAGATGGAAGCACCTGAATGTTTCATAATTTTATTATAGAGTCAGTAGTTGTGGGCCTCATGGCCTACCATATGCAATCATATGGATTATAGTAGCCACATACTACACTTAGTTTAGTGCTCCAGCAGCAGTGTTGAACTTGTTAGACCTACAATTACACTTGGTTTAGTTCTCCAGTGTTGAACTTGTTAGACCTACAATTACACTTGGTTTAGTTCTCTAGCAGTAGTGTTGAACTTGTTAGACCTACAGTATGCCAAGCACCTTGGAAGAGGTATAAGGAACAAAAGTTGTTGAAATTAGCATATTGGAAGATCAATCGGCCAAAATAACCATGAGTAGCTACGATATTGTAGGCTTCTTCCTCTTGATCGAATCTGTAACCTTCATTAGCAGACTCGTTTTCAGTAGTTAAATGTTATTACTGCCGTATCGTGTATCGGTCGGGCCGACCTATACGCTGTATCGTAACGTATCGTAAAATTATTTTTTAAATTTGTAAAAAATATTAAAAAATTATAAAAATAGGAAAAAAATCCGAAAAAATCTAAAAAAAATCCGAAAAAAAACTAGTAAAAATCAAAAAAATTTAAGAAAAATGCATTTAAAGGAGCATTCATCATTCATGTATATGAACTATGAAGTATGCACTGCACTTACTAAATATGAACAAGAGTACAAGACATTCCAAAATAAGAAATCAAACATTCAAAAATCAAAATCACATATTAAGCAACCTAAGAGAGTAAGAGTATTCAATTACATCACAATTCATAAGTTCACAATTCATAAGTTCACAATTCATAACTCAAAGCATATTGACATACTTTTCAAAACTTAAAACAAAAAGCCTCGCCAACGACCAATCGTCATCTGCATCATCATCTTCATTTTCTTCATTAACTTCTTCTTCTATCCCCTCTGTTGCAAATGGAATGTCACCATTGCTCCCCCCAGCCTCTCCTTCTTCAACTTCAACAATCTCTGCTGCTCCTTCAACATTCAAAAAATCAAGATCGTCCTCATCAAGTATTGCAACTGGTTCTTCTTCAACCCAAGAATCTAATATATCAAAATGGTCAATGAAGATAGGATCATATTGATTGTGATGCTTCCTCTTAGTTGTTGTTTCTAGTTGCCTAACAAGAGAAAAATTTAACAAATTGTTAAGAGATTAAAATATATATTAGAATTTGATATTCTTGTATAACAAAACAAATGTTTACCTTTGTCTCAACTTCATATTATAACGAACGTAAACAAGGTCATTCAACCTTTTATGTTCCAGCCTATTCCTCTTCTTGCTGTGGATGTGCTGAAATACACTCCAATTTCTTTCACATCCAGTTGCACTACATGTTTGGCTGAGGATTCTAATTGCAAGCTTCCNACAGTCAAAACATTTGTAGCAAACCGTGTTTGTGCAGGTCGAATCAATTCAGCCCCATTTGTGAATTTCCTCATCAAATTCAAGACATAAGCATGATTGTAAATAAACTTCGTGATTTCTTGGCATCTATGAACTGTCAACTTCATATCATCTCTTTCACCAAGATCCTGAAGCATAAGATTTACACAGTGAGCAGCACGTGGACTCCAATAAAATGTCCCATATCGTGCTGCTAACATTTCACCTGTAGCTTTATAATTTGTTGCATTATCAGTGATAAATTGTACGACATTTTCAGGCCCAACTTCTTCTATAACTTTATCAAAAACCCCAAACAACACATCAGCAGTCTTAGGAGTATCAGACAAATCAACAGATTTTAAGAACATAGTACCAAGAGGGCAATATACAAGGAAGTTTACCAATGTTCTGTTCCTGATGTCTATCCACCCATCTGCCATTACACTGCATCCTGTAGCTTTCCAGCTCAATTTTAGTTCATCACAATATGTCTTCACATCTCTAACTATATTGTTGAGAATTTTACCTCACAATTTATGAAAAGAGGGCATTTTATACCCTCGCCCTACACTAGCAATCGCATCTGCTATAGGCTGATAATGATAAGAGTTTGCTGCATTGAAGGGAATGGATGCATCATAGAACCACCTTCCTATGGTTTCATCTACTGCTTCAATAATATCCTTTGATTGCATGGCTATACGAATCTCAGGTTGAGCACCAGCAGCAGTATAATTGGGAAAAAAATTCTTGATCGAACCAGACATATTGCTCGACTTCATAGTAGGTACTCTACCACCACCAATACGACCCTGACTCCTGCCACGTCCTCGTGAAACTGAAGTTACACTTGCACCTCTTCTTTTTCTGGTTGTAGTTGCAGAAGAACCACCTCCATGCATGATGTCTTTCCCTTTAGCTGTTCCCAAACTGACACCAACATCTTCTTGTTCAAGTTGAACATCTTCACCTTCACTTTCTTCCAGTTCATTTGGGTCCCCATATCCTTCCTCCGCATCTTCCATGTCCCTTTCAATCCTACTTGCTTTCACTGCATCAAGAAGCTGCTGACACTGGTGCTTTACATACGCTGGCAATGGGATCTCTTGGGAGCCATTGCAAGCAGCCACATCGCTGTGTGTACCAGCTATATGGTGTTTAAAGCGAGAAATCCCTCCTGATATGATTTGCTTACAATAATTGCACTTAACTTTTAATCTATCTTTGGGATTCACCCTTGTACACCACTGTCATGCAGGATCCGACATTATATCTTCACAAAACAAGTAAAAACATACAAATAAATGTAGGAAATAAGAGAAATGAACGATTCATCGGCAGAAATGAGTTATTTCTTACCTTATTGGTGTTGAAAACCAAAAAACCCTCTTTCTCCAAGCTTCCCACCGTCCCAAGACTCCCCACAACGAGAAACGAAGCTTCTTCACCGGCAAATCTTGATGCAATGGAGAAAATCTCTCCCTCCCACCGTCCCACGTCTCTTGCAGCGTTGAGAAAGAAGAAGAGAGAGAGAGAGGAGCGTCGGTTTGATGAAAAGAAACGCAAAAAAGGGGCCATCAGCCCCTTTTTAATTTTTTCCCCCTATCGTGCGATACGGGGGTGTATCGTGCGTATCGTACGATACGCCCACTGTATCGCACGATACATGCGATACGCGTACGATACGTACGCGTATTGCAAATTATATGCGTACCGTATCGATAATGCTGATACGAACGATACGTATCGTACGATACGCGTCCGTATCGTACGATACAGATAACATTTTCCTTGAACAAACTAGAGGTTTCCAAGGAACCATGCATAGCACTAAATAGAGAGCTGTCGAATACACCAGCCACACCTAACATGTGGAATGGATGCATAAGGATGTTGTGTTCAGCCAGCCTGGAATACAATCATGAAGTTGAAAGTACCAGGTATTCCTAGAGGCATACCAACAAACAAGCTTCCTTGACCAATAGGGTAGATCAAGAAAACAACAGGAAGCAGCTGCAACAGGAGCGGAATACGCAGCAGCAATCCAAGGGCGGTGCACAGTAGTGCAATCAAACTCAGCCAGTAATCCTACCATTGAAGATTATGAGCTGGGCACAACATTTCTTGCAGACTTTGCCTCATCTTCTAGCAACACAAAGTAGATAGGCAAAAGAAAAGCAAGGGTTTTGAACCTATTGTGAATGGCTGCACATCCATGGCCAAACATTTCTATGGACTTCATCATTGGCCTATTGAAGGTTGATGAGATGGCTTTAATTTTAGTGGTGGTTGATTGCTTTTCTAAGTATGAGGTCTTCATCCTTGCACCTCATCATTGCTGAGGAGGCAATTAGATTGTTCCTATGGGACATTGCCGAACACTGGGAAATGCCCTTGGATATTGTTGGGGACCAAGACACTCTCTTCGTTGGACGATTCTAGACAAGCCTATTTGGGTTGCATGGGACCAATGTTTTAAAACTCAGTGTTGGGACTGGACTTGTCCATCCTTGACTCGTGCCTCAACGGGTCAACTTGGTGACTTGGATTGGGTTTTGTTAATTATTGTTTTTGATAGAAAAATAATAATATAATTTGTCATTTGAACATAAAAAGGTTGCAAAATGACTTGACACATGTATAACTAAAAATAAATTAACTTGATACAAGTAAGTAATAATTAAGTCATATTTACTCATATGATGACAAGGAAACGGACAATTAAAGAGTTGTCGCTACTTCGCAGTTGCATCTTTGAACATAAGTAAGTAGCAAGGATCAATCTATCAATGAACAATTTGACAAGAAACAAATACTAAAATCAATATATTCGATATCTACAACTATCCAACGGTTAACAAACTGAACATAGATGTATAATTATCTAAAACTAGAATTCCAAAGATAAAGAGCCAAAATGATCTACAAATTGAAACAAGTAGATAACCGTAGATGCAGTTAAGCCTAATCATATTTGACTTTTTATTTGCAATATGCAAATTTTAATAAATGAGCTATAATTTTAAATTTTATGTGCCAATATAAGTCAGAAACTCATGTCAAATAATTAAATAGCAATTTATTAACCCCTTGTTGGTTGTATAATATGAATTTTATCACTAGATGGCTCAGTGAAACGAGTTTTGACTGAGTGAAACTGAGTTTCTGCCGAGTCAAACCGAGTTTCAGTCGAGTCGGGCCTAGTTATAGCCGAGTCATGACCTAGTCTAGCTGGGTTTTAACTGCAAATGAGTTTACCCATTGGGATGACTCGGTAACCATCCGAGTCAAACCGACTTAACCGAGTCAACCCGTTGACTCGGCGAGTTTTAAAACACTGCTTGGGACCAAGCTCAGCCTCAGCACTAGCAATCATCTCCAAAGTGATGGACAAATTGATCAAGTGAATGTTATGCTTGACGAGTACCAGCACTTTGTAATGGTGACCATCTTTTCTTTGGAGCAACATCTAGCAAGATACATCATTTGTCTTTGGTCAAACCTATTTATTAACTAACTGCAAGGATGACACTGAAACAGTGAAGAAGACTCAGGGGTAGAACTGTGCATCAGTGGGACCCTAGAAGGGGCTGCCTCCTCTAATAACAACAACAACCACAAACGGAAAACATCATGGTCTTGACTTCGTAGCGGTTGCTCCCTTATTTTTAATACTTTCCTCCATCATCTTTTGTCCATTATCGGTCTTCACTGGTTTTGTTTCGACCCCTTTATAAAAATGGCAAACTGTGTTTTTGTCAACCATCAATTTTTGCCTCTTAAAAATAAGTGTCAATGCCAAAAGCCTCGGGTGGATTCTAGACACTGAATAGAACATAGAGCCTTGGTGCACCTAAGTTGTAGTAGATGCTTTTGAGCAAGCAATAAATGAATAAATAAATAGATCTTGTATATAGTCACATTTATATGAAGCATTTTGGCACACCTAAGTGATCTCTGTTAGAAAGGAGAGACTAGTATTAGTACAACATTAGTTAAAAATAGCCAGGAAACTATAAGTATCCTCGTAAAATCTATAAAACATCATTTTATAACGATGTAACGATTAAAATACATTATAGTGGAAACATATTAACATTTCATAATATGATAACATGGTCAAAATTTTGAAAGATCAAATTTAATAAAGTTGAATAATTAACAGTTACAAGTTATATAGCATAAAGGAAAAAAGCTTTTAGGTAAATAGTAATGTTTCTCAGTGTTTTAAAGCATAGAAAATTTTATATTTGCTGAAGCAAAACCTATAAATATTAATCGAATTTTTTTAAGAACAAAAGGGGGAACGCAAACCCTTAACATTATAACAGTTTTATATTCATATTGCTTTTTTTTTTTAAATTAACTTTTATTATAATTCTAAATTTCTAATATAAACAAAAAATAGTAAAATATGTGTGTATAGATGTATGTGCATATGTGTACGTGGAAGAATTAGTATATCACTCACCACTTAGGTCAGAGCAAAAACCAGACTCCTTAAAATTGATTGTCAAAGTACTTTTTGTGCAATCTAGCCTTTTGACAAAGTACTTTTTGTGCAATCTAACCTTACAAATATGATTTTAGGACCGATCTGATAGAAAAAATGCATTAAATTAATCATTTTTCAAGCTTAAGTACTGTAAAATGTGCAACATAGTCTGCATCGGTCGGGTTTAAGTTAGATATGATAATATGATATACAAAATTGCAATATTATTTTTTTTAATTGTTAAAAAATTTATAAAAGCTTTTGAAAAATCAGGAATTCAAAACAAATAAAAAAATAAGAAAAAAACACTACATGGAAGAACATGAATTGCATGAAATAAAAACCAAGATTACGTTACCTACACGTCACCATGCACTATTTCCTATGTCACACGGACACGGCAAAATGGGCCACGTACCGGTGTCGACACTCCGACACTTGGACACTTCAGGATATTTTTTTGATCGGGTCTGGGTTAGACCCGATCTGAACCACTTTACTAACCCGACATTCTTTGTTTTGTTTGAGACTTTCTTTCTTATGACTTATGAGATTGGTCATGAACGATGTTTTGTTTGACAATCTGAGACTTTCTTTCTTATGACTTATGAGATTGTAAGAGTGAATTTAATGTTTTTTTTTATTTTATTATCCTTTTTAATTTTTTAAAATATAAAATTCACCGTGTCCGCGTGTCCTAAAATTTTGAAAATTGCCGTATCCGCGTACCCGTACCCGTACCCATATCCGTGTGACATAGACTATTTCATTAGAAATTATCAAAATTGACCACTTAAATTATTCCCAATACGTAAATGTTGATGAAAATATATACTTTTCGGTGTCTATGACTGATTCCTTGTGGTCTTTAAGCAATTTAGGGTCACAAAATATGAATTTTTATTTTTTACTTTTTAAAGTAAAAATGGGATTTTATGAAAAATAACACTTTCTTATATTTTTATTGTGTAATTAATGTAAATTACACCCGATAACTGAGCATATCATTAATGGTACCCAATGTGGTATAGTTGTACACCCCTGAAACTAGTCAGGGTTATCATTTCATTTTTCTTCTAGTTATATTACGTAGCATATCGTGTATGTTACATCTACAATACTGGTTTTTCTATTAACAGTTCTCGTGACATGAAAAATTTGATAATGCTCAAATTCAACTGGATTTGGCTGGCTTATTCAAACACCTGACCACATGGAGGGTCCATTTAAAAAAAAATATCAAAATCCAATGTAAAAATCAGATCTATGCCTTGAAAAACATTGAACCATTGATTGTTTAATCCTCAGAAAATCCAATCCACAATCCGGATTTCAGCAATTCTTTTGAGTCATATAGTTTTTTTTGTTTGAAATAACTGTGCAGTTGGATTTCCCAATCATAGCCATTCTGCGAGCTGAAATGGCAACGAACATCAGACAGCCAATAACAAAATGGTTGCACAGCCAAATCGAGTTCTCATCTATGTATGTGTGTGTGTGTGTGCATGCTTGCATGAGTGTGCTTAATGTTTTAGCAATGTAATTTTTTATTGTCTAGGGAGAATAAACTTCTTAGTTGTGTAACAGACCCATTCTGTCTACTTTATTTGCATGAATGCATAGAATTCTGAATAAGAGTACTAACAAATGCAGGATTAGAAATCTTGGCATTCCCGTGCAATCAGTTCGGTGGCCAAGAGCCAGGAACCAATGAACAGATTGAGCAAGTTGTATGCACTCGATTCAAGGCTGAGTTCCCTGTTTTTGACAAGGTAAACAGACTACTAATTATTACTGGCCAGAATTTGAATAATGTTATCTTCAACTGGTATTGCTTTTGTTTCAATTCAAGAAAAATAAACTATTGGATGTCCAAGTAATTAGATAATACTATTAAAGTGATAATATATAAGTATATATTTTTTTGCTGATCAAATCTTTTCCTACACCAGTAAGCTAATTTGGTGGGGGAATATGTGTGTTTGGTCTATAAAGTTATAAACTGTAACCAATTTAAGCCTCATTTTTTGTTCATTGATGAAATTATTGTTAGATTTAGATATCCAGATTCATCCAATGAGAAGAAGAAGAGATGCCAGGGAGAAAGGAGCTCCTCCAATAATATGACGATAGTCGTGATAGTTCTAGGCATCCCCATGTTAGATTTTGATGTCCAGTGCCCAATGTTAGGATATGTCACATACGTCCGGGGTTCGGGTGCGGGTGCTGGAGCGGCTCATCTCAAAAAATTTGGGTGTGGCGATGCGGCGAGGGTATTTATTATTATTATTATTAATTTATTATTATACTAGATGAAGAACCTAAAGCAGGAGAATCTGAAACAACTTTTTTTCCTTTCCTTTTGTCTGCCATCTTTCTTCAAAATGAAAATTTGAGCCATCTTTCTTCCAAATGAAAAATTTCAAATATGACAAATTTAATGGGTCAGTTGCACAAATTTAGTTCAATTTTAAGAATAGATAGTCTGCATAGTTCTCTTTCAATCATAAGTGGACAAATGCACATGCACTTGAATAACACAAGTACACAACCTGATTCACAGTCAAACAAAAATAATAACAACAGTCTAAGAGCGGCAGAGAAACAATCTAAGAGTGGCACTGCGGCCTATAATAACAAAAATAATAACAATAGAAATGAACAAGATAGTAGAGGTATCACTTTGAATTCCCCATTTCAGCTTATAATACATTTCCTGCATAGTGTCATAATGACATCGAGCAATTCAATGAAACCAGCTGCAGCTATCCACAATATGGGAGTAAACATTCACTTCATCCATATAAAACAAAAGTAAGAAACATTATTAAAACTTGACGAGGCTATGCTGCCTGTGGCTGAGTGAGAGAAAGAGTTTACCTCGAGATATGCAATAGAAACTAAGATGTTGATTGTACAGGGACATAGCATAACTGCCACAAGAAATCGCATCACAGACACTGAAATGCTTAACAAAAATAGAGGAAACACGAAAATCATACTTAAAAACAGCGGAGATGCCAGACGAAGATGATGCACCTTCGTTCATGAATCGTGAGCGAAGAACAGAAGAAGAAGTGGAAAGATGTGTGACGGTGAGAGGATGTTGGATGCTGCCGGACGGAGAGGATGCTGCCAGGAGAGAGAGATCAGCGGACGGATAAATCGAAAAGACAACAGAGACGCTGGATGGAGATGATGCTGCCGGTGGAGGTGGAAATCGGAGCAGTGGACGCTAGTCGCCGGATGGAGAGGATGCTGTCGGTGGAAGAGATGATCGCAGCGGACGGATAGTGAGCGCAGTGGGAAGGGGCGAAGGCACGATCTCGTGCCCTAAAACGATTTTGTGAAAAATAAAAAATAAAAAAACCCCAAAAAATGGACCGAAAATAGACATTGTGCGGTTTGACCACACCCAACTCGCGTCAAACGCTAGTCGGGTGCGCGGCCAGAATTGACCATTTTAGTCGGGTGTGGCTGATCGCCCGACTCACCTTAGACTTGGTTGGGTGTGAATCTAGGTCGCACCCACACACCCGTCGACCTGACGCGGTTGCGGGTCCAAAAATGGCACACCCTTGTGACATTGATGTTAGGTTTTGATGTCCTGAAACATTTTAATGTGAGAAAAAAGAGATGTGAGGTGTTGAGGAGTTTCCTCAGCAGCCTATGTCCTTTCAGGCATGCCCTAATTCACATTTGATTTGGTATATCCAAAACGTTATATGACCTCTAAGAATACAAGGTGATATACAAATGATAAACATTGCCACTGCTTACATGCAGAATATAAAATACAATAACACACATGGATTCTGTGACTATTAAATATAAGGATCTATTCACAAACTTTCTTTCCTGTTGCTACGAAATACTAGGTTCGTACCAATAAATGCATAGTACCCTTGTATAGATAAAGGCATGGTACCCTAGGAAAGATTTCTTCTTATTTGGATCACTTCCTAATATGCCTCACTGTAGACAACAACTTTGTGCTTAGCTTCCCATTATGTATATGCTCATAGACAAGATCATCCCCAATCATCCTCTTTAGATATCTCAATATGCATCTAACTGTGTCCATGTGGCCAGTATGTGGCTTGTGCATGATTGAGAAGCCTGATTAACTGAATAAATGTTGTCTGGGCGAGCGAAAGTCAATCTATTGGAATATTCAGTAAGATCAACATAGTGATCTCCATCACCGGCTACAAACTTGTGACATAAAATGCTGGGTGTGGCTGGAGGCTTACAATGTTACGACTTACGAGCTAGCCTTAATCAAAACAATCGATGTGGCTAGAGTCATGTTTTGAATAAAATATTCAAAAAATTAAGGTTTCTCTCCCTCGACGAGCATATATGATATCCTTGAATCATTGTTTGTTGATGACTCCTCAACTTGGCAGCTTCTCTCTGCTACTACAAGTAATTGGAAAAACAACATCCATCAGGACTGGCAAGGAGTTCTATACCCAACTATGGATAATAGACCTTCATCAATGATGGTAATCCGTAACTCTCATCATGGTGCCAACCGAAGTTCAACTCATCAATGAGAAACATTGTGTGACATCTTCACCCATTTGCAGATGTCATCATTGTAACTGTAGCCTTTATACTCATCAACATAACCTACAAGCCTGCACCTGAGAGCTTTCTCTTGAGATTTGTGTCTCAGGGACTAGTCAATATGAAGTTATGAACATAACAAACATCTTAAAAACAGGCAAGATGGATGCCAAGCAGTGTATAATATGGAATTTTATTTTCAAAATCATAATTGAGAATTTCGTTATCACATATACCACAGTATGGTATGCTTATGTCCATTGAGAGATGGGGAGATTACTATCATACAATATGCTTATTGGACTTCCAATAATGTCTCTGCTTTCGCTCAACGATCTCATTTTGTTGAGGTGTGTGCAAGCAAGATGCCATTTTCCATATTCCATTACTGTCTAGGTAATGTATGAAATCATTAGGTTTAAATTCACCTCCATCAAATTGAAAAAAATGGATAGGTTCGATAATTGATTTTTGACCAAAGAACAAAAAACCTTGGAACAAGGAAAGGACTTCAAAATTTATTTTTCATGAAATATGTCTAGGTACAATGGGAATAATTGTCAACAGAAATTATATAATACCAACTTCCAGAGCCAGAAGCAATGGGAGCAGGCCCTCACGCATCAAGACACACAATTCTAAAAGGCCTTAAAGTTCTTTCATTTGCTGAATGGAAAGATAGTATATGACTCTCACACAAATGACAGCCATGACAATTTCGTATCTCACTTCTACCAAGACCACATTGAGAAATGAGTTTATCATAAACAAGTTTCTTAACAAAATCACTTCCATAGTAACCTAACGGACAATGCAAAATTTTGTTTTGTCACATTCAGAGGACACATTTAGAAGAAACAAGAAACTCATGATGGATCTTCAAGGTATAATATTTGCAAGCGTTTTCTTGAAACATGATACTATCCTGTCTTCCCCTCAATAAATGTGTGCTTTGTGTTAACGTTCTTGATCTACACAAGGAAGAAGTGAATCCAACTGATTCATAGTTATCATTAAATAATTTTGAGATATAACAATATTTTTCTTGGTAATGGAAGCATGAAGAATGTTAGAAATTTGCGACCAAAGTGGGACAAAGGGATGAGAAAGTTTTCAACGTGACTGATAGGGTTGTCAGTTCCATCCTCGGTGGCAACATTGCTCCTACTAAAGAGTAAGAAAAGGACTAAGGTTACCAGCATCACTTGTTACATGAGTTGCTGCCCCAAAATCAAAGTACTAGTTTCTATCGATCATTTTATTTCAGGTTCAACTCAACAAAGGCAGACAGCAGCAACTCGTTAACCCCTTATTGCTAGTATTCTCTTTGTTCATGTCTGTCTGTAGGATATTTCCCTTTATTTTGAGGATTGACCAACAATTTGCTTTCATGTGTTACCTCATAGCAAGCAAATTGCAAGCGAGGAAACATGAAGGTGGGGCTATCCATCTGGTTTATAGTTAGGTTGGATTGAACTATTAGGTTTATGTTGGATCCATTTGATTTTCATTTATTTATTTGATTTCTGATTTGTCTTCTTTTATTAGCTCGAATTTGGATCCTTTGTCTCATGATGCATCCAAAATCTGAAGTCGTTAGAAACCTATTTAAGAGGGGGAGAGGGGGTGGGGCATGTGGTTTATTTGGATATGGCATGTGGTTTATTTGGATATTATAGAAGTTGATTAAGAAAACCCTAATTTACTTTGCTACTTCCCTTGCTTTCTTGCTTTTATTTGTTATTGATTCTTGTTTTTCATTTAATCCGTTCCTCGGTGGGAATTAGAGCGAGGACCTCTAATCACTACATCAGAACATTTCTTTGTCTGTGAGCATTTATAAGTGTATCAGGGTTAAGGAGTATGCCTCGCCATCCTTGCTCCCAGCAATGGTTTTCAGAACCTATTTGCCCTTGCCCATAAGAAGCACCAACGAGGAATGCATCCTGAGAATCTACCTAGCTTGAGAGCCTTCAAAAAATCCCATCAACGTCTCTCATACTGGCTGAAGTTGGCTTACAATTTGTGATATGTAGGAATAGGCAACCATAGAAGTAGCAATCCACTCAAAACCTACTGTACCATATTATCATTGCGGCCTCACACCCTACAGTGGCAAGTTGGTGTATAACCATTTGTGTTTTGTTTAGATATTCTATAATTGACATGGAATCCTTCCTGAGCACCTGAAGTTCCTCTCCATAAATACATTTGCTGCCCATACATGACATCAGCTGTTTGCTTCTATTTCTGAAACCAGTACGCATTCGAAGTGTATGCTACTTGAAAGTATGGATCAGCTGTTTGCTTGCAAATGGTCCTATCCGAAAATAGTGGCAAACTCGCAAACTACTCAAAAGGTTGTTGGGAGATGCATTCATGGATGACATAATTGTATCGAGCAACATATTCGTATGTCAGCATTTCTATTTTGGTTTTTTGGCAATAGTCTTCAATCAAATCTTGGTTACTAAAATCTAAAGGTCTGACCTTGCTATATTGTAAGGAAACATTGATGCCGGAAGATCAAATCTAATCACAGGTTCTTTAGGTATCTAGAAGTGTCAGCAGGCTCTCCAGTGAATATGTTTTTTAACTTTTTTCTTGGCAGGTTGAAGTGAACGGTGAGAAAACTGCTCCGGTGTACAAGTTTCTGAAGTCAAGCAAGGGTGGAATGTTTGGTGACAGCATAAAGTGGAACTTCACAAAGTTCTTGGTTGATCAGGAAGGGCATGTAATTGATCGCTACGCACCTACGACTTCACCCCTGAGCATCGAGGTATCTAACATTGGGTCATACGACCATTGCTAGTTTCATATTCAGCCCGAATTTTTGAAATAAAAATCAACATGTATATAAATATTTGTTAGAAACCAGGGCTCCCACCTGAAATTTTGTTACCATATTAATCACTCCCCTTGCATATATTTTGTCGCCTGGCTAGCAACCATCCCTTCTCAGTTAACAATCGTCTTTTATCTCTGTGTTCTGCAGAAGGATATTAAGAAGGTGCTCGGTGTCTCTTAGAGAGAGACAGGGAGAGATTGGAATAAGGTAGTGTTCATGCATACGCGTGAAACCTTGTATAGTTCATATACATGATGTGATGTTTATGCAAACATATGTCCGTGAAACCCTATGTAATGTTTATGCAACACATATATCCGTGAAACCCTGTGGTCGGATATAGCTGTGCATTTACATTTATGGTTAGTTATATTAAATAACGAGTGTAGAGAGACTGAGAGGGAGGGGATTGGAATAATGATCTGTTTATGCATCATGTTTCCGTGAAATCTTGTATAATTCATATATATTATACGATGTAATGTTCACACACGTTCATAAAACTCTACGTGATCGATGTCAATGCACGCCTTGTGGACGCAACGAGTGGCCCTTGTAGATTCTTGAAGTCAGGTGCAGTAAGTAGTGCTCTGCATTTTTCTTGGGCCCTTGAAAATGCTAGGCTTTTTCTTGGTGCAGAAAATGAATTCGAAATTCAGAAAATGGGAAGATAATGGAAATGCCTCATTTTGCTAAGATGTGAGTGAAAACTATGGCACTTGTTTTGTGGTCCATCCGAACGAAAATCAAGCTGTATCACACTTGTGCTGCTTTTGATGTTGAAACTTGAAAGATCAACTGCGAGTCTGCGACCTGCTGCTGGATCCTTGCTCGAGGGCGCGGCTCCTCTTTGACGAGTGTACCAAATCGGCCTGAGTTATACCGATCCAGTGAAAGCATTATTACGATGGTATCGATTAATGCTTTTGGTCAACATTCTTAGTTGTTTTACTGAAATTTAATTCGGATTCAATCTGATGGATGATTTACGAGAACTTACCTTGTCTTTTAGAAGAAACAGCGGACTTTAGCTGTATTCCTGTATGGCTTTCAACATTTCAGATTTTAGCTGTTACAAAGATGTACAAATCTGGTGCATGCACCATATGGTTTAATGGTTTACTCTCAAAGAGAACAAGTTCCTGTGGTGGTTTTACCAACCAACCACATTCACCAAACCCAACCATTAACCGGATACAATTGAGATTTAAACTGCTGTTACGACTTATTGTTACCATCAACTGTGAAGGATTACTTTTGCTGGACAAAGTCCTGACATGAAACAATAATATTTTAGAAATCGTTGATGAATCGTCTAAGGTTGTTCTCTTTTATTTATTTCTAAAACCTCAGTGGTTTCTCATTTGTGTGATCGTTAAGGGCCTGCTTGGCTACCGAGCCAGAATGTTTTTCCTCATTCATCTCCAAAAGTTGCTCTTTCCCTTATAAAAAAGGGTATAGTGTTTAGTAAAACATGAAAATCTAGAAAGTCTTTATATCTCAACTGCTTGGTTAGGTTTCTGAAATTTGGGGCTCTCTCTTTCTTCTCTCTCACACAACACTGACATCATTTATTCAAGAGCTTGTGCGTTTCAGTGTGTGAAAACAGACAATAAAGCTTATGTCGGACTCTAGCTAGGTGCTCAAAGTGGCACGGACAATTTCAAACTGTCATGTAATTTGTTTTATTTACTTATTTCCCTCCAAGGCTAGATTTCAAGTAATTCTGTGGCAGCATCATAGAAGAAATTATGTCAAATTGAAATAATCAAACGATATGGTTTGCTACATCTCAACCTCAAACTGAACCAGGAGGTTCCTTGGTTGGGGGAGGGCACAGAAGCTTTGACGAGCTAGGATTTTGAGAAAACGCAAGGGGCAACAAGGGTTGCAAGGAGTGCTTTTTCTCCTCCCATTTTGAGGGAAAGAGGTGGGGATTGGATTTCCAGCGAGTCCCTAGAGAGGAAGAAGAAAGAGAACCTTGGTTCCCTGCCCCTCAATGTAGAAAATATATGAACATTTTTTTAGTGAAAAACATCAATTCAGCATTAATCTCAAGTATTGCACCACAAGAAGTAACAATATTTCAATGCATAGTCTCTCAAATAATTTTGTCGCCACCAGGAAATCCATAATAAATCTCTGGAGAGAGCACGCAGTCTCTGGTCAGACTCATCATGTTACTGAAATCCCTAAGGGTAATTATTGATTTAGCGAGTAGGCAAGGTCAGTACAAAAAAATTACCAGGAAGACCAGCATGAAGGTTGGAAGCAGCTCGAAGGCCAGCACGAAGGTTGGAAGCAGTTGGATAAGACCTACCTGGATCAACAAGAGATTATTCGAATAAAATAATTTGAAGATAAGAGAATCTCTCCATCCAGGAAAAATAAAGACACTGAAAATTCTTGTAAAACAGAAAGTTATTAAATACAACTCACCATTCTATCACGTAGAATGTGGTCAATGGACCTCTATATATATATATATATATATATATATATATATATATATATATATATATATATATATATATATATATATATATATATATATATATATATATATATATATATATATATATATTTGCTATGTTATCAATAAAGTGGGTGCATGGGAGAGTTGCAGCTGTTGTGGACGTAGCTTCACACTGAACCAAACCACGTAAATTTCCAGACCCTTGTTTGGCTATCACGGCATCTTCCTCTACCATTGCTCCTAACCATTAATATTTCAAATTGTTTCCATTAAACTTTCCGAAGTAATTTTCTTCTTTGGAAGATGCAAATGCTCGCATTCCTTGGAAGTCAAGATCTTAAGGGCATTTTATTGGAGATGTTCGTCATCCCAGCCTGTATCTCTCTTGCTCAAGTATAGAGAAGCCGCAGAGAGAGATCCCACCAAATCCAACAAGGCAAAAGACCGACTGTTTAATCAAATGTTGGATCATTGGTACTCTATCTGAAAATATTCTAGGGCTTGTCGTCAGTTATGATTCATCTATAGAGATATGAGATGCACTTATTACATCTTTTGCTCGCGAGTCCAAAGAGAGACGTTTCTATTTGATGCAATCCCTTACCTCATTAAAGAAGAATAATGATTATCTTGCTACATACATCACAAAATTTAAATCCATCCGTGATAGTTTTGCAATGATTGGGAAGCCGGTTGATGATTTTTCCGGCTCCTTACAAGCACTCAGTGGTGGGATCCGAGTCGCTTGTTATGACCATGCTCAAGCCTTCCACTTCTGCCTACAAAGACATTGTTCCTTTACTTCAAAATTTTGATGACAGGCCAAAATCTCATCTCAATGCATGCCATATATAGCTATGTGCAATCAACGTGGTGGTGATTGTGATAAATGATAAAACCAGGAGAAAACAAGGAATAAGCACACCAAATTACGTGGTTCGGTGCTAGTTCATCAACGCCCACCAGCATATCCTCCAGAGAATAGGAAGCTATGGTGGTCAACTTCCTTTATTTATTTAAGTTTCTAGGAATTTGCTAGGGAAGTCAATGGATTGGATTCGGATCGGATACACCTTTTACTACATCCAATCTTTTCTGATATTCATATATTCGGGTTTGGACTTGGATTCAAATTTGGATGAAAAAAAAAATTATACCATATCCGAATCCGTCTTTAAAATCTACATCTGAAGTCGATCCAAATCCAGTTTTTAAGTTATATTTGAATCTGATCTGAATATGAATTTTAAATTATATCCAAATCTGATCTGAATCCGACTTGTAAGTTATATCCAAATTTGATCCGAATTGGACTTTTAAGTTATATCTGAATTCATCCAAATCCGATTTATGACTGATTTACGACTTTTAAAACATATGCAAATCTGATCCAAATCCGATTTATGTATGAAAATATATATAGTAAACACCAAATGAACTATGAAAGTCAATCCTAACATCACGTTAGCCCAAACTTGACTGGTGATAATTGTCAACCTTATTAAGAGAGAGAGAGAGAGAGAGAGAGAGAGAGAGAGAGAGAGAGAGAGAGAGAGAGAGAGAGAGAAAACACACACACACACACTCTTTCTACATCATCAAACTTCATTCTCTAGAGCATGCAAATTTAAATTTCCAAAAATTGTACTTGGCTATTGTTTGTTGATGCAACAAGAACCTAGATGAGTCATCCTTAACAACTTCAATTTAAAAAAAAAAAAAGCTTTTCACCATCAAGCTTGCAAAATTTTTCTTTCAATGCCTCTGTTTGCCACAATGGATATGTTCATCCTATTTGGATATATACTTCAACCATGTCGACATTATATTGAGGTCCCGAGGATAATGCTATCAAATTAACCTGCATTATGCAAATAAAAATTTTAATTAAATAAACATCTTAGACACAAATAATTGTAGGTTTTAATTTATGTAAAGAAAACAAATAAGTACAAAAAATATATACATCTCTAATTTATGTTTCAGTTTCAATGTTTACATACGCAAATGGTGCTTCCTCTTTAAGTAAAGGTGTAGGCAAATGAATCATCTAATAAAAGAATAAAATAAGCAACACAAAAATATGCTTAAAAGCATTAATAATAAGTAAATTATCTTCAGTCTGATATTGCAACCAATCTTGTGCACAAATCAAAGTTTCCACGGTCATTGTACCCAATCTACTTTTGTATAATCAGGAATATGTCCACATGTGCTAAATATTGACTTTGCTGCAATAGTTGATATAAGAATAGCCAAAATATCGTATACCATTTTAGATAACACCAGGTATTTAGGTGCATTGACCTTCTACCATGTCAAAATGTCAATTGGATTGCTTTTTGGATAAATAGGTTCTTCCAAATACAGCTCTAAATCTGATTTTGTACGTTGGCTTTGTTATTATTCTTCAAGAAAGTCACCTAGTGCATGTATTCTAGGCTATTTATGAGAAGAAATTCAAGAAAAGAAGTAAAGCTAGATGTATCACTATCCTTCTCAACATCAAAAGTATAATCAATACCAGTAGAGAGTGTCAGATCACAAAGGTAGTTCTTAATTGCAGAGACATATTCACATGCTTCATCTTTATAAAATTGTTTGTAATAAAACTCAATTATTTTCATCTTATAATGAGGATAAAAAACCACTGCAACTGCTAAAATTAAATTGCATATATCTCAACACTTGTCAAACTTTGTTTTCATCCTCATTGACATATTTAAAAGGCAAATATCTAAACTTTAACACATTTTCTCAATTTCTATCTTTGTTTCACAAAACTCTTTAAAAATGATATTAGAAGTTGGATACGTGACTATAGAAATGGCATTACTAGCATTATAAAATATTTTTAAATTGTTATGAATAATAGTAGCCTTCTTCCACTTGTCCTTAGTCAGTATCAAATGATAGTGACGATCAAGTTCTTGAAAACGACCAAAAGCTTCTTTTGTAAAGCAAAAACATTGAGTTCCATCTAGTTAGAACGTCAAGACAACTTTTTTTCACAAGTAACTTTGACAAGACGCACTGATCGATCAAAAATTTCACATCAAGTTGAAGATGTCTTGATATATTTTATATTTTTTCTGATCTTGCCTATCACATCACTTATTTCTTTGACACCATTTTGCACAACCAAATTAAGAATATGAGCAGCACATCTAACTTGAAAAAAAAAATTCATTACAAAAAAGTGCATCCTTTTCAAGAAATCACTCTTATCAATTTTGTAGTTATGATATCATTTGTCGAACAATTATTTAATGTAATTGAATTTAACTTGCAATCAATGTTCCATTTTAATAAACAATCATTGATGACTGATGCAAGTCTTTCTCCTGTATGGAGTGTTTCAACCATAACAAAGTTGATAACTTTCTTTTTATTTCTCAACTATTATCAATATAATGTGCAGTCAAACATAAATAACCACATTTCTGACAAGATTAAGTCCACATGTCAAATGTGAGACTAATCCTCCCATTAGTCTTCTCCAAAATATTACGTAATTTTGTCATTTCATCTTCATAAATGTACATGCAATCTGATCTGACAGTGTTACGTGACAATAATTTGAACGGTGGTTGTAATCCTTTAATAAACTTATGAAAGTCTGAATGACTAACTATACAAAATGGATATTCATGAAAAATATCATATTGGCTAAATGAAGTTGATTTTTATTTGAATTAAATTTTAAAGTACTAACAGTACATTTTCCATCATTAGTCTTTCCATCAATGGCAAGATGTTGATGGCCTAATTCTAAGTTAGGCTTTTTAGGACGTGTCTTTAAATGATTCTTTAAACATGCAGTGCTCATCTTACTATTGCAATTCATAGATGTTTTACTGTGTCACAAACAACACATTGAATATCTGATTCGTTTATTGTCCTGCTAAACTCCTTTCATACAGCTGATCTTAGTGACTTAGGTTTTGTAAGAAATATGTCAGTTTCTATATTGTTAACAGAGACAACTAAAAGCATTGACACTTGATGTTGTAAAATCCATAAGATGCATATATAAAAAATAAAATTTTTTGACTAAGCTATTAAATATATATGGCCTGAGACCACTACAGATGTGCTCTAGCTAAATCAGTAGTACGTGTGAATTTCTTAAAGCCCTCTTTGTTGAAAGAATTGAATTAGAAGCATCTAATGTCATGTTTCTTGTTACAGAATTTGCAGCTATTGAATCAGAGGGCACTCTTGTTTACGTGAATGCACAAATAGTTTGTTTTGCGGAATAATTTCACACCATACTAAGCATACCTCTAGTTCACACTTGTGAGCATCAAGCATTTCAATATCCAACTAAGTTTGCTTTAACTGCAATAAAGATTCAAGTTGTGCTAAAGCAAGAATATAGCCTAAATGATTTTCTATTATGAAGTTAGCAACATAGTAATATACAATAGAGTACTTTTTTAACTTGAATTTCAAGCAATAAGATCAAACATTCAACATATGTAATCATAAACAAATGGAAATTATTATTTTACAATAGATTGTACGATCACAGAGCCTTCACTATTCCAAATCATCTCCATGCAGGAGCAGAATTGCTACATAAATTCTAACTCAAACATTCAAGTTTAGGGCCTCTAAGTAATTGTCTTTTCGTATTTATGGTGGACATCCTACATCCAGCAAATCTAAATTACACAACAATCAACTCAAAACCCCAAAAAAAAAAGTTGCATAATTCATTTTTAAATGCTAAGCAAGAATGTTAGTTTATTGATATGAAGATTTTCAAAGAAACTCCTAACACCAAACAAAACTGCAATCTGCAGTAATATTGAACATTGATTGGTTTATTTTTCAATAATAACATATTTTAATTGAGAAAACTATTATTTCATGATGATCACTTATTGTGAATTATTAAATCAAGTGACCCATATTAATTCTCATTTAAAAAAGATATTATTTAATATTTTTTCTCATTTCATTGAGTTAATTGAAATAATTTGTGTTATATCTGTAAAAGAGTGTTCAATGATATCAGATAATTTATTTGTCCTTTTACCTGTATTACTATAAGTGTTTTTTAACATTAAATTGTATATTTAATCCAATGATATATAAGACAATTTATTAAATCCAACAATTTGTTGTTTTCTTACTAGTTGAAGGTTTTTGTTTTCAAATTTGTGAATTATCAAATACCTAAGGCTTTTGGATAAATTATATGATTATACAAAATAATTTACTTGATTGATGAAATAAGTAATTGATATTTGACAAATAAAATTTTTTTATGAGTTCAACAATTTTTTTATATTAAATATATTTATTTGAAATTGTGCATAGTGGAGATGCTTTCAACCTAAAATGAAAATCATAATGCGTTTAAGATTTTCTATTTATTATAAAACATATTTTCTTTCATGTTGGTTTTTTAAAAAAATTATTTTTTTTTTTGCCATCAACTTTTTTTTTCATATGTGACTTACATGCCAATATATTTTTTTTGAAACCTACCATTTTTTAAATATATGATATAGATTCTCTTGGAACCAATTTGACATGACGGTCCATTAAGAAATTTATAGCTCTAAAAGTGTCTTTTTCACATTTTAAAAATTCTCATTTTGTTGAATCTCTTAATTAAAGTTTTCTATATTCAATTAAATAAATATATTATTTAAGATATTCTGCTTAGTTGATGCCCTAACCATAATAGTTTGCTTGATTACACAAAAATATTTAGTTAAACACAGTATTATTTGATTAATTAATTTTATAAGGTATAATTTTAAATATTTTAAGTTATATAGTGTATATGATTTTTATAAAAATATTATTATATGCAACTTCATGGAAGTCATTAACTTTTAGTCAGACTATACATATATATAATATTTATATTCTTCTTGTGTCATGATGTTAAGTTAGTGCATTTGGCTAGATGTTTTGCCCAAGTATCCTACCATTGTCATTGTCATTGGCTGCAAGATTCAAATATCAGCTCTCGTAGTTTGGATTAGGCTACAGGATTCTGATTCAGATATTAGACTACATGATTCATATATCAACTCATGGTTCGGATTCAGATATCAGGTTATAGTTCAGATTCGGATGTGCTTGTTAAGATAGTATCTGATCGGATGGTATTTCTTATATCCCAATCCGATCAGATTTTCTTAATTGGATGTCAAATTGCTTATCATGTCCAATTTTTTAAAAGTAATTTGAACGAATATCCGATCCATTGACATCCCTAAGGGCAACTATTACAATGATTTTGGATAACTACCACATCTTTACAATCTTCTGTTTTTCTCAACGGTAGCTTTAGCAATTCTATCATTCCCCGGTTCCAGCTTATCATAATCACCACATGCCAGTTGTCCCTTGCCATCTGTTAGATTGACGGTAGCTTTATTTTTAGCAATTCTATCGTTTGTCAGCTCTAGCTTATCGTAATCACCACATGCCAGGTTCCCTTGCCATCTATTAGATTGCTCTTGCCATATCCGCGTGCTACGTTGCTGTTACCATATGTCTTGCCATATGGTTTATCAACGCCCCTCAAACTGGGCGGCGGTGGACCGAAAAAGTCCTAGTTTGCTTCTAAGATTTTCAAGTATGCGGCGAGAAAGTGCCTTAGTGAAAATATATGCAAGTTGGTCAGTTGATGGAACAAACTAAGTTGTCAATTGTCCTAAAGCAAATTTTTCTCTAAGAAAATGGTAATCCAGTTCTATATGTTCCATCCTTGAGTGAAAAACAGGTTGATAGAAACCAGTGGCGGAGCCAGAAAAATTGGCTGGCGGGGGCAGGATATTTTGGGCTGGCGTCGGCAGCGCAGTGAGAGGGAGGAAGAAGGCTTTTGAAAATATTTTGGGCGCAGGTGAAACCAAAGATTTTTAAGATTCACCGTATCTACTTATGAGATATTCACATATTTTAAGATTCACATATTTTGAAAATATTTGGGCTGTTTGAAAATTTTTGGGCTGGCATGGGCAGGCGCCCACACTTGCCCCACGCTGGCTCCGCCACTGATAGATACCTGTAGCACTGGCATGTTATTGCAATATAAGGTTGGTGGCTAAGCCATATATACGCCAATATCTTTGATATGTAATCCAAGTCAATTTGGCAGCGGCATAGGCCATGGATAGGTACTCAGTTTCGATGGTGGGGGCTGCTTATTTGCGGACCACGATATGCAGTTTATGCCTACGAAAATGTAGAAGCCAGTTGTGGATCATCGTGTTACTGACCAACCAGTCCAGTCTGAATCAGAATAAGCGTGCAACTCTGCTTCTTTGCGGACCACGATATGCAATTTATGCCTACGAAAGTGTAGAAGCCGGTTGTCGATCATCGTGTTACTAGCCAACCAGCCCAATCTAAATCAGAATAAGCCAGCAACTCTATGGACCGGTCGGGAGTCAAGTACACCTCATAGAAATAGAGCCATAAAAAGTGTAGAAGCCGGTTGTGGATCGTCGTGTTCCTGGGCAACCAATGCGTGACACTGTATGGACCCGGTGGGGAGTCAAGTACACCTCATAGAAATAGTGCCACAAACGTAGTGTAAGATACGCTTGACGGCTTAAGAATGTGAAAATGCCCATTTTTAGGCTGATGCATATGTTGACTAATGTAATTCACGCTAAAGGAGATATCCGTACGAGTAAATGTTAAATATAAAAATCCTCCGACCAAACTGTGAAGTAATGTCGGCTCACATAAATTTGAATCAGTGTCGTTAACCTTAAAATTCTGGGCAAGAGGTGTCACTGCAGGCATGCTTGTTGTCATCTGAGCTCTGTCCAATAAACTAAAGGCATATCGGAGTTTATTTAAGAAAAATTCCCCATTAGATTTAATGACTTCAATACCAAGAAAATGATGAAGTTCTAGATCTTTCATGGCAAATTCTTTAAGACTAACAAATTCTTGGAGAAAATCATTATTGTTGCGGTTAAAATGATATAACAACATATAGTAGAAGTAAGATAGTTTTCTCTTGTCATGTCAAATGATTATGAATAAAAAAAATTCTGAAATGCTGAAAAAAAAAACATGCATTAAGTTACCTACTTGAAACCACACGGTCTTAATTAGTTGACAAATATATCATCTTGCTAAAGACCAAACGGGTCCGTGACGTTGGAAGGACGAACAATTACCAGGTATCAGGAACCTATGTAAATGTAATCTATCTGCTGCTTCAGGACTCGGTTTCCCTCTTGGAACTCTTGACTAAATATGCCGCCTTAGTAAGGAAATTCATGGGTTGAGCATCCATGTCCAACCTTAGACTTCTTTGTATCCTCAACATGCCGGCAGCACTGCCATGCAGGCATCATGGTTAGCTTCGTATAAACATTAATGCCTGCGTGAGTGCGAGAGAAAACGCTGCTTCTAACAGCGGTTTCGGTTTGAACTTGTTCAAAACGTAGATTAACTAAACCTAAAGAAACCTGATTAGAGAAAGCGCAAGTGTAATGTGCAATGGTGATGAAAGAGGAATTCTTGCTGATGTCACCATGAAGAATGCAGATAAGTTGCAAACACTACCAACTTTTACGTAGAAAATGGAATACAAAGATAATCAACCTTTCTGAATCAAGTCCTCTGAAACAGAAGACAGAGTTTAAAGGCAAAAGGAAGCTACTTCACCTCATCAGAAAGCATAAGTACACTTCATCTGGAAAACCTCAGTACACTTCATCTGGAAAACCTCCAACTGCATTTTGCGCAAAACAAATAGCAGCATGGCCAGATGGAAATAAATAGTCATAATGCAAACCTGTGTGGACCTGACAGCTACTCGCAACTATGCAGACTTCAACCTCAAAAATTCTTCTCTGAAGACCTCCCCGTACACTTGACGGTAATCACTACCCCCAGAAACCTGACATGCAAAACCAAATCAGCCACGAGTCAAGTCGATGTCTATATGTGAGTTTCTGATATCCATAGATCGGGACCCAGGCCATCCAGACTGTGAGACAACACCAGGGTTTTGGCCATGCATCATTCCTGAAGAAGCTCCTGTTTTATCTGACATGCCAATATTGGAAGCCATGGGAGGCTCTGGCCGAACTTGGTCACTGCTTTCTTGCTTTGATTGCGTCTTTCGACCTCCATAGGTGAAGCTCCCAACTATTACCTAAACAATACCATTTCATGACAGGTTATAGACCAACTCAAATTCAGCCTGAACTGTGTTGTGTCCATGATTCTATTTATGCATATTGAAGCTTGAGAAATTGTATGGAGTTTCAGTCTAGGCCTTAACCTGAACAGGACTAGCAGCAATTAGAAGGCCAGCAACGCCACCACCAACAACTCTACCATCAGGACTGGCAAGAGAGACACTCAAGCCACCAGTACGGCTGCGAGTGCCACCATCCTCAGACAACAAGTATGAACCTGACAGGCACAGTATCTCAAAGCGACCCTAGAAACAAAAAGGATAGCATGTTAATATATAAATATATTATAGATGTTATGGGACAATAACTGAAGATGCCACATGCATGCAGCTTTCATGAAAGACTAATTTTAATAACTGTAGAGTTCATGTTCCATCTAATTAGCAATTCCAAAGATGGTTTATTAAATTGAAACACTTGAACAAGAGCTATGCAGCATGCCCAAGGGAAAAGAGAATGTAGCAACCCACTTGACAAATCTGGCACTTGTCACGTAACCGATAATGCAGGCATGGCATTTTTCTTGGGGGAGTGTGAGGCAAGCACATGGTCTCAAAACTGCCCACAAAGATATGCATATTGAGATTCATGGTAATCGCATACAGATGCAACCTGTATAGTCAATTTTACAAGAACCAACATTTAAATTGTTTGATTATGATGCATGTATAAATTTTGTAGCAGTTTAAATTCAATGATATAAAATTGTCACAAACATTTAAGCCTCAATAGCCACGTCACACGGATACGGCACACAGGGTCTAGTACCGGTGTCGACACGCTGACACGGGGATCCCGACACGGCGATACGGCTGGATACATTTTGGATCGGGTTAGGGTCAGACCCGATCCAAACCACTTTATAACCAATATTTTAACCCGTGTTTTGTTTTACACATTCACATTTACCCTCGACGGTCGACCTTCCTTTACCCTCGACGGCGACCTCCAGCGATCACAGTAAGGCAATGGCGGGCGACGGCGACCTCCGGCGATCGACGGCGACCTCCGGCGACTTCCGGTGGCGGCCGGCGGCAGCCAACGACAGACAGGTAAGTGTTTTGTCTATTATTTTCGATAATAGAAGTTAGGGTTTCAACTTTTATTTGGGGTATTTTATGATTGGGTATTTCTTGCCGATTTGGGGATGTTTTGGTTTGAAGATTGGACGGTTTAGAATCTTATTCTTCAATCTATGTGCGATGTTTTCGTTTTTATGTTTGATTTTGGGACTTGGGGATTTTGCCGATTTGGGGATTTTACCATTCTTGAATGTTCCTGTTCACTATTCACTTCAGCCTTCGCTGTTGTTCATGTTTCTTTTAGTTTTAGGCTTTAACGAACTGCTTTTGTTCCTGTTCACTAGGAAGTACTATCATTTACCATTCTTGAATGTTCGTGTTCACTATTCGGCCTTCTCTCTGAAGTTTTGTGACTGCAATGCATGTTTATACTTTGTCAGTTTGTTGTATTGTTTTATTTCATAAATTTTATGTTCATTATCCGTTTTTTCCATCTTTTTATTATGTTTAATGTAGTATGGCGAGCAAAGGAAAATCAGTGTCTCAGTCTCAACCTACAAGTTGTGGTTCTGGATCAGCTGCATCTCAGCCACCATTATGGTCATACGTGAATCTAATGGGGAAACCTCCTGGAGGCGGTGGAAATGCTTTTTTTAAGTGTAATTTTTGTGAGGGACAGTTCAATGGATCATATACAAGAGTGAAAGCACATCTATTAAAAATCAGTCAAAAAGAAATTCAACCATGTAAGAAAATCAGTAACGAGACTTTGGCTCAGTTGAAGAAAGAACAAAAAGCCTTTGAGAATAAGAAAAGCACATCATCTGGATCTGGTTTCATTGACATTGCTTCAATTTTACATCATGATATTCAGAATCCTCCCAAAAAAAGAAAAGTTGTTGATGTTCATCAGAAATCAATTAAGGATTCATTTAGTTTACAAGGACGGAGAGAATTAGATCTAAAAGTGGCGACATTTTTTTATGCTATTTGCATACCATTTAATGTAGCTAGAAGTCCATATTGGAGAGACTTAGTTACATCTATTGCAAATTCTAACTTGACAGGGTATGTTCCCCCTAGTTCTGAAAGGCTTCGCACTGTACTACTAGAACAACAGATGACTTGAGTGAACAAATTGTTAGATTCTCAAAAGTTCACTTGGGATCAACACAGAGTTTCTATTGTTTCTGATGGCTGGACAGATTTGCAACGACGCCCTCTTATTAATTTCATTGCAACTTCAGCAAATGGACCAATTTTCTTGAAAGCAATAGATGCATCTGGTGAATACAAAAGTGCTGAGTATCTGAAAGGATTGTTTATGGAAATAATTGAAGAAGTGGGGAAAGATAACGTTGTTCATCTAATTACAAACAATGCACCTGTATGTAGAGCAGCTGGTATTGCGATAGAAAAGGAGTACTCTCATATCTTTTGGACTCCTTGTGCAGTTCATAGCTTAAATTTGGCTCTAAAGAGTATATGCAATCCACCAAGTAAAGAGCAAGATCCTCATGCTTATGAATTATGTTCGTGGATTGAAGACTTGGAAAAGGATGTGAGGAACATCAGAAATTTCATAGTAAATCATCAACATGCACTTTCCATTTATAACAAGCATTCTGATCTAAAATTATTAAGAGTTGCAGAGACACGTTTTGCATCTCTAATTGTTACGGTCAAAAGGATAAAAAGGGTGAAAAGTGCATTGATCAGTATGGTGACTGATGATGATTGGAGCTTCTACCGTGCTGATGATGATGACAAAGCTCAAGCAATCAAAGGAATGATTCTTGAAGACAAGTGGTGGGATCAAATCTTTTATTTTCTTGCATTCACAGAGCCGATCTGGGAGATGTTGAGAGTTCTTGATTGTGATAATTCAACGTTGTACTGTGTGTATGAGATGTGGGACACTATGATTGAAAAAATCCAAGAGGTTATTTTTAAGCATGAAAAAAAAAAGTATTGCACTTGAAGATCCAGCATTTTTTGATCATGTGCATAGAATATTGATTGCAAGATGGGATAAAAGTAGCAATCCTCTTCAATGCATGGCACATACATTAAATCCTAAATATTATGGAAAGAGGTGGCTTACAGGGGGTGTTGTAATTTGGTCTAATATTGTGTAATTTTTCAAAAGGGGAAGTATTTTTCAAAAGTTTGGTAGGCATTCTATTAATTAAGTAGGTTGATGTCAAAACAGCCTCAGCCCAAAAATTTTTGGGGACATTTTTCGACAAAAGAAGAGCTCTAGTGGTTTCAATAATGTGTCTATGTTTACGTTCAGCCACTCCATTTTGTTNAGATCATTAGTTCTAAAACCTTCCCCAATCGTCTTCTTGGATAGACGGTCCTGTATCAAACATTTATATTGTGAGAAAATAATATCAAAACCAAGGTCGGCTATTTGAGAAACGGATAATAAATTTAAGTTTAACTTAGGAATATATCTTACTTGAGGTACTTTTAAAATTTTGGATCCAAAGGTTTGGTCAAGATTTCCAATATAATCAATTTCAAGAGAAGTGCCATCCGCCGTTTTCACAAAAGGATAAGAATCATTTTTGGTGCATTCGGTGAGAAGGGATCCACAAGGAGTCATATGAAAAGATGCACCCGAATCAATAATCCAAGAATACTTACTTGAAGAAGTAGATGCTACGGTAGCTCCCAAAGTTGAAGATGTGCTCCCTCCCTTTAGTAAAGGTTGAATGGCTTCAATGAGCTTGGGTTGAAGAGCACTTATGAGTTGATCGAGTTGAAATGAACTTGCTTCTTTTCTTTCTTCTTGAATAGGAGCCGCAACATTACTTCTCTTGTCAAAAACCCTTAGTTTTGGACATCTAGGTTTGGTATGTCCTTCTTCTTGGCAATGATAGCAAATAATTCTTCTTCTTGCTCCTTCATTTGTTCGATTGAAGTGCGGAGGTCTATAAGGCTTCAAGTAGGCCCCCGGCCTTGATGTGGCAAGAACATTATTGGCTTTTTCTCTATCAAGACAAAGTCGGTTTTCTTCCATTTGAAGTTCCGCAATAGCCTCATTCATGGAAGGTGTTTTAGAACGATGAAGTAATGCGGTTTTAACACCATCAAATTCCGGTCTAAGACCTATGATAAACTTATAAAATTTGTCACGTTGTATTTGCTTTTCTCTAAGAACAATATCTTGTGTCCAATGTGGTTCAAAGATGCTTAATTCATCATACAATTGATCCATTTCAGCCACATAATCTTTAATTGATCTATCTCCTTGTTGGAGATGATGAACCTTGAGTTGAATATTATGCATATAAGCAACATCTCTCATAGTATGTGTTTTCTTTAGGTATTCCCAAGCTTCTAGGGCAGAATTTAATTTAGAAATTTGCCCACT
>JAANDH010000395.1:133136-248908 GCA_011799765.1 Nymphaea thermarum
GGAGAGGGATAAAAAAGGGAAAACAGAAAATAAACTAAAAAGAAAAGATACATAAAGAAAGTAAAAATTACATAAGTGTCCTAAGTACCCAAAATATATAAAATATATATATACATATAAAGCATATATTAGATGACTAATATATGTGATATATATAAATATATATATGTATACATTTGAGATACATACATTCTAACATGGAGGACGTGGCAAATTTCAATGTACCCGTTGTGGGAAAATGGGTCGTCTTGTGGACAGGTGCTTGGTATCTATGGTCGACCATCTGGAAGCTCACAGGGAATAGGGTCTAAGACTCCCACAGGCAGAGGTACTTCATCATCAGTTCCTACGGGAATGGCTCAGGCAGCAGCCATTGGAGAGAATCCAATTACATCTGAGTCTTCCTCTCTTAGCCTGAATAAGGCAGAGTATGAGCATATATTATCTCAAAGAGCTGCTTCATCTTCCTCATCAGTCTATGCATCATCTGGAGTTGTTGGTTCCACTCTCTCCACAGTTTCACACGACCCAGGTACAGTTTGGATGATTGATTCTGGTGCGTCAAGGCATTTTTGTAGCCGGTCGCATTTATTCTCTTCCTTGACCAAGTTTGATCGGCCACGGTTTGTTAAATTAGCTAATGACAGGTTCTCTCCCATTATGGGAAGTGGTGATGTTAAAATCTCCCCTTCATTATGTTTATCAAATGTTTTATACACTTCAGCGTTTTCTACAAACCTGTTGTCAGTGCAGCAGCTAACATCTAGTTTGCCATGTAAAGTCATGTTTGACCCTAATTCTTGTGTATTTCAGGACTTACAAACTGGGAAGATGATTGGTGGAGGCCATGAACAAAGGAGAGTCTACCATTTGTCGACATCTGTGGATTCTACAGCTACTTCTGTGTCTCAAAAACCCACTCCATATCAATGACACCTGCGGTTGGGTCATCCTTCTCCATCGAAGTTGCGTCATGTTCTTCCTAATATGTCTATGTCTGAGAACTTTGAGTGTGAAGCTTGTCCAACTTGGCAAACACAGTCGAAGTAGTTTTCCTTCAAGTTTAAGTCCATCTAGTTAGAGTCTCTTTGATCTTCTTCATGTTGATGTATGGGGGCCCAATCAGGTTGCTAGTAGGTCTAAGTTTTGTTATTACTTTGTCATTGTTGATGATTATTCTAAAGTCAGTTGGGTGTTTTTGTTGAAAGAGAGGTCTGATGTCATATGTATTCTCAAAAATTTCATTCTAAAAATAAAGACTCAATTTTCTTCTACTGTCAAATGCATTCGCACTAATAATGCCTTAGAGTTCAAAGCCTCCAACTTAATGCAATTTTACAGCAATCATGGTATTCGACCACAGTTTACATGTCCTCACACATCCCAACAAAATGGGGTTGCTGAGAGAAAACATCACCAGCTTCTTGACATGGCTCGTACTCTTATGTTGCACTTTCATCTCCCTGCAGGTTTTTGGGGAGATGCCATACTTACGGCTTGTTACCTGATCAATCGCTTACCGTCCTCAGCTATTCAAAATGAAATTCCCATCCAAAGAATGTTTCCCAATCGACCTTTATTTCACCTTCCTCCAAAAGTGTTTGGTTGTACCTGTTTTGTTCATGTTCTTGGCCCACACAAGGATAAACTTGCAGCTCAGTCCATCAAGTGTGTTTTTATTGGCTATCCCTCCCATCAAAAAGGCTACAAGTGTTTTGATCCCTTAACTCATAAGGAGTTTATCAGTGCAGATGTTACCTTCTTTGAGTCTCAACGTTACTACATCTCCTCTTGTCCTCCACAACAGGTGTCTCCCTTCTTTGAGTCTCAACCTTACTACATCTCATCTTGTCCTCCACAACAGGTGTCTCCCTTTGTTCCTCTTCCCATTCCTCCCATTCCACTGAAGTCGGTTCCTTCTCACCTTGAGTTTGTTTCTCCCTCTAATAGTCGCTTTACGGATCCTCCATAGACTTATATCCGTCGACATAAGGCTCCCACTGTTTCTCCACCAATGTCTCCTCAGGAAGTAAGCTCTCATGAAAGCCTAGATTATGGCACTCATGGCTATGATGGGGTCGATGACCTTCCCATAGCTCTTCGCAAAGGCAAACAACGGTGTATACTCTTCATCTTATATCTCATGTTGTTTCTACTGATAATGTTGGTGGTAGCCTACAGCAGTTCGTGTTA
The DNA here is from genome assembly GCA_011799765.1 of Nymphaea thermarum. Classification (NCBI taxonomy): domain Eukaryota; kingdom Viridiplantae; phylum Streptophyta; class Magnoliopsida; order Nymphaeales; family Nymphaeaceae; genus Nymphaea; species Nymphaea thermarum. The sequence goes on from JAANDH010000395.1 coordinate 135,330, forward strand.
GCCTTATCAGTGTACTCTCTTCCTTCTAGTCACCAACAGGCATTACTTGACCCAAAGTGGCGGCAAGCTATGCAGGATGAGATGGAGACTCTACTACAACGAGGGACGTGGGACTTGGTTGATCCTCCGTCTGGTTGTGATGTCGTTGGCTCCAAATGGGTTTTCACCATAAACTATTTATTCAATGACTTAGTGGAACGCTACAAAGCTCGTCTTGTGGCAAAAGGGTATACACAAACGTATGGTGTTGATTTCTTTGAGACTTTCTCGCCTGTAGCTCGGATGGGGACCATACGTCTTCTTGTGTCAGTCGCAATGCATTATGATTGGCCCTTATATTAGTTGGATGTAAAAAATGCTTTCTAATATGGGGATCTTGATGAGACTGTTTACATGCAGCAACCCCCTGGCTTTGAACGTCAAGGGGAATGTGGTAAGGTGTGCAGGTTGAAGGAAGCTATCTATGGATTAAAACAAAGTCCTCGTGCTTGGTTTCACAAATTCTCCGAAGTGGTGTTAGAATGTGGCTTTACGAGGTCTCAGCTGAGCCATTCGTTGTTCATCAAGAAAGGACCTAGAGATACAGTTGTGCTAGTGGTGTATGTTGATGATATTGTTTTGACATGTGAATGTGAGCAGGAGGTAGCTCTAACAAAGAAGTTAACACTTTGTTACCAAAGATCTTGGCCAGCTACGGTATTTTCTTGGCATCGAAGTTGCTTGTAGCAAGGAAAGAGTTGTGTTGTCGCAAAGGAAGTATGTTCTTGATCTTTCACAAGACACAGGGATGCTAGGAGCTAAACCAGCAACTCTTCCTATGAATCCACGGGTGCATTTATATGAGGATGACTCAAAAGATGTAGCTTCACAAGCCTACAGATCGTTGATTGGTAAGCTGCTTTATGTGACAGTGACTCGACCAGATATTAGCTTTGTTGTGGGAAAATTAAGCCAATTCATGGAAAAACCAAAACAATCACATTGGGATACAGCTATGTTAATTGTCAAATATTTGAAGTCCTCCCCTGGCAAAGGCCTTTTCTTCAAAAAAGGTACATCTCTTGATGTTGAAGCTTACAGTGATGCAGATTATGCAGGCTCAATTGATGACAGGAAGTCTACCATAGGGTTTTGTGTGTTTGTGGGAGAAAATCTCATTTCCTGGAGGAGTAAAACAGAGTGTTGTTTCCAGGTCTAGTGCGGAGTCAGAATATCGTGTGATGGCTCAAACTGCTACCGAAATGACTTGGTTTAGATCCCTACTTGAGAGTCTTGGTATTCCAACTTCTTTCCCTATGAAAATGTTTTGTGATAACAGAGTTGCCACCTACATTGTCAATAATCATGTATTTCATGAGAGGACAAAGCACATTGAAGTAGATTGTCATTATATTCGTGATATGGTTCAAGGGGGAATCATCTCCATTGTACATGTACCCTCAGTCCTCAGAGGATCAAATAGCTGACTAAAAGCCTTGCCTATTATTGCAGAGTTCTTTAGATGTTGTGACAAGCTGAGCATGATTAACATCTACGCTCCAGCTTGAGGGGGAGTGTTGAATAACATTTATAATAGGTGGTCTTTTGAATATTTAAAAGTTGTATTAACAACTTTTATTAATAGTTGTTCCAGTCTTGGACTGATTTTGTAATTTCTTCTTTTTGCCCTAATTCTCATTTAACGTGAGAAGGGTGTAGCTTAATGAAATGGTTTGTGCAGTTTTCTCTCTCTCACTCTCTCGACTTCTTCACGTCTCTCATGTGACATGGTATCAAAGCGGGCGACATCGTATCGTACGACATGTACGATCGCGTTTCAAAAATACAATATGATACATCACCTGTATCGTACACAGGTGGTGTATCGTGCCTGTATCACACGTATCGTTCGGTACAAGCACCGTAACGTTACGATACAGTTATGATACGTTGATGTTTATTGATTTTTTATAATTTTTTAAAATTTTTCTGATTAATTTTTTTTAAATACAATACATTACGATATTTTACGATACAATATATCTTAAAGCCAAACCGATACAGCTTACGATATGCTTTTTACAACATTGGTCTCAGGTGCAAGTCAGAGTCGCATATGTGTCCGCACTAGCACCTGATTCACATCAATTTGGGTGCGGCAGCAAAAGAGAAGAGTCTGTCTCACTTAGAAGAAATCTAATGCACATATCAAATTTTCAATGATTTTTCTCGAACATAACGTTATATATATATATATAACGAGAGAGGGAGAGAGAAAGAGAGGAAAAGTCAATGTTGTTGTGTGCCAGATAGTTGTCGAATGGCTAAAATTTAAAAATTCATCACTAAAAGGACCATAAATCATCGCCAAAGCCTCCATAAACCACTGCCACATCACAAATAGTGGCTAATACTAATTTAATGGCTTTTTATAGAGACAAATTTTTAAATTTTAACCATTTGGTGAAGACACATGGCAGCATTAAACTCCCATGTATATGTGTGAAGCTGAAATCCTCCAGCCATCCGTCTGTTCGGATGTCACACACAGCCCGATGCAATGTCAGACATCTAGATTAAGCCTAGGCATTGGGCCGGCCCAGCCTAATAAGGAGTCGGGCTCGGGCCGGGCCCGACACCTAAAACCTAAGCCCAATCGCCCCGAGTAAATTAAAAAAACATATATTTTTAATATAAAATAATATATAAATATAATTAATCGTAATAAAATATTATAATTATATATATATATATATATATTAATAAGATATATATTAAAAAAAATTATCGGGCCGGCCAGACTTAATGAGGTCTTAGCAATCAATCATGCTAGTTAAGAAGGCCTAGAATTAATAACTGAAGTTATCTTCAAAATTGGAAAAGTGACAATACCTTTCACAACAAAAATTAACTGAAGTGCCACATAGTTTAATTTTTACATGTAAAAAGCTACAGAAAGAAACCTGGACGGCACCACTTAAGCAGCCTAGGACAGTGTTATACATAACGAGACTATAAAGAAAAAGAATACTAGTCCACCTATACTATATCAACTGTAGCTTATGCTAGGCCCCCATATAGTATGTGACAGTACATAACAATGCATCTTAAGTTACATGTTCAAAACATCAAAAATGACAAAATATGTTTTCTAACTTAAAATTACATAAATTTCTTAAAAGCTGAAAATTGAGTGTGATATGAAAGCCATTCTAACACATTTGATATAGAATTTAGGACTCATGCAACAAAATTAACCTTTCATTGTTTTACCTGTAAGAGCCTGTGTTTGTCCTCTAATAAATACAAAATTTCAACTTTTATGACCATTAAGCTTTTTTAAGGCTCCAATAAGAAGTCATATACTATAAGAGCTTATTTATTTTGATTCTTAAGTATTCTTAGTAACTTAAGTTGTCAATTTTTATTATTTGTAATGAAAACAGGCATATCGTAGATAGGATATACTTGTTATTTTTGTCATGTTTATGCAATTCATGTTTTCTCATAGAAAGACTTTACCTTTTTTTCTTTTTCTTTTTTTTTGTACTTTGAATATAAAAATTAAAATGAATGACTTTTTTACTTTATACTTGGTATCTAACGTTGAAACTAACCAATATGGGTAAGAGTTATATGTTAGGCACTTACAACTAGGCTTTGGGCACAAAGCAAGGTACTTGAAGTGGGTAACAACTAACAAGGTCCCGTATAGTCAAGAGCACCAATTCAGTGGACAGCATGAGTGACAAACAACAAATATATACCTCATATGTAACAGTGCCACCAGATGTTGATGGTTGACGAAGTGTCACAGTGGAAACAGCACCACTAGCAGATAAGATGCAGATTGCCCTAGGGCCTAGTTGTGAAAATGACATTATCTTTGATGCGATATCCTGCAACATGGTGAAATGGAATTCTGAATTCTAACAGGCTCAACCAACAAGTATCAAATGTAAAGCCATAATATGTATGCCTGAAATTATCAGCAAGTGAGACAGACTATAAATACATGCAAGTTACCCAGAATACATGAAAGTAACCTTCACAGGTTTCCATCCCTAACATAGCTACAAACAAGAAATTAAATGGTTGTCTAGACATGCGTGTGTGCAAGAGAAAGATGGCGGAAGGGGGGGACAGAGAGAGGCATATAGATAGATATGCCGCACTTTTTCGAGCTATTAACATTTTGCTCATGCTCTGAGACTTCATGAAAAATCAAACCAGTGACAAACATATGATCAGTTTTACTTTTCCATCCTAATTTGAAGGTCCAGACTCCTGTTTGTTTTATAGATGTGCTATCTTCCATATTAGCTCTGCTATAAACAAGTTTAATTGTAGAAGCATCAAAAGGTGTATTAAGATAAATTTGATTTAATTCTAGAACCATAGGCAAGAAACGAGAGGCATATAGATAGTTATGCCACACTTTTTCGAGCTATTAACATTCTGCTCATGCTCTGATACTTCATGAAAAATCAAACCAGTGATAAACATATGATCAGTTTTACTTTTCCATCCTAATTTGAAGGTCCAGACTCCTGTTTGTTTTATATCTGTGTTATCTTCCATATTAGCTCTGCTATAAACAAGTTTAATTGTAGAAGCATCAAAAAGTGTATTAATATAAATTTGATTTACTTCTAGAACCATAGGCAAGAAACTTAAAATTCAGTCACTTGCTGACTCCAGTCAAGGAGCGGAATAGATATCTACAATCCTATAAAGCTGAGGACATTGAACTATTGAAGAGATTAGACAAAAATCTGTATTACACTAAATTTGGGTTCATCTACAGAACTGTAGGCAAGAAACCTAAAAGTCAGTCATTCATTTGCCAACTCAAATCAAGGAGCAACAGAGAGATCTACAATCTCCAACCAAAGTGAGGCCATTTGAGAGGTTAGTTGTAAAGCCTCAGCAAAGAGTAGATAAAATAACACCACCTGTTGACAGAGCATAACAATTGACACCTGTCACGTAGGTACAAGGACAAGGTACAACATGGATGTGAGATAAAATACGGAGACATCGAAATTCTAAAACCATGTGCATGCATGGTCTTCATAGATGTTAGTACATACAGCACCTGCATACTCAAACTGTTACTCTAGTCATGAAAATTTCCATAACTGGCGTAGTGAACAATGAGCGATATGCATGTTTAACTAAATAAAAGACATTGTAACATTTTGATGCCACACATTCATGACAGATGCAGCATATCCCATGGCGACGACTCCACCTGTCGGGTATCCACCAAGAGAATCCGAGAATGCTGTAAGGATGTGGTGCAGGGGGTATAACTTGACTTTATAACCCAGCGTCCTGTCATGGCTACCATACAAATCCCCTCTTTGGCTATTATTATAAGTACCCTCAATTCTGCCACAGTGCCACCACTACCATAGCTACTACCAGCACCATTCCTGCTGCCATAGTCTCCACCTCCACTGCTAGTTGGATCACCTCAATGTAGCCCCCTTTTTGCTGATTCCATTATGAGAACACACATTCATCGAGGTTCCATGACTTTCAGCCAGGGTGGCTTTCCTGGATGCTCCACTTTCCTTCCATTCCATGTTGTAGTTGTCTGAGTCAAAGCCAGCCTAAGTTTGGCTCCCAGAGTGGTCAATAGAACCCCACAGCAGATCTTTGCCACTATACCTGGTTCAGCTCTAACGAATTCCATGGGAGTCAAGTGAGCCCCGGTGGTTACCCACTTTCAAATGAGAGTTATACTGAACATTCAAGAGGCCTTAGAATATCTTGACACTCATGGTGGCAACTGCCGACCGATGTTCCACATTACAGATGAATGATTCCTTGGATAGAGATCAGACTGGGAAGACGTTACAAAATCGCCCACATCTTCTCTGTTATCGTCAGTTTTATTGGTCATTTCCCGTTCTATCCTCTTCTTTGCTTCCATCTGAACCATCATCTCAATGCTACCATTGTCTTAGTAATGAGCATCTTTTGAAAAGTTTGAACCAGAGCATTCTCTTCTTTAGATCCATCATCTCAAGACTCCAAACAATCACTCGGTTATACCAAACCAGTGATACCAATAGGAACACTCTACTAAGTTGTGGAAAGGTTCTTCTCCAAACCCACAACTTTTGTTGTATGCTCGGTGCTGATTACACCTTCGAGCAATCCCTTAAGCGTCTGTTTTTCTGCCCAAATCATCTAACATCTTCTGCTAAATTAATGGCCAAGATGGCCATAATTTCCTCGATCGTCCCCCAGTCAACATGTGTTTTGTACCAACATTCTTCTGGTCTTAGCTATAACACAAACATCCAAGAAGCTAACGCTCGCAAACCCTAATCCCATACTAGGGCTATCCCCTCTAGAGGAAAATCCTTTTTATTAGCTGCCTAACAATGAAAGCACCATATCAAACCCTATTTATAAGGTAATCACAAGTTTAACTGAAGAACCCAACCCCAACCTACATCATGCTTTCGCCCTCCATTGTATACATTTTCCTTAGAACAACCCTTTTAAACCCGACAACTATCACATTGTTTTGTGGAATGAGATTATTCAAAACGAGTTTCTTGACAAAATAATTTCCACAAGGTCCTAACCGACAATTACATTTAGAGATACTAAAGACATAATTGGACAAAACTGGAGACTCATGATGGAGCTTCAAGGTGGGATGACCACAAGGATGTTAATAGAATATATGTATATTGCCCTGTTTTTTTCCCTTAGTCATTGTCTTTGTGCGAAAGTCCTTGATCACCAAGGGCAATATTTTTCTTGATATTAGGAACATAGACATCAGAAATTTAGAGTTCAGAGAAACCATGAGAAAAACAGAGTTTACGATATGGATAACAAAATGGGGAGTTCCATCAATAGTGACAACACTATTCTTGCTATGTAAGAAATGGGATTTAGGAGATTACCTACATCACTCATCACATGAGTGGCTGGCCTAGAATCAACATACTACTTTCTATTATCAATTGTGATAGCAACCAGATATGGACTGTGGGTCAACAGCCTGTTCGGATGGAGGGAGAGGGAGAGAAAGGAATGGAATGAAAGGTTTTTCTTGTGTTTGGAAGACTAATTAATAAGGAGGAAAAAGAAAGGAGAGCCAATAACTGTGTTTGGGTGCAAAGGAAAAGAAAGGGAGGGAAAGGAAAAGATGTTTTAAATTTTAATGTGATTTCAATCCCTCCAAAAATGAAAAGATTGAGAGCGAAAGGAATGGACGTTACTTCCCTTTCCTTTCTTCTCTTTCCCTCCCCATTCTCTTCCCTTTTTTTCCATTCATTTCGCTTCCATCCATTCCTTTCCCTTTCTTTCCCTCCATCCAAACAGTGTGTAAGTGACATGGATGGTATGGGTATGAAGAAGTGGGTACAGGTACAACAGTTCTGAAAAATGTGGTTATAGGACATGGATATATATACACACACACACACAAAAAAAAAAACTCACAAAAAAATCATGCATTTTTTTAAAAAAAAAAGAATTAGGATTCAATGCATTTTGGATCGTGTTCGACCCAAACCTGATCCAAAAACGTGTTATGATCTGTCCGAGTACTAGTATCGGAGTATCATAGTGTTTGCACAGGTACAAGGGACTGTCCAAGACCTGTATGGATAAGCAAACATAGGGAATGGCCACAAGAATCTCCTGCAATAATGTAGAAGTCATACATTCTGCTACTGGTGAGTCCTCACGGTGGATGTAGTCTAGCTTTTTAACCTGTACTATTAAAGTTATCCTTTTCTTATTTTTTAACTCATGTGCAACGAAATCTATAGGTAGTGGTTCCATCCAAGTGAAGAGACCCTAACTCCTTATCAAAGAAAAAATCTCTCTTCCAAGTCAAGAAATTCAAATTATTCAATTTTTCAAAAACAAACTGACTATGGAAATTAAAGCAAATGGAAGAATGATTGTAAGATTTTTGATATCTTATACCAAACCACCAAAACCACCAGATGAACTTAGATGCAAGAGGAGGAAGAGAGAAATAGGCTGCACGTGCAAGCAAGAGAGAGAAGAAAGAGGGCAGCAACATTAAAAATTACAAGTATGCCACCACCCATGATGTGTGGACGTGTGGATCAAATGGGTCGGGTCTGGGTGACCCGATCCATATTGTACAAACTTACCAGCCCCCCTCAAGTTGTGGACGGGGTTTGATCATGCACAACTTGTTCTTCAATTCTCAGAAATGGTGCCCCGTGAGTCCCTTGGGAAAAAGATCAGCCACTTGTTGAGACGTGGCTATATAAGTGGGAACAATCTCGTCTTACGCAACCTTTTGACGAATGAAGTGTTGATCAATCTCTATAAGCTTAGTGCGATTATATAGAACAGGATTGAAGGCAATCTTGATCACACTTTGGTCGTCACAAAATAGAGATGATTGAGCAATGGGAAGGGAGAGTTCCCCAAGCAGATGACGTAACCATGAAGCTTCAGCTGTGTCTGCAGCCATTGCCCTATATTCTGCCTCGATAATAGATCTGACAACTACATGTTGTTTCCTGCAACTCCAACAAATAAGATTGGAATCAATGAAGAGACAATGACCAGAAACTGATTGTCTATCGTCTGGATCACCTGTCCAATTTGCATCAGTATAGGTGGAAATGTGGTGGCCATGCAAAACAATTGACTGTTTTGTGTAGACGAGTCCATCCCCAAGAGTAGCCTTAAGGTAACGCAAAATGCGTTTGGTAGCATCCATATGCCCCTCTGTGGGTGCGTGCATAAACTGAGATACTTGATTCACTGTATATACTATGTCTGGGCATGTAAAAATGAGATATTGCAACATGCCAACTATACTCTGATAGAAACTAGGATTTGAGTATGCATCACTCCAATTAGAGGCATTTAATTTTGTGTTGAGAACACTATGTGTATTTATGGGCTTGCAATTTGTCATACCTGCTCTATCCAAAATATCAAAAGTATATTTATGTTGCGTAAGGGTTAATGTGTCACTTTTTCTATCAAGCTCAACACCCAAGAAATACCGTAGTTTGCCGAAATCCTTCATCTTGAATTCTTGTTGCAATACCTCCTTAACATGGGATATATGACATGAAGAATTTCCAGTAAGAACTATGTCATCTACATATATGAGTAGTCAAGTGGTAACTTCACCTGAATGATAGATGAAAGGAATGATCAAGTGAACTTCTGAGAAAACCAGCCTAATGTATATGAAGGGAGAATCCATCGAACCATGAGCAAGGTGTTTGCTTAAGCCCATACAGCGATTTTTGTAATTTGCACACCCATTTGGCTGGATCATTGGTAGCATAACCTGGAGGTTGTTTCATGTATACTTCTTCCTTTAGAAAGCCATGAAGAAAAGCATTTTTAAGATATAAATTCTATCCATATGAGACGGCAAGAGAGATGATAACCCGGATTGTTCCCATCTTAATACTGTACTGAAAGTCCTATCATAATCTTCTCCGTATTGCTGAGTAAAGCCTCTAGCCACGAGTCGAGTCTTATATCTATCAATGCTTCCATCAGGTTTATACTTGAGTTTGTAAAGCCATTTTGAAACCACTACATTCTTACCATCTAAACGAGGAACAATCTCCCAAGTTTGACATTCATTTAAAGCAGTCATTTCTTCATTCATGGCCTTGATCCAATATTTGGTTTTGCACATGTGCTCATAGCATTTTGGCTCCACCTTTTTGTTCAATTATGTCATGAAAAACTGAAAATCCAAAGAGAAATTATCATAATTGACCCATCTATCAATAGGGTGCCGCACACATTCTGATCTATGTGGACAAGTAGTGGTAGTTTTTGGATCAGTTGTGGGAACTGATCGTCGATTATACACCACTCGTGAAAACTGATTGGGTGAAGTCATGTTCATGTTGTTAGTAGATGCAGGTATGTTGTGCATCTGAGTGTTTGTGGTTGTCTCGAGTTCATCAATAATCCTATCACTTTGTGTGTGGTGCGTATCAACTTCTTGGCCTAATATTTCAGCATTCAGCCATGACTCATATACATCGTTTCTTACATTAAGTGTTGCATGTGAGCCCTTTAAATCCTTCAACCTGAGCTCATCAAAAACAACATGTCGTGAAATATGCACACGTCCAGTCTTTGGATTGTAGCAGTGATAGCCTTTATAATTTTCTGCATAACCCACAAATCTACACGACAACTCGATCTTGAAACTTATTTCTTTAAGAAATATCAACATGAACATAAACTGATGTGAGCCCTTTAAATCCTTCAACCTAAGCTCATCAAAAACAACATGTCGTGAAATATGCACACGTCCAGTCTTTGGATTGTAGCAGCGATAGCCTTTATAATTTTCTGCATAACCCACAAATCTACACGACAACTCGATCTTGAAACTTATTTCTTTAAGGAATATCAACATGAACATAAACTGATGCATCCAAAAACACGCAGCTCATCATAATTTGGTTGTTTTTTATGTAAAATAAAGAATAGAGATTTTCCTTCAAGTATGGATAGTGGCAGTCGATTAATAACATGAACAGCAGTATAGAAGGCTTCAGTCCACAAAGTCATGGGCACATCTGTGTTATGCATCATACTTAAAGCACTTTCAAGTTTCAACTATGTGTCTGTGTTTTCTTTCAGCAATACCATTCTGTTGTGGTGTGTGTGGAACGAAAATCTATCTAGTGATCCCATGATTTAGTAAATACTCACTAAATTCATTTGAAATAAACTCACCACCACCATCACATTGGAAAAGCACGATATTACCAGAGCATTTATTTCGAACCAATGCATGGAATTGAGTGAAGAAAAGGAAAACTTTTGATTTGCTTTTCATGAAGTGAATCCAAGTGTAACGTGAATAAAAATCAATGAAAACAACATAATGTCTACTCCTGAAAGAAGAAAAAATACGAGCAGGCCCCCAAACATCAGAATATATGGTGTCAAATAAATTTGAAAATCGCGTGTTTATTGATTGAAAAGGGCATGGCTCTTACAAATATGATAGCTTGAGCACATGCAAGACTCATTAACAGGACTTAGACTGGACTTTTGTAATAGTCCTTATGCAACAAGACTTTGAATGAAAAACTGACTACAATGTGCTAAACGACCGTGCCAAAGAGATGGCATATCATACTGTAACGTTACGTATTTTGGGCAAGTGAGGTCGGAGCGGGTCCAGACCCGGACCCGAACCCACTTGCGTGAAGAGAAGCCCGACACCTCTTATCCCTCGTCTTTCCTCTCGGTCTCCCTCTTCGTTGCCTCTCCTGTTGCAAGCGAACGCCCGACGCAGAGAAGAGGAGGGCGAAGGTGTGGCAGCGGCGACGATTGGGTCAACGAAGGAAGGGCGATGGCGGCAGTGACGGACAGCGACGGCGTTGCACAAGTAAGCCGTCGATCTCTCTCTCCTTGTCCCTTCTTGATTCCGCCACTCTCAAGCACTATCGCCCTCTCTGTCTGTCTCTCCCCTCTATATGAACCCTCTCTACACGTTCCCTTTTTCTCCCGCTAGCTCTCTCTTGCACCGTCTCACCCCTTTGCAGCGGTCTCGTCCCTCTGTCTGCATACCCTCTCTCCCTGTCTGTCTCTTCTCCCCTTGTCTGCACTCTCTCACTCTCTCGCTGCCCATGCCCTCTCTGCTCGAGCCCTCTCCCTCAACCGAACACTCTCTGCATTGTCTCTCTCTTGCACCAGTCCCTTCTCCCTCGTCTGAACCCTCTGTTTCCCATTCTTTGTTGTCCATTGCCATTTTTCCCTTTTCGTGTGCTGCCTCTCTCCCACTCCCATCCTCTCGTGCCCTCTCTCACTCGTTTTCAGCCTCCCACACAACTACCGTGGGCCTCTTCTAACGACATACCCCTCTGTTAAACCTCTTTTCCGTTGATTCTCATCATATTGATTGTCGTTTGGTTGGATTTCAATTAGGGAAGTTTGTCTTCCCCCTCTTACCAGCAATTAGGCCGTGTTGTTGGCGACGGCAGCGAGCAATCATTGGCATTGGTGCTTGATCGAACACTTGAGGTGGCTGTCGAGAATACTATAGCAGTTTTGACTCTAAAATTGGGGTGAGCAAGGCCTAATCGAGCTTAAATTGTCGAATATTTGTTGTTGGAGCATGTACAATTATTAATTGAGCATGCTAAACTTAAGATTTGATGAAGTAGAATGCATGTTGGCGACGTTGCTATTTTGGGGAAAGTCTAGGACTATTTTGGAGGGACGATGATCTATGTCTACAATGACCTTTTTAGCATGATGAGTTGATTTTCGAAGCAATTAGGAAGCATGATATAGATTTGATATTGTGGAGAAGGTGTAGGACCGTCATTGTGAACACATGGCAAAGGCTATTGTCGATGTGCGTAGCACGTGTTGGTTGGGAAAGAGTGTGTATGTTGGGAAGACGCCAAACTAAGGAAGCAAGGAAGAAACAGATTAGTGATTTGTTCAAATCGAAAGCGCAAAGCTTAAATCATTCGGTAACAACCTCAGAGAGTTGGGAAGAGGCCTATTGGAAGGCTTTGTGGGTCGACACTACCTGTCGACACCCTCTTGAGGCGATGACCTATGCCTCAATGATTGTATTTTATACTTGTATAAATTGTAAAGCAAAGTGAATAAAGAACTTATCGCTTGATTGTGCTTGCAGGTACACCGGGCACGTCCAGTAGACCTTGAACGACCAGATGCAAAGCTCAAGGCGTTTTTTTTTTTTTTTGGTTTTTTGGCGATGTGCTACAAGTATGGCAGCATTCCAGGCAAATCCCTACCTGCAGCCAACTTTTGAATGTGTGTTTCCAGGATCGTTGGATCCTGTGATTGCGATACGGGTGCGGATACGGGGATACGGGTATGGACACTGCAGCTCGACCCCGACCGGTGTTCTTCCACAATACAGCAGTAGAGCAACGACTGGCGACCGGCGGCAGCCAGGTAAGTGTTTTTTTTTATTTGTTTCACGTTTCATTCTTTATTTGGGGGTTTTTCGTTTTTTCAATTTGGGAGTGTTTTTGTTTGAAGATTGAACTGCAAATCTATAGATTTATATACGTTTTGATGTTTTGTTGAATTTTATGTGTTTATCTGTTGCTGCCACTTTTTTTTTTGTTGTCTTTTGTTTCTATTGGCTATTTCGGTTGTCTGTTTTGTTTGGCCGCTGCCACTTTTGATTAAAAGTTGATGAATCTATCAGCTATTTCTTTCAATTATCTTCATCAACCAAAAAAAGTGATGCTGCCAATCAGCCAAGCTTATGCACAAGCCTAAATGAAGAGTGATAGCCTGATCATGTCGGTTTTCTCACTTTTCTGTGACATATGATTGCTTATTGTTTTATTTCTTGAATTTTTTGATCATTATATATTGTTTGTTGCATCTTTTTATTATTTTGTTTGTAGACTTTTTATGGGAATACACTTATGAACTATTAATGTTTTTTTCATTTTATCATTTTTGAGAATTTAAAAATTTGCCATACCCGCATACCCATAATTTTCAAAATCGCCGTACCCGAACCCGTATCGTGGTACCCGCACCCATGTGACATAATTATTTTTTCTTTCACTACCTAATTTATAAATCGTCCTCTGACGACTTATAAAATCTCAAAATTTACCAAACCTTCTTATCACAGGACTTTCTGTTGTGTGTGTGTGTGTGTGTGTGTGTATATATATATATATATATATATATATACATGTGTATGAATGTACAGCACAAACCTGCATCAAAACAAAGAATCACAAAGAAAACACGTCTAGACATACTGTTGATATAGGTAGTATGCCAGCTGCTTTGCATGTGTTACAAGGACAAAAACAAGCAATTAGGAATAGTCATACATTGTAAAACTGGATTCTGCTTGTAATCTATGTCACACGGGTGCGGATGCGATACGGGTGCGGATACGGGGATACGGGTGCGGATACGGCAATTTTCAATTTTTTTGGATACGCGGACACGGCTACATTAAATATTATAAAAAATGATAAGATTAAAAAAACATTAAATTAATAGTTCACTCTTACAATCTTGTTAGAAAATGTGTTTTATTTATCACAAAAGTACTGAATATCTGAAAGGATTGTTCATGGAAATAATTGGATGCATCATAAAAATTTGATAAAATGAAAAAATAACATTAAATTAACGACTTTTATTTTTTGTCGTGTCTGCACCCGTATCCCCGTGTCCGCGTGTCGACACGGATACGTGGGCTATTTTGCCGTGTCCGTGTGACATAGCTTGTAATAGAGGTTTCAAAACAACGGGCAACCAACCACCTTAAAGCTATGTGAGATGGGTGCGGCAAGTAGACTACTGCACCACAGTCGAGGGCACGCCAGAGGAAGGTGAATTGTGGATGCAACTGTTAGTAATTGATGGTTATTATACTTTACAGTTTACACTACTTCAAGGTCCTTTACCTTTGTAAATACAAGCTTCTTATATATATATAAGGAAATTGAACTTTCATAACTATTTTGTTTACTCTCCTATGTTTTCCTCGTGAATACTCACTGTTGAGCATTTAGTGAGAAGGGAGACAAATTTGTTCGAGTTGATCAAATAACTGGTTCACCATCAGGATTTAGTACCGTAATACTCATATATATTATTGTCATAAATATTATTCTTAATCAACAAGGTTCTTTCTTAAGTATTACACAGGAAGTACATCGATTAAAAATTCAAAATAGGGGAATGCAATATTAGGAATTTTTTTCAAAATATCGTGATTTTTATCTTTTTGTTTTAAATTAGTTTTTCCCATTGATTGCATTTCTTGAAGAAAAGGTAATATTTGTGATAACGTTACACACACATATACATATATATGCATGTACACACCCTTGTTGTAAGCCTGCAACCACACCTATGCTCTCTTCTTCTTTTTTTCCTTTCGCGGGGGGGGGGGGGGGGGGGGGGGAGGAGTACCTGTGTACCTCCACAACCACATCCCATACTTAGGAGAAAGCATTCAGGAATTATATGCAGAAAAAATGAAATCAGCATATGATGTCTATCGTATAAGGCAGCTCACTAGTTCCAAACAACACCTTATCTTAATTGTATGAGATAACCATTGCCTCCAACAAAGACATTTGTCTTGAACCTTTGATAGATAGCATGTACCATAACACAATGTTGGCCAAGCAGTACATGTCAACAATCAGTTGTCAAAATGCAACATACCTCTCCAACACCAATTGTTATAATATGTGGAGTGAAGCCCATTCCAGCTGATCCCGCAATCCATTCACCTAATATAAAAAGGGTCCACCCAGTGATGATTGAGGAAGATGCCCCCATTAAAAATAAAGCAAAAAACAAAAAATTGCACAAAAAAGCAAAGCATCAAATCAGAACCAGCCTTAAATCACAAACTAGTAAAAGCAACAAAAAAACAGCAATCCAACGTATGAATAGTCATCATTCTTTCAAATGCAGCACCTTAAACAAAGATATTAGGGCCAAATAGGAAGACAGAAGAGGTTTGACAAGAACAAAGGCAAACACAAAGAACGCAGATAGAACATGGACCTCAAGCACCAAGAACACAGTTATTGCTACACACTTTAACCTAAAGTCTTAGTGTCTTATTATCCAACTATTGACTGCTATAGTTCAAAATAAAAATTTATCAGAGAGCTTAGAAGTTAGAACAATGGCAGTTTAATACTTGTTAAACTTGAACAACCAAGAGTTCAATAGCAAAGACTGAGAGGTAGAATAAGACTACCTCAGAGTACAGTTCTTAGAGAAATTCTTCGTAACGTGCTTGAGTTTGACAACCAAGCAACACTTTCTGTTTCTAATCTCATTCAGTAACCAGGTCCAAACAAACTCTAACAGATTCAAACATGAGCTGAACGGTGTCCTTATCAATCTCTCAACCTAACCATATTGAAAAGCTGTCATCAATTAGACTCAAACAGAGGGTCGGCAAAGTAATGCACAAGACAGTAGCTTAGGTTGAGAATTTGAGAACATACATTTTGTAACTACCAGGTGAGCAAGCATAGGACTCTTGACCATTTAATTCTGTATATTTCAGTCAGAAAATAGAAACATAGTTAATGCAAATGCAATATCTTTGTGCAATAATTTCTGCAGAATTTCATTTCTTTTGACGATACCATCTATAAAGGAAGAGGCCACAGGTGAAACTGAAATTAAATAAAATTCAAAAGTATGTGCTAGTACATATTAGTTACCTAAATGCTGCATGACTGGCCAAAAAAAAAAAGTTTCTCTTCAGAATCATCCTACTGTTATGTTCTTTTTTTAGCTTCTACATATTCTTCATTGGGACTAAGTTTCTAGAACATTCTCAAACAAGGTGCTACAATCATACTCACAAATGTTACCATTACTTTGGAAATGTTTAAGATGTGATTGCCTTTTGATCCCAGATGATAATATTGGCAAAATATCAATGATATTTTCAAAAGATCATCAGAAAATAAAATATCACAATGTTATAGTGAAAAGACCAGTGATACCATCCATCTTGAAAAAAAAAATTGTTAATATATATTTTAAGTCTCATTTTTCATTTTTTTTCACTTTTATGATTTAAAAAGAAATTCTGCGAGTGGTGGTCAATACTATTTTACCATCCTCTTTTTCTCGTTTTTTAGTTTCCAAGGTTTGCCTGAGATTCACATGAGAAAAAGAGAAGCTCAAAAAGGGATTCTGAGAAAAAACATTCAGGAAAATCGCAGATAACAATATCATGACTATGACTGCAATTTAGTTCACTGCAACTGTTCTTTCTTTTACCAACCAATGAGGAGAGTTCCCCAAAGAAATTAGGTTCAACCAGCTAGTAAATGACTTTACACTTTCCAGCTAAAAACATTTGGAAAGAGAATACCTCATGGATAACCTGGGTTAGAAACAGTTAAGTGCTCAAGAAAAAAAAATTAAACAAATATAAACCAAAAGAAGACTTCAAAGGCGGATCATATGGTCCTAGAAACAAATGGAAATATGAAAGCTAGAAACCCAAGTAGTAATTAACACAGAAATCCACCTACTTACCAAGTGATGCTAGCTGTTGCTTCCTCCCAGAACCAGGTGGCCGCCCTCTACCCCGCTTCTGCAGTGGCACTAGAGATTGTGGTGGTGTTGAAGAAAGAGGTGACAATGCGAGTGCCATTGTTCCATCTGGGCCATATTTTCTTGGCCTACCTCTTTTTCTTTTCACTGGCTCTACTGATGTCATTCCCCCTGTCATGCCCACACTAACACCATGAGGTGAAATTGCTGTCGCCGGGGGTTCAACAGGATATGTAGACACAGTGCTACTTATATTGGACTGGATAGTATATCCAGAACTAGATAGCGGTCGAATGCCTGCTTGACCATGCAATCCAGTTTGTGCTCCCGAACCAGAGCTGCTGATTCCTCTCTGCTGCATGTAATAAGGAGACGACCCGGATAGCGGCATTGCCTCCCTTCCATCCATGCATTTAATTTTCACTTTACAAATTGCCAATACCCCAAAAGAGAAAAAAGGAAAGTGGTAAAGCAAGGAAGTAGATAACTTCAACACCCACTCTAAATGCTCACACGCCAAACTCTTCTTACTACCATTTAATTACTCACACAGTAACCAGACGGGCAGTTACAGTTTGGGGGCCCCAGCCAATTGGAAAGAGAAGCAGACAGAGACAGGTAGTGACATGCATTTGACATCCAGAGAGCATGAGATCAACCTTCAAAGAAACACAAAATAATCCACATATAAATGTTATGGCCCTTAACAACAAAGATGCATAACACTGCAGAACAAAGTCTTAAAGCTAAGTATAGAACTGAATGTAGCATGCTATTGCTATGGTATAAGCGTCCACAAGAAAAAATCAAGTCCAGTTCTTTTTCTGTACTCGGAGCAAAAATTTTCAATGCAACGTAACCAAGCAATTTCTGAAAATCTAACAGGGAAGTGCAAGGCCACGTTATGCCAATCGTCGTCAGTAAGGTGCACACACACACACACACAGAGAGAAAGAGAGAGAGAGAGAGAGAGAGAGAGAGAGAGAGAGAGAGAGAGAGAGAGAGAGAGAGAGAGAGAGCACATTCTCCACAAAACTTGGAAGTTGGTCCGCTTCCCCAAGACACGATATCTCTTTAGCAGGAAAAGGTGGACAGAGATCGCCAAAGGAAAGCCAAAGACTGTAAAATATTAGTTTGATAGCAATATTAAAAGCAGAAAACCTGCCAGAGAAGAAAAAGATTCTGAAAACCACTTCTTCTCCCAAAACATCTTTTTCACATCATAGCAAAGCTACGGATCAAAACCATGAATGACGCTAAAAGTAACCAACGGAGAAAAGAAACCGAAGTAGAAAGTTACGCATTTTGATCTCACAGGCCCCAAAAAATAAAGAAAAAAATAAGGAAAAACTTTTGTTCCCAGCAGGACAAACAAATAAAATTTAAAGCAAAACTACACCACCTCGAAATAAGTAGGGTAAAAAGAGAGAGAATGCAATGGAAAAGGACCTCCCGAAGAACCCTAATTCAACCTAAACCAAGTCAACTCCACCTCATTTGATGAGAAAACAATACAAAAAAGGACTCTGTTCACCAAAAATTAAGAAGAAACAAGAAAGCCCACTTTGCAAAATCTCGATACCGAAAAAGCTTAAACCCTAAAATATATGGAGAGGAGAATAAAAGCAGGAAGTTCGCGATACCACGGAAAAACTCTCCATTCGAACGATCAAAGCGTAGAGGACCAGCAAAGAAATCAAGACAATCAAGGAAAGGAGAGACTCAAACGTCGGGACTACATAATCTCGACCCCTCCAAGACTGCATTCAGGCGTCCTCTGTCATAAGGAGAGAAAAAAACCAGAGACTTGGAGGTCATACTGGCGGGAGGAAAAAAATGGCGAAGCCTACCCTTTCCCCTTCAATGAAAGAGAAAGATAAGAAGAGTGTGCGAGAAAAGAGAGAAGGGTAAACCGACTCACCTGTCATGGTGGTATTGGCGGTAACAGAATGGCGGGGCACGTACAAACGGTAGCAGGAGTCGTGACATGAAGAGGAGAAAGAGGAAGGCACAGAGGAGGAGGAAGAAAGCGTTCTAATTGACGGATGGTGCAACGCGGAAGAGGGGGACGAGGAGGAAAAGTTGGTGGTACGTCTGCACCACCAGCTGCTGCTGCTTCTTCTTCTTCTTCTTCTTCTTCCCTTCACGTCCTCATCTACACGCATTTTTAGACAGACAGGTCCCTCTGGCGTTCTTCCCTTCCCACCTCTCTCTCTGTCCTTCCAAAATTTTCAAAAATGGATTTCGTATAATAATAATTGCGGACGGACTCTTGTTTCTGTTCGAGCCCTTTTCCTCCCTTTTTTTTTCCTTTCGCTCTTTCCTCTGCAACCGCAGCACCTCGGTCCTGTGAGAAAGAAAACAGATTACGAGAAAAGAGAGAGAGCGAGAGAGACGTTCAGAAGGGTGGTGGATGACGACGACGGTCGAAAGTCGTGTATGACTCTTGCTGTTATGTTCTTACTCATTTCCCCCTTTCACCCTTCGATTTCTTGCCAATGACCAAACCACCCCCTACTTCTCTAGAGGATAGTTATCGTCAATCGCTGAGAACTCAGATATAAGAAAAGGGTAAAAAAGTGCGCGGGCTTGCTTTAAATTATGTTATTAACCTCGATGTTTGGTAAAAAGTGAAACCGCGACGGTTCGATGGTGGGATTTAGATCCAAATTACCTTCGATGCAGTTTCTCTTCCAATTGTTCTCAATATCTCCGAGTTTCTTGTTTATTTGGTTGGAAGAGAACCACCCTGTTGACAACCCCACCCTTCTCTTCATTCTAATGGATACCAAGCATGTTTTCGGGATCTCAGCATGTTTTCGGGATCTCAAAACGATGCTTGGTTATATTTCAACTTGTATATAAATGTCTCTCATTTCACAATATAAGAAATTGATGTCACAAATTAGTTACCTACCAACTTCCATCTATTTCATTGTGTTAATCTCCTCGAGGATGCCAAGTTTTTTTCCTATCACTTGCAAATTTGTAATATTAGTTTACTTGCTTTGGCAGACATGAATGAGGAGGAGGATCTATTTGCATTTATTTTAATTTAAAGTCGTTTTATAAAAATTAAAACAAGCACAATGTCTCGTGAATTTATTTTAAAGATTATAGTAACTTTATAAAACATTCTATTCTAGTGTTCAATAAATTTGTCTCAAAATTTCGGGAAGTATGTTAATATTTATATTGTCAAACGCCTTCTTAGATGTAAGGAAAGCAACTAAAAAGAATTTGGTTTCTGAAACTGAGATGACATGAGTTTTAGGCCTTCAGAATTTCTTCACCTTTCTGATATGGATCGATTAGCGCATTTACTTTCGTGTTAGCATTGACACTTATTTGATTTTGACAACTTGATTTCTAGATAAGGGCCGTATAACATAAAGAAGGGTGCATCCCAACTTCATTTTTTGGGATCTTTCGGGATTGTGTTGCAAGTAGGGTCGATAATGGACCACATGTTACATAGATGTGTTGGCATTTTTGTCTGCGCCGTATCCAATATGAGTTCAAATCTCAATATTATATGTTGAGCCACTACTGTAATCGATGGACTTAATAAAACCAAGTTTTCTTAGTAAAATAGCTTGTGTGCCATTAACATCAATTTTGCCTAATCTAAAGTTTAATAATAACGAACAATTAGAAAGAAAATATTACCTTTTTTGTATGAGTTGTGTTCAAGTATCAAGTACCACATCTCAGACCGCAATAAAAAACGAAACTATAATTATTCATTATCATTGTTTACTTTCATTGATTGAGACATGATGGGATATTGAGAGAAGAATGGAACAAAGAGTCATTGAATTCGAGAACTTGTAAAACTGAAGACAAGACAAGGGACCTAGAATCCAATAGTTTAAATAAAAGAAGAACAACTAAATTTAAGTTTAATTTTAGTCTTTCAATCAATTTGACCAACCTGGAAGTGCAAGACCCTCATGTATATTATCATGTCCCTCAATCATGATATACATATGGGTGCCATTGAGATTTGAACTTGTGACTAGCCACCTATAAATTCCTACTCCAACCAGTTGTGTCACTAAAAGTTTAATATGAATAAGTACCCTTTAAAGCAATTAATTCGGAGTTTGACATAATAAAGTTTAACATGTAATTACAAATGGATCGAAAATTCGAGTGCATTTTTTCACAATTATTTATCAAACATTTATGTGCAGCTTAAAGATTATAAAAACAATAATAATACAATAAATAGTAACAGTGGTATTTAACACGATGATGTTCATAAGTTGAGGCTATGAGCGCCACAAACATATGTAAAAATTAGTTGGGTGAATTTACTGAATCTGCTGTGAATGACTGTGAATGGGTAGAAAAAATAAAAATATATAAACTTAATCTAAAATATAAAATTCAAAATTTTAAAACTGTTTTTAAATTTTTCCAAACACGTGGCAGCCTTCAATTGGTCGTATGATCGAGTCCCATCTCAATAAATTGAAGCGTCTTGTAGTGCGCAGCCGTCAAGAAGGATCCAATTCCAACAGTCTTTGATCCAAACATAAGATCCAAAATCCGCAAAATCGACTCTGTGGGCGTCCTCTCTGAAGTCGTCGATGTCATTTTCCGCCTTCAGTTCAAAAATTTACCGGTTTACCCCTATGAGGGTGAAAAGCGACTAGGGACACTTGTTTTTCAATTTTTTTTTTTTTTTCACTGAAAAGATAAAAAATTCAAAAAAGGACGAAACAAAGCAGGAGACGTTTACCTAGTGACTGTACGAACGCCCGCATATGGAGAGTGCTGCAGCCCCCTCAGCCCCACCACTCGCTCTTCCCTCTTTCGCAGAACATAAGCCCCCGAATTTCTTGAAAACTACGATAAAGCCACTGTCCCTCCCCGCTCGTCCAACGACTGCATTAACATTGGCACGGAACTCACACTCCTGCCACATACGCACTCGCTCTCCTGCCAAGAGAAGACGACGGGAAGAAGACGACACTCGGCAGCTCGTATTAATCGCTGTTTTAAGGGGTAATAAGTCAATCGTGAAACAGGTGGCAGAAGAAAAGGAGGAATCAAAATCTCTCTTTTATTTATTTATATATATATAATAATATATATTATATGAAAATCAGTCTCTCTTTTTCTGGATATATATTATTTATTATGCATCTTTCTCTCTTAATGTCTTTTTGCTTGTTTGTCCGCGCTTGCAGATGGGGTTGAAGTTGACAATTGGGGTTTCGCCTGATAGGACTGCTGCGAACTACAGCTTGGGACCATCAAACTGCATTGTCGAAAATACCTTTGAAAGAAATAGCGAAGTTCTTGGACAACTAACTTTGTAAAATTTTGTGAAAACGTGGTTAAAATCTTGGTTTTACAACTTGATTTAAATGTTTGGGTGAAAAGTTAAAAGTTCGAGCTAAAAAACTAGTTTTAGAATTTAATTTAAATGTTTGGATGATAAGAGAAAACTTTGAGGTAAAAACTAATTTCAAAACCTGATTTAAATGTTTAGACGATAATACAAAAATTTGAACTTAAAACTAGTTTCAGTAAGACAAAAATTTGAGGAAGGGGGCAAAAATTAATTTTACCTAAAAAACATAAGAGAAGGCAAGTTATTCAGGTTTTTATGAAAATCAGCTTCTGTTAAGGTTGAACTTTAGCAAAGCCTGGTTTTGATGTTACGTAAATATGTTTACAATAATATTTTAGAAGCAAAAATAGGTTTTGTTTTGAAAACCTGTCTTTGGGCTGTCATCCAAATGCTTTCTTAACCTTTTTCTAGCATTTGTTGCTTTTTGATTGGTTTCACTTTAAGGGCCATGGATCCTCCTATCGTTATGGAGCAGGTGAAGCAGATTTAATTTTGATGTTCCATCTAATTCCAAAGCGAATCTTAGGTTTACATCACTGTGACATGGATATGCAATGTCATGTTCGAAGTCAATTGTAAATTTTGATTCATTGAACATGGATATTTGATCCAAGTTCAAAGTTAATATGAGATTTACATCTTTAGAAATATTATCAGCAATGCATTTCTAATATTTGGGCTTCTATTCGGTTTTGAATTTTAGCTTACCCTCTCTCATAATCAAATTTGTACGGTATCTAAATGTAAGTTTTTACATGTTGAAGGGCATGACCGGTTTTGGACATTTTATATACATGGAAATTGGTAGATTCCATACCGTTAGGTCATGAATAAAAGCAAGACTGTTTAATTTTTTGCTAAAAAAATGTTCTAAACAATATAAAACTTCTTAATATGTTTATGAAAACTAATTTGATACCAAACCTGCTTTAGTTTAAACTATTTTTATGAAAGATTGAGATTTCTCTCTATCATCAAAATTTTGATGCTATATGAGCCGTTCAATTTTATTTATTATAAAAATACAATTAAATTTTAAAAATAATTAACCTAATATATATTTCCCACCAACTTATTCTTAAGATAATATCTATGAAAAAATGTACCATAAACATTACATTATGGTTGAGAGAAACTCAACGAAAAAAATAAAACAATATTCTAGTCATCAAAATGTTAATGAACATTTTTTTCTCATTGGTCTTTCCTAAGCCATCTATATTGGAAAAATCAAAGACAAGATGATATCTTTATAGGTCATTGCACCTAAGGGTCATGTACCTCTCTCTCCATTTTTCTTTCTTTCTCACTTTGTTATTTTTTTTTTACAATCTAACTTTATAAATATAACCTTAAGAGTGATTTGATGAGAAACATATATTAAGTTAGTTGTTTTTTTACTTGAATAATATTTTTTGTATTAGTCAAAAGATGAAAAGCTCTTTTAACATCAAATTTTTTATAGTATAAAGATCAATTATTTTTACAAAAATGATTTGAAATAAAGCATGATTTATATTAAACTAGTGTTTATAAACATATTAAAAGCTTCACATTTTGCTTAAAATTTTGTTAACATGAACTTAAGAGGTTTTATTTTTATCCTTTACTCAATTGGCCTGGTATCTACCAATCACTTATATATATATATATATATATATATATATATATATATATATATATATATATATATATATATATATATATATATATATATATATATATATATATATATATATATATATATATATATAGTGAGTGAATGATGACTTTGCCTATCCATAATCACCTAACCATGTAACCAGTTGAGTTCATTGACATATGCATAGGACTGCACACGAGATTAGTCAAGCTTGAGCTACCTAGCTCGAGTTTGAATCAACTTCAAAAACTCTAGCTAAAACTCGGCTCGACCTCGAGTCAAGCTTCAAATAACAATCTTGAGCTCGACTCGACTACACAATATTGAGCTTAAGCTCGACTCATTTAATCCGTTTAGCAACTCATGTAATTGAACTCAACTCGTTTAACTCACTTCAAAATATAACAATCAGCTGACCTACTCCAAGCTTCAAAAAATTAAACAATTTCTGTCTAAAGATATCACTACATGTTTCACATAAATAAGTCAATAATTGAGTCTTTAATAGTCATGTACAGAAAATTAGTAGGAGAAAGAAAAAAAGTAGTCCCTTCATTTTAATAGATAAGATAAATGCCTGCCAATACATTCATATGAAATTGAAAAAGTTGAACATGCTAAACTCATGTGAATCTCCTTTTGACATTAGAACCTAACACAATTGACAATCAACACAAAAATTAAAAGGTTAGCATAAAGAAGAAAATCATGATTTAATGTGTTTACACAAATTTGCACTTGAAGACATATTCTAATGTTATAATATTATTGATCAAGTTTAAAATAAGAGTTCAAGTGCTACAAAATACATGGACTGGATCATTCATAGGTTGTTGGATGAAGCTTTATGTTAAACATGAAGAAAAGGTGCACATTACACTAAAGGGAAATAAACAAGAATAAAAGAGAACTAGAGATGTGGCATAATTAGCAGTATTCTCTCCCCTAGAAAAATTATGTAAAACAAAAAAAAAAATTAAGAATGAAAAACAAGACCAATTATTCCAGTTGCCAAGTTGTTATCTTAAGAAAGGATGGATGGATATTCACCAATGTTGAAGAGATCGAAAAAGGTGGTCTAGCAGCATCTGATCATAGAAAAATTACAAATCACAAAAGAATGAAAAATAATTAGGACTAGCTGTCAATGGTATGGATACACATTCATTAATTCAAAAGAATAGCTTTAGCATTTGTGATACATATTGGTCTTCTCCATTCATAACTCCAGCATTTTTGATACATAATTGTCTCCTCTATTCAAACTTGTAAATGTCCAAAAGCCACATTGAGTCAGGAACATACACCAGTCATTCTACCAACCTCTTGAAGATGAGAAATAAAAAAAAAATTCCATTGATAATTTTGTCATCAAGGTAAAATAAAGCATCAAAGAATTGAACAACTTAAGATTCGGAACAACATGCCATCTTGTTAGCTGTTACAATACCTAAAATTAAGCGGATGAGAATCAAACAACCTATATAAAAGCAGGAGACAACATTTCAGCTTTTTATATAGCAGATTTCTGCACCATGCTTGTTTGGCTATTGCTTCTTGATATGCTTATCTACAGTATTTGTATTGCATTCATTTGGTTTTAATAAGATTTCTTTCTCTACGCACATAAGTGACATGGCTCACTTGCTCAACCTCAAACCAATGATAAAGACAACTATCCTCCAGGCCGGATGATTGTAGAGATCATCTTCCGTCACAAGCACATGCCATATCTCTTTCTCCACAATGCATAGCAGACTTATTAGGTGGTAGTGTAGAGCAAGTGATTGAGATTCTTATCTAGATAAATATTCAATATTAAAAAGTTTTTTAGGGGGAATTTGGTATATAGGTGATTAAGATATAGATTAAAAAATATTGTTTGAGCCTTGTTCAGATAGAGAGAAGGAATTAAATATGGCACAAGCGTTAAAAGACAAGAGCAATAAATTTACACTGCTTATATGGTTATATCAACATAAAAACTTGCTGAAATTATTCATGTTATCTAAATTTGGGAAGAAAAAGTTTTGTAAGGTAATCCATGCATTAGATACTAGCCTATTGCACATGTCCAATGCATCACATGTCAATGTGAAATCAAGCTACTCATACCTTATAGTGACCTTGCCAATGTGGAATAGAATAATCTTGAGCAACAATGTCACAAATTTAAAACAACTGCCTCATTGAAGGCATAGCACCAACAACATAAACCATAATATCAATAAAAATCATAAAATTCATCAAAAATAGTCACTAACAATAGTAAAAGTCTAAAGCTTACTCTATAATATGTTTAAAATGACGTTGAATCGTATTATCATTCAAATTTTTTCTAAGGTAATATTTTTTTGTGTTTTCTTATATTTGTTCTTATAATATGATTTATTTTTCTTATAAGAAGTTCTTCATTGTCTGGGTTCCTTTTTATACATTTGTGGTGTGTATATTTGTTTGCAAAAAGTATATTCTCCCTTTAGATGTTTGACTGTTGTGATTTCATTACATTTTTTAACTAATTCTTCTATGATCCATTGAAGTTTTACACTTATATTATCTAACTGAGGTACTACTTTCTTTTCCTTATACTTTTATGGATTTCTCCTCATAAGTTACTCCCTCTTATAAAAGTACTAGCATCACATTCAACATCTTTATTAGACCTTCAATTTTTACAACATAGCTGTTATAAAGCTCTTATAATGCATTTCTTACTAATGTCATTTGATCTCTATTTTCTTCTATTTAACTCAAAGTCTTTGAAAAGACATACTTTGTTAAGTAACTTTATTCTTGACTTTAGTATGAAAGCAATAACCATCAATATATTGTAAGAACTCCAATACTTATCAAACTTTTCCTTCATTTTAGTTGTCATTATCTTTATAAATCTACACTCATCCACAATTTGTTCTTGTAATAGTTCTTGGACCCCTCAAACTTTTCCATCTTGATATAGATTCATACCACATTTTTTCAAAATTTTCTTCAATGTCCTTACAAGAACATCATTACAAAAAATAGTCAACTGTAATGAAGATGATCTTCTTTATTTCCCATTCTTGAAGATTTTTAACATTTATATTTGTTAAATTTTTTCTAGTATGAGGCAGTTTGACTGGCTAGAGAAGATATTAACCGTAAATGAGAGGATTGTTCGGCTCTTCAGACCTGACCAAAAAAACTTGTAATTGTTCCTAGATTCATGGAGATATAGAACATCATATCTTAGTGCAAGGGTGTCCATGCATGGTCTATAAAGTGAGCTATAGTAGATATGTACCTAATTTGTTGGTTTGATGTCTACATATCCATTGTCAAACCAATAGATGTAATATCTTTAAAATATTCCTTCAACCTCTTCTTTTCTACGTCATATAATTTTGTGAAATCTTTTTTTACCGTTGTCCTTGAAATGAGTGATCAATTTGGAAAAACAAACTTCAGTAAAAATCTAAACCAACAATGTTCAACCATATTGAATGTGTACTCATGATAAACGACCAACTTCACCAATACCTCCCTTATTTTTTCCACATCAAGTTTGGCACCCTTAGTCATTGACTCTTTTGTCAGACCTGAAACTTTACTAGCATCAAAACTTAAAAGTATTTTGCTTCATATTACCAGGAGATGCAAAACACTTGTGTCTTCTCATCGATGATGTATCCCTCTTGTTTTTATAGCAAACATTCATTTGCAATACTTGCATCTACCTTTTTTCATACTACCTACAATTACTTTTTTAAAATCATTCCAAACAAAAAGAAGCAATTTTCTTTTATCTTCTCATACCACTATTAGACATTACTTCCTCAACATTATACATGTTTATATCCTCACTTTCACTAGATTTCAATTAAGTATGAGATAAATTGTCATCAGCTCTAGACTGTTGTGTAGAGATTCCTAGGGCAATGGTTTTATTTAACATGCTCCTGAACTACTTATTAGTTGCTTGTTTCTGTTTATAGCATTTTCTCTTGGGGATGACATTCATATTCTTCACACAAAAAGATACAACAATAATCCTAACCAATATAAAAAAAAAGATACATAACACAATAATCAATGCGTCATGTAGATCAAACACGAAGATATATAACACAATAGCCTAAATCACTAGTTCACTACTGTTCACTATGGGAGGAAGAAAGGGACGAGAGAGAGAGATTCCACAACTAACTTTAAAACAACTAGAACACTATTTTTAAAGAACACTATTCCATTGTAAAGACACCAGCCTAATGACTGGGTTTCAAGTTGCTCTTAAATAGATCACTAGGAAGACAAACTCTCTTGAGAACTTCCCTAAATCTAGGGTTTTCTATGATGGATAGGAAAGACTGAATAGTTTGAAATAGTTTTGGTCCAAGATTGATTCTCAAAATCAACAAGAAAAGCAATTGGAGAATTGACTTTTGAAGAGGATAATTTTTGAAGATAAATGTTTAAGAATGCTTTGGATTTATAGTGGCTCTCAAAACCAACTTGGAAAACTAATTTAGACTGACTGAGCAAGATTTTCTAAAAGGGATAGGATGACAACTAGACTTTGAAATTGAAGGGTGGAGGAATTGCTTTGAAACTGGTAGTAGTTGAAAATACATTGATTTGGCAGAAAATGGGTTCCCAAAGAACCAGTCATTAAATTTGAAGAAATACATTCAATTCTGGAGAACTAATCACCAAATAAAGTAATTAAACAAAAGGTATGACCAACTTGGTCTGGATGGCTTAGATTAGCCTCAATTATGGGTGCCAAGGTCTTGTGCAATCAGACTTTACATGTGAACTTTAACCTTTTCAAGTGTTTGTTGGCCATTCTACTGGTGACCATCACTCCATTTCTAACATTTGAGCTCAGTTATGATTTGATACTAAAATTTCAGCTTTTATCAAAATAGTTCATCATGAGTGGATTTACTTCATTCTTATTGGTTTCTAGACCTGGTTTCATCTCAATTTTCATCAAAATTTACTGATTTACGATTGATGATTATTTGGGAGCTACTGATCAATGTGCTCTTAGTGTAATTTGCCAAAACTCAACTGAGAACCTTTTGAAGAAGCACTTTTCTCAAATTACCCTTCATTTTCCTATTTCTTTTCTCTTTTCCAATCACATTTCTCTTGTACAAAATCTCAGTATCTAGATAAAACAAGAAAGTTTCTCAATTTCATCTGAACCATGCTCAAGCTAATCTAGAGGCCCACGTCCTAACCCAATTGTCTCACCCAAACTTGTCCAAATTTTGGAATTCATGGCAAGGGAAAAATATACCTTTCACATGATCTCTTTGGGGCAGTTTGGAATTCAGTTCTTATGTGCATACTTCAATTGAATTTGTTTTGAAATCTGCAATATAAATCCAATATCTGATACCTATTATCTATTTTATATCTAAATTGTTGTATTAGATCCCAATATGGTTCCTCTGCTCAGTCGTTTGTCTGTGATTTAAAACACATCCCATTTATGAACCCAGATTTCAATACACTGAATTTAATTAAATTGGGGGGGCAAACAAATTGGACCTGAGCTAGGGTTTGGCTATTTTGAATGTGGTATTCCCTATGCCTAGGTTGGGTTAACTCAACTCAGTTTAGCCAAAAACCAAAGCTGCAAAAATAGGAGTGACCAGTAATTAGGTCCGAACTCTACAAAGCTAAAATTCATAAGTTGTACATTATGGGCCACTATATTATTGTATGAAGAACCCATTCCAGGGTTTGATTTTTAATTTTGTTGAGATAAAATAACATGACCAAACTTGGGCACAAGTAAACCAAAATCGATAGCTCTAGGACCTAAATGGAGTTCATGACAATCTAAAATGAGGTTTAATTAATCATGGATAATCAATTTCTAGGATTTGTCTATGGCTTAGCAGTAAAATGGTAAAAGTGACTCTGGCTATAGCTGGCAAATTAGGGTAACGAGGGTGAAATGAACTAGTCAAACACTATTCAAAGGTCAAGGACCAAATTGATAGGAAATAAATTGAGACAGTCCAAAAGTGATTGTAAAATGCATAGATCATGGGTAAAATGTTCATTTTGAAGTGCAAAAATTTTGGAGTGTTCATAAGAATATGAAAATATGCATCATAATTAGGGATTAACAGCAAATGTAAGATGAACATTAGAGAGAGATAATACACAAAAGCATAGTTCCTAATTAATAATATTGAATACTTCTATTGCTTCTAATTATTGCTCTAACTTATGATAGGTACAAGGCATCATCTACAATTTACATAGGCTTAAATGACTTATTTCCCACAACTTGCAACATTGGTTCTCGATGGGCTCTACTAGATCATTGTTTTCAAATGTCTTATCTATATCCTTCCAAAGTATACGGCTTGGGCCAATCATGTGCCCTCAAGCCCTACATTTGGTAGGGCTCGAGTGCAGTGTACAACAGAATGCCCTTGAAACAAAAAATACATAGCTACAATATAAAAAAAAATGCCATCACCCAACCCCAAGATCAACCCCTCTACTTAGACTGGTCCCTCAATCAATGGGCCTGATCGTCCACCTAGTGTGAACCTGAAAAATAATAAGGTTTAAAGACATCATAATAACCTTTAAGTATGTTTCAATCCCAAGTTTAACAGTCAGATAAAATATGGATACCATGTCATCAATGTCAAATGTACTAAGTGCCAAATGCATGTGCACTACATAATAGTGTAATGATATGATCATCAGTACATTGTAGGCATAACTAATGCACACTCCTAAGCAATGGAGAGTGACACCACCCCCATTCCCCCACCCTTAAAAAAAAAACAAAAACAATAAAGCCATTCTTAGGTTCCATCATGAATTAACGTGCATTTTGTATTACAAGTGGCATCACATATCATGTAATGCCTAACTTTAGAATGATGTTGCATCACCTTCACAAGTAATTGTTGATCTAAATTACAAGAGGGATAATGTGTATAATGCCCTTGCAACAACTCAAAAGGTCACATAGCCATCTATATATGGCAACACTGAGGGCAGAGGAGCCTTGTAGACTTAGGATATTTAATCATCCAATCTGCACTTTATCAATACAATTGGCTTCCACTCATATAATGCACATGTATCTTATTTTAATTCAGGTCAAAACCCAACCTTACTTGTTCCTTTACAAATGAGTGTTAAAATAAAATTTGGGTGACTAGGATCTCATTAATTAATTATGAATCTAATCCATCACATGCAATTTACCAAGAGTTACATGAATCAATGGAAAACTCAATGTTGTCAGCCTACTGTCCTTTTTCTCAACTTGCCTTAAATGAAAACCCTTCTAAAACCAATCTAGGAAATGGGTCATACGTGGATTCAGTTTGTTCTTTTCTTCTCCTCCATCTTCTCCTTTTTCCTACTGTTCTTCCCCTTCTTTTTCTTTGTTTTCTCTTTCCTTTTGCCTTCTTTCTTCTCATTTTCTCCTCTTTCTCTCCTTCACATGTTTTTGCCCAAAAGGTTGTCGTTTCTCCTTGTATGTCTTATTTATGATGATTTTTCTGTTGTGGTGGTATGGGATATGGCCACTTCCACCTCCTCATAAGTATTTTCAAACTTATTAAAATATTCAAATCATATAAGCTATTACCTTCTTATGCCCTTAACTAGTTCAAGAATTCCCTCAAATCCCCATCACATATCATGTAATGCCTATCTTTAGAATGATGTTGTATCACCTTCACAAGTAACTGTTGATCTAAATTACAAGAGGGATAATGTGTATAATGCCCTCGCAACAACTCAAAAGTCCTCACAGCCATCTATATATGCAACACTGAGTGTAGAGGAGCCTTGTAGAATTAGGATATTTAATCATCCAATCTGTACTCTATCAATGCAATTGGCTTCCACTCATATAATGCACATGTATTTTATTTTAATTCAGGTCAAAACCTAACCATGCTTGTTCCTTTTACAAATGAATGTTAAAATAAAATTTGGATGCCTAGGATTTCCTTAATTAATTACGAATCTAATCCACCACATGAAATTTACCAAGAGTTCCATGAATCAATGGAAAACTCAATGTTGTCAACCCTGCTGTCCTTTGTCTCAACTTGCGTTGAATGAAAACCCTTCTAAAATTGATCTAGGAAATGGGTCATACATGGATTCAGTGTGTCCTTTTCTTCTCTTCTACCTTCTCCTTTTTCCTACTTCTCTTCCCCTTCTCCTTCTTTGTCTTCTTCCCTTTTCTTTTACCTTCTTTATTTTCATTTTCTCCTCTTCCTCTCCTTTACATGTTTTTTCCCAAAAGATTGTCGCTCCTCCTTATATGTCTTATTTATGATGATTTTTCTGTTGCGGTGGTATGGAATACAGCCACTTCCACCTCCTCATAAGTATTTTCAAACTTATTAAAATTTTCAAATCATATAAGCTATTACCCTCTTATTCCCATAACTAGTTTAGGAATTCCCTCAAATCCCCATCCAGAAATTTAATTACTATTTCGTTCTTTATACTTTGTCAATGCCCATTATGCCCCTTCTTAATATCGATTCCAAGTTGGCTCCTCAAACTTTTAGCTAGCCCCCCTACATATCTCTCTGCTTAAACTACACTTCACCCTCCATACCTTGCTAAATGTCTTGTGTGCCCCTTTAAATTTTGTTCCAATTTTACCCTTTACATTTTTATTTAAATGCCTTCTATGTCCCTCTAAGTTTTCATTCCAGATTTTCCCTCATATTTTTTGTAGATAATTTCAAGCATGACCTAAAGTAAAATTGTCCTTGGAGTTCTTTAATTATTATCCACTCGTCCCTAGGCGAAAATTATACTTCAATCTTCAATTCTTTATTAAATTCCTATTGCGTCCCTAAATCCCCATACCATGTTTGCCCACAAAGTTTTTAACTAATTCTCAACATGTCCACATTTTTGCCCTTGGAGTCTTTAATTAATATTATGTCCTCAAGTATTCAACCTTAAATTAAAAATATATCATCTTATTTCCCTTGGAGTCTACAATGAATATTATGTGCTCAAGTAATTTCAATCTTAAATTAAGAATATATCATCTTAATCACACTCTTTTCTAATGATGTTTGTGGTTTTTAATCAAGTTCAATGCTAAAATAAACAATACATACGTAGAAGAGTTAATAGACCAAGTGCAGACACCAATCACACCCTTATAACGTGGTGTTACAACTCTTCTCCCCTTATGAAATTTTGTCCCAAAAATTTTTTCTCGACCTTCAAATAAGCTGGGATATTTTGCTTATATCTCAGTTTTGGGTTCTCAAGTCCACTCTATATTTTAGTTTTGGATTCGCATATTATCTATTTATAGAGCCTACTTATTCTTGTTCATGTTCTATACCAATTTCTCTCAACATGAAAATTTGTTCTAAGGTATGTCCCTTAAACAAATCCGGAAATATAAGATGTGAGACTACCTGACTAGCTACTGGGGTTATTATTTGTATTTCTTACTGGACCCAATAATCATGGCTTGAAAATAAATTATGTAACTGGATGCTTTATCTCCTTTATGTGATCACATGCTCATGATTTACTTAAAGGGCACCAGACAAGTAAAGTACCTTCCATCAGGTCATGTCTTTGCTGCTCCTTAATTTTAGTGGAATTCACATGTCATGAAGTCCTTCTCCCTTACATCTAGCTGGTGCTAGGTTGATGTGGCTCCTATTTCTTCCCTTTTGGGGCAATTTATGATGAAGTGGCTCTACTCACCATAGAACAAACAACCCTAGAGAGTTGATAATAATGGCTGTCCTGGATGCATATGCTGATTGGTACAACATATCTTCCTTGTAGGCCTCATTGATGGTAGTGGACTAAGCTCAAAGGAACATGAAGATGCTTCTCCCTATGGAAAACGTTTCCAATTGGACTTACTATTTATGTGCAAATGTGTTCGGGAAAACCTTGAAATAGTGTTGATGGAGAAAATGTAGGCTTGTCTCTATTCCATAAAATAGAGACAAGAACCATCTTGTTGGTACAAGGATTGGTCATACTATGATTAATGTGTAAATGTCTATGTAATGCTTCAATCCTATTGACAAATGAACACATAATGTACATGAACCTAGATTTGTAGAAAAAAAATGATTTTTGATAACTAAAGAGGCCATCAAGGCATTGATTAAAAGAATGGCTAGAATGCCCTTCCATAATAGGGTTATGATTGGACCTACAACTAGATGATGCATGCAATTGTCATTTGGAAATGAGTTTGAAACATAGGCTAAAATGATTTTGAACATAGTCTAAAAATCAAGTACACATTTGAAAATTGACTTGAAACACAATTTTGCAAAAGTATTAGTTATTGAGTAGAAAACTTGAACTTCTAAAACAAAGATGAAAACAATTTTGAAGAAGCTTTGAGAGTATGATGCACATTTGGAAAGTGTGCCTTAGAAGAGTATGATACAAATTTGGAAAGTATGATTCAAATTTTTCCAAGGCCTTTGATCTACTCTAGGTAAAAATCTCCAAATAATTGCACGGATGGTGCCTAACCCACTTTAACTGTTAAGAGGGTGGTTCATGAGTGTGATGACATTCACGTTAACACAACAAATAAAGAGATTAAAAATTGAAATTGTGCAATACATGACAAACCATTCTTCACATGTAAACAAGAAAGAGAAACTATATGTAAAAGACTATATGCAATGCATTCTACTCTAGAACAAAGAAAGTAAATGTTCTGCTATGATGATTGTTTGCATGTTGGTTGGAAAGTAAATAATAAACAAAATAAGAGAAATAACCCTACCAACACATAACACAAACAAAAATATGATGGATACATATGCAACTCAAGGTGAGTTTGATGGAATTAGTTTGCTGGGGATACAGCCTTACCTATCGCACATCTTTGTTCCCGATAATGCATGCAAATCTTAGATGAAGAAGTGAAATACAAAATGCAGAAAGTAGACAGGCTTATTGAAATTAAATGTCTACCAAATGATTTCTGAATGACATGAAACTTGATTGAGCAATCTAAACATCCTAAAGAAACCAAATGAAGAGATGAAAAGAACATTATGAATGGATATTGAGCCACAAAGTTTCTCTAAATTCTGATTATGTGCAGAAAATAACTTGGGTTTTGCATAAAATTGTCCCAAACTTTGTATGTGGTTGACCTGCCAAACAAGTTCCAACTAATACAAAGCAAAACAAATTCCAACTAATACAAAACTCGTTGGGAATTCTAGACACATAAACAAAATTTATAGAAGTGATGGAATTGAAAAAACTATGGGAATGAGACATAAACAATGTGACAAGTGATCCTTAAATTTTGGTTTAGCAAAGAACAAAATATGAATAAGACCATACATGTACTCAATCTTGGGGTAAAACAAATAACCAAATCACCTTATAACAATGAAAAAATTGATGGACAATTACTAGACTCACTAAACTAAGTCCTAAAAACTAAACATGAAGAATAATTCGTGTGACCCATTAAACTCATGGCCACATGTTCAGTAGAAAACAATATAGATGTAGTTTTGTGCATGTGATCTGTCAGCCTGCTTCGGACTATGAAAATCCCAATTAAATGGCATGTTGTTGGGCTAGAACATGGAGGAATTACAATGGGTATATGGATAAACAAAACCCACTATAAACACCCCAAAATTTTCACTTAACCAAATTCTCATTTTACCCGTCATCTGGATAACCATTCCTCTTGTTTTTTAACTAACAACAGAATATGGTGGTCTTTTACCTAGAACAGATTGAACTTGCCCCACTTGGGTGACAAACATTTAGAAACCAGGACCATTAGATCCCATTATGTAACCAAATGACCTCTTTGCTCCTGAACTCTATAGCCATAGGGACTATCCGAAAACAAGTCAAATAGAAGATTCCTAGCTCCATGAGTCCTTGTCAGCTATCAGAGGTAGTTCACCAGCTCCGCATCTAACACAAGTGTTTGCCCACAAATTTTTGTAATTTTGCATATAATTGTTCATATGGAAAAAGTTCAAAAAATTTACTTACCTTCGTATCCTTTGTGGGAATCCATGAGAGATAAGACCCAACCTATCAATATAAGATTTGACCTTTCCTACCACCTTTACCAAGGTAATAAGTTCAAGGACTAAACTAAGTATTCTAGATTCTAAGTTATGATTGTCATCTAGATCCTAATGTAGAAACACCTCCTAGTTTTGAAAAGATTGAAATCTTGAAAAAATCTAAGTGGATCATCAGAATTGGAGTGCATGAACAAAAAGAAAATGCATTTGGATCCCAAGGTTCATGAACTGTCTCATCATCAATCCATGCAACAAATCCTAGCTCAAGTATGATGCATGCAAACTAAGTCCAAACATAGGTTATATCCAATATCTAAGGTTTTTGGGAAGTGATCCTAAGGAAGTCTATGATCTGAAATTCAAATCATAATAGATCCAAATATGAGTTAATATCTAATTTGGGAATATCCTACTTTACACTTGATGATCCAAGTATAAATGTTTGAAATTGGGTTTTGGATCTAGTGTCGACTAAGATTTAGATCCAAGTTCAATGTTACAATTGGAGTTCAATTCCCAAATTCAAACTTGTAAGATCTGAATGGTTGGTCCAAATAAGATGCAAAGTTCAAATTAAGATCTAATGCTATGATGCCTAAAATCTGAAATTCTAGACATAATATCCAAATAAAGAGCTGATTCTCTATAAGATCTGAAATCAGGCTTCCAATTAGTCATGATCTGGATCTAAAGCTCTCAATGTGATATCCCAATATAAATAGAGTTCAAATTTGAATTCCAAGATCTGTATCACCTAAGTTTTGATTTGTAATGCTTTGGTTTAGACATACTCTTGGCTCGCATGACCTATCCGCATTCAAATTAAAACTTGGATAAACCTAACTATGGGTAACATAAGTTAGGGTTAAGTCTGATAATGGGCTCGATGTTAGGTTTGAGTTGAGGCATCAAGGGAGCCTATCAAGGTTTAGGTAGGTTAATCCTATGATTTAGATTTCAATCATATGAAAACCTAGGGTTTTAGAAAATAAGTTTGAAAATAAGTTCAATTTTGAAGTCTTGCAATTCAATTCTACATTTTAAAAAATGTGTATCCTCGTGAAAGTCAATTTGGACCAAGTGTATGCAGGGACTATTGTCACATCCATGTAATTGATCAATCCAACCTGATTCTCATGTGGACCTAATTAAGTGAATGTGTTGAAATTGAATGCATGATGCAAAATGAAAGCAAACTAAATGAATGCATATCAAGCATTACAAAACATAACTCATCTAACTATAATATACATAAATTTTAAAACTGAATCCATGCTGCAACAAAAGTAGGATTGAAATTCACAAGCAAATACTATCATCTCAAGACATGTGATGAACCAGTTTAAGTTCATTTATAAAGTTGAATGCAAATTTGAAATCAAATGGAGTACTACAAGATTATAAATGAAATAATGGACATGTTTCTGATATAATATAACATTCAAGAATACAAAAGAACACAATTTACTACATTCAAATCATGATTTGCAAGCTTTGCTCACATTAGACTAAGGTTATGACAAGTTGAAGGATTCTAAACAAATCCTCACTATGTTTAAAATATGAGAGAAATCAAGAGTAGATGTTAAATTTGGATTTAACATAGGTTAATAAGTTAAAACATGAAAATTTGTCCAAGTTAGAAAATAGAACAAATTGACTCTGTGGGTGACTTTGATGGAGTTCAAAAACTAGGTCAACAATACTAGATTGACAAAAAATTTGGTAAAATAATCTCTATACATGGGCCAATACCAAGTTGTAGATTTGAAGAACCTTTTTGGATCTAAAAGATATAGGAAGAAAACCTATGATAGAAATTTGAAATTACAGAGCAGTCTGAAAAACAAATTGCACAACTACATTTGGTTAGAATAAAACCATATCAAACCAACTTGGACTAGCCTGAAAATTGGTCTGTAGGCTCAACACATAACATAGAATCAATAGGATTTTATAAATTGGAAAAACATTCATGGGCAAAATGTTACAACATTGTAAACATATGGCAGAAACACAAATGACATAGAAAATCACAACACAAAATTGACTTAAGACTGTCTTCAAATTTAAATGATAAAAGGAGTATCAAATTAACTCAGCTCACCATGAAAATTGATCTGTAGATTGTTTACATAACCGAGAATCAAATGACAATTTACAGAATAAAAAAAAATGCAAGGATAAAAAAATTGTGTTCTGACCAAATTAGAGTAGAAAAGTAAAATACACAGGAATTGCATAAAAGCGAGTCACACATGTAATGTCAGGATGGGATTCAATTGGGTTAGAAACAACCTATTGAGCCAAACATTTGAGAATAAAATCCTGGCATGACAAAGAATCAAAAGGAATTGAAAGTGTCAAAGAAGGTTAAGTAGAGAGGCAGAAACAACATCATGAATCTGACGAAAAATATGATTTTCACAGAAAAGTTTGTAGGAAAAACAATTTAGCTAATCACCTAATTGACTGATCAAACCAACTTGGAATTAGCTGCACTTTGGTGGGGAGACACTACACATATATATTTGACTACTGGATTTTACAAAACGTGAATTCAATCACCAAACAAATGTTACATACACAAGTTAGATAATTTTTAGGATCTGACTTTGCAGCCTGAAAGTTGCAAAAAACAAACTTTGAGAAACTGACCAAATATAGGGACAAACAGGCTTAGAATTTGATGGAGATTTGGTAAAACAAACTGGAAATGTGGGACAAATAAGTGGTTTTTACATATCATCAATAGGATCTCTTGTTAGAGAGATATAGATTCTAATTCAAACTAAATTTCTGACTTTTTGTGGATCTGAATTTAGTTTGCACTTAAAAATTTAAATATCTAAAACACATAAAACCACCTAATATGACGACATAAAGACTTGCAAACCCTTGATTTATACCTATTTAAACCTAAAAAGAAAAAAAGTAGAAAACAAAGAGATGGAGAACATACCTATGACCTTAGAAAACAGAGAGAGATCAAAAGAGTATGAGACAGTTCAGATGGGATGTCCCCCCTAGGACCTTTCTATTTATAGAGAATAGAAGAGTCCCAGGTGAGTTGGTGTCTTTATGTTCTTACAAGTGTCTGAATTCTAAAGCTAGAATTTTGACAAGTGTTAACATTCTAAAAGGAAGATAGTCTGACATGTCTCCTTTATAGAATACTGGTAAGCGTGAGCACCTTGTTAATTTGGAGCTGAGTATTGCACTTAGATACTGATTTAGATTACCATCTAGATTTGAGAGAGATTTGGATTAAGTTCTATAAAAGAATTTGGATCTAGGACTTGAATCAAAAATCTAGATCGAAAATTGGAATTGACATATTTAAATCCAGGAATGTACAGTTGAAATTTGGATCTAAATAAAATCATATTGCAGATCTAAGTTTTGATAGCGTGATCTGAATTGTGGATCAGAGATCTTGGAACCCAAACTAGGCTTAGTATGAGTCGGTGGGCTAAAATTCAGTGTTCTTGAGATAGACCCAGACTTGATCTAGGTCTAACTCAACTGGACCCAGGTACGAGTGGGCTCAAGACAAACTAGGTTAAGTTGTGGTCAAACAGGTTCGACCAATTATGTCATTTCTTAGGAAGTCTCAAGACCTGCATGAGCCTATTGGGCTTAGGTATAGATACCCTAAGCTAGGTTCTTTTGGCTCTAAAGTTAGGTTTTATAGAAATATGAACAAATGACATTTTTAACCTTGGCACAAAACTGTACTTTGCAAGCATAGACAAGCAATTTGATCACATTAGGACAAAAATGGGGCTCAGTTTAGGGGGTATGCCAAGTTGATTGAAAAATTCCTCATTTTGACCTTGGAAAATCATCTTTTCCAAAATTGACCAAACTGTAATTGAGCAAATAAATGGAAATGTGAAGGATGAAATGAGAAACAAAGATTTGGAGAACGTTTCTAGGTACTGAGCACATTGATACTCTTCTCAAGTTACACTAAATCCATCTACACACTCAGATTCGAGGCATTCTAAGTCGCTCAAAAATCAGTTCACAATAATTAGTGACAATGTGCAAACATAAACATCTAAGATTGACTAGAAATGGAGCTGAAATTACTCTATTGACGTTTTAGAGATCCTATCAGTGGTTTGATTAGACCTGCAAGTGTTCTGTTAATAAGGAACGATACAATCAAGGGAAATAGTTCATGTTTGGACCATTTTTTACCAAATATAAGCTGGTAAACTTGTTCTAAGAGTTTCTTGTTACTTGTAGAGAAGGAAATAACATTGATTGACCTTAGGCAAAACAATTTCTTAGGATTTTCATGATTGTGCTACAAAATTAGGAGAAAATGGGACAAAATGAGTGATCATAAGCGAAATGATCATTTTTCTAGGTGTCGACATCGTGGATTCTAGTGTCACATATCTAGAATATATGATTTGTTTTGGTTTAGTCATGGCCCCTACATTAGAAGATCTTTTAGAAAAACCAGTTCAACCCATTTATTGTACAATGGTCATTCTTGTCTTTCAAAAGTTGGGGTGTCCACAATAAGCCATCTCATTGGACCTGAACAAGTGGTAATCTTGAATATCGTCACTTCACTACTCACATAGTCCACTTTGCTCGCCCAAATTTAAATTACCTAACACCTTGAAACTAGAACTTGTCCAGAACAAGTTCATAATAATGAACTTATACCTTGAATAGTAGATGTTTGAACACTAGTTTCAGCATTACTGTATGCATCCATTGTGTCACTCTCACACTTGCCTAAAATAGAATTAGGCTACAACCAGATCCTGTCAGCTCAAGTTGTGCTCGGTTCAGCTGCATCACTACCAGATTTATGTTCTTCCAAGTTTAGATTCAATTCAATCACTTGTAATCAGTTCAATTGATTAAATTTAGTTGAATTCAATTCCAACTGAATTTTAATGCAAATCTTTAGCTCGAATAAACAATGAACTTCCCTGAAATAGAATGAACACACTTCAAACTAGAGATAGATATGGCATGTTATATTTTACCTTCCGTTAGTTGGATATCAGTTCATTTACTTCAGATCTAGTTGACCTCATTTAATTGGTACTTTAGAGTACTTAGATTAAGAATTCAAATTCACTTCATTCTGAAATAATTTAAACTAAAATTCCTAGGATCTGAGCTGAATTTTGGATGTAATTGTGATTACATTGAAATCGATCATATGTTCATAAGTTTAAATCATGCAAATCATACATTCAGTCAAATATTCTTATTTTGCTCCTTCTACAGGGCCCTCTAGAAGGAGTAGAACGACCCTTTCACCTCATGCATGATATACATAATATTTTTGAGTTATACTTGGAACCAAGATGAAAGGCAACAAGTTTTAACGAACTTGGATCGCAGACTTGGGTTAGAATCAAGGTTTTGAGGCAAGGTGTAGATCCAAAAAAAAGTTCTAGAGAATAGATTCTGGATTTGACAAAATATTTGGATCATAGATCCATATCAAGAATTCAGATTTGAACAAAATACAGATCATGAATATGGAATTGAGATCAGAAGATCTAAGATCGAGCTCTAAAGATCGAGTGTGATAAACTTACTTTATGTAGATTGTATATCTTATGTTTTCTAAGTGTCTGCACCACATGATTGCATCAATTCTTTCTGTCTCCTCCAAGAGACCATGATTTTAACCTCTAGAACTCTTCAACACCCTTTGAGATTGATCTGCGTCAGTTATTTCTTGATTTTATTAAGAACTGAGTACAAAATCTGAAAGTTATTTTTGAAATATGTGTTTTATGTCTAACATTTCCTAAGTTTATTGGCTTAACCTAAGGTTTGATATGAAGGATGATCTACACAAAAAAAAAAAAAGAATTAGTCCCAAATCTAAAGTTTCAATGTTTTGGCCACCTCTTGGCCAGTATAAAATGGGGTTGACCACCCCTCTCAACACAATGTTTCAAAGGATTAAGTTTGTCCTTTGACTAATTCTACTATGATATCTATAATTATATGTCTTGTGACAAGTAAGTTTTTAAGGTCCCCAGGTTTGGATCACGTTCTTGGTTCAAGTCACGGTAGTTATAAGTCAAGTCTTCCTGTTTCAAATCACTATAAATCTAGCTTGTGCTCAAGAAGAGGCATAGTTCAGTCAAGGTCATCTAGGGTCAGGTATTCTTTTTCTTTTTCTTTTCTTTTTTACTTTCTTAGTATTATGTCTTAGGTAATTTTCTGCTTTCCTAATATGCTTACTGTAATTTTCTTTTTTGCTCTAAGTTAGACTATTCCTACACTTAGGCTACTTTGCTTTAAGTTGTTAGAATATATTTAAATTTTTACTCTCTCTAGGATAGTCGTGGAAGTCAGGTATGTCACCTTCTCCCTTTTCTTCTTAAATTTCAATACTTAATTTGTGAATCATAATGCTTCTTTGCTTTCTTCATTGAAAATGGTTTCTCTCCCATTACAAATCATTTAGATTTAGGCATACATAAGCACCAATGATTGATATAGCACTATGGCCTCATGAATGTTGCACGCAACACTGACTCTGAAATTTATCAAATAGGATTAGTAATGTGCTCTTGATGGTAGTCTAAGCACATGAAAACCCTAATTTGATCTAATTCCTAGCTAAGCGCACTTTAGAAGAAACATTTTTGGACACAATTTTCCAAAACCAAGGTCTTTCAAAATCTTAATTGTGAAAACTCTAGGTTTGCGAATGATCAAGACGAAATCCTACATCAAATCCCAAATTAAGCTTTCTTCTAAAGGCTAGACCAATGCCTCTCCTAAAACCTATAACCATGAAGCCTTAAAGCGAAACCATAAGCCTGCCAAGCCTAGAGTGACCTCAAGTCAACCACAAGTCTACATGACCCTTGTACTTAGTCAACCCAAATCCTGCTCATTTCAAAATCAAGAATATTGGATCTAAATCCTGTGAACCGACTAGCATATCTATTAGTTTAGACCTTGGACATGGATGACATGGGCTTGGGCCTTGGAGTTAGATTTAAATCTTGGTCCTTAATATTAGAATATGAATCCTAGCATATCATAGTACGTCTCTTGGATATGGAATACTGAATTTCACACCATGGATTTGGATCATGGTGTAGATTTTAGGTTTGGATCTCAATGCCTGTTTTGGACCACATTGATTGAAAACCCTAAGTCGAGAGCTCAATGATTGGACATAATGAAGTTCAGACATGAGATGTATTTCGTTGATGACATTTGAATCACTTGAATTTAAAACATAGGTCCTAAGTGGATATGAATGTTGGATCTTCGATCATAAAAATAAAGAATACTAAGCAAAACCCTAGAGAAGATTTGGAGTTGAACTCAATATGTATATTGGATTTGATATTGTAATTTTGACTAAACAAAATCTGAATAGGGTCATGTCATTGAAGCTAGATTTGTAGCCCCCATTTGCCACTACTTTGATGGTAGCCCATATGCGTAGGCAAGTGTACAAGGAAAACAAAGTCACTCAACCATTAGAAACCTAAGGCTGTGTTTGACGAGAGGAAGTATCTTGCATGGCAAAGTTTCTAGCGAAAAAAATATAGCTAGAAGAATGAGCTTTTTATAAGTCCAAGCCCTGTTTGATGGCCTATAAATTTTTTTTCATGGAAAAAACTTTGCAATTCAAGGAAAAACATACCATTGCTTTTTTTTAGTACCATTTTGTACATTTGGACTATGGTTGCTCATACAGCCCAATGTTGAATCTTGTTCACAAAAAATCAACAAACCAAAACATTTCATTTGCCACCCCCATCTTTCTCTGTGAACATTGATCCATGAAAAAGAGGGAATTTTTTTTTCCCTTATTTTAAGATAGAGATCCAGCAAAAAACCACAAATCCCCAAATAGAACTGCTTAACCTCTACTTAATTCACATTACATGGAAGAAGCAGTTAATCTATGCTAAAACACTATAAACACGATAGATGATGTTGTAAAATGCAAAAAATTGAATGGAAATAATAGATACTTACAAATGCAGTAGAAAACTAAAGAAAACAAAGAGGAAACAACAAAGAATAGGGAGAGGGATGTACCTTTGAACGACGTTGAGGAACCTATTGCCTAAGAAAAAGCATACCTGGATATTCCTTTCTAAAAAATTGCAGCTTTCATCTATCATCTCTCGTTTGTGACCTAAATGATGGAATGACAGAACGAAGGGGCCAAAAGAAATGGAGTCAAATCAATGGCAAGAGGGCAAGAAGAGAGGCATAAAGGAGTAGTACCACACCAAATGACGTTGTGGTTGTTCTCCTCAATGGGTGGTGTTGCTGAAGAAGGTGAGGAAGAGAAGAGATGCAAAGAGAGAGAGAGAGAGAGAGCATTTAGACAAAGCCTAAACTGGCAGAAAAAAATCTTCAGTGAAAAGTCAAACCCTCTAGGGTTCAACTTTTTATCGGGTGAAATTTTCATTGAATCCGATCATTCGAGTGGTGTACCTTCAATGCACAAGAACTTTCATGTGCATCAAACTCGCCCTAAAAGAGTCTATGCCATGTACACTAGGCTTGTCTCAGGTATATAAACATACGTTGATAATGGAACTATTGCTAATCCAAAAATTGGGTCTATCCTTATTCAGCGGTATGAACTGTCTTCGAATCATGCATGATAAAGTTTTTT
Organism: Nymphaea thermarum; assembly: GCA_011799765.1. NCBI lineage: Eukaryota > Viridiplantae > Streptophyta > Magnoliopsida > Nymphaeales > Nymphaeaceae > Nymphaea > Nymphaea thermarum. The sequence goes on from JAANDH010000395.1 coordinate 180,128, forward strand.
AAATGATGCATGATAGAGCCTGATTAAATAGGGAGCATTTTTTATGCATGTAGTGTGAATTTTTGCCTGATATGTACGTGAGAAAAACCTATTCAAATCTTAAGAATGTGTTTCTCCTTCTCTCTCCAAGAAAACCAAACAAAATTTTATGTCTCTTTTGCCTCGAACTACATTTTGGTGCTTGGAGCAGTTGCATTTGTGTGCCAAACTTGTGCTGCAGAACACCAAACTTTGCTACACAAAACAAACTGATGCCTCCAGGGCACCCTTGCACTTTCGTGAAATGAAATTGCCTTGCATTGGCCAGAACCTCTACTGTTGTAACTCATGCTTCGATGTGCCTGGAGTTTGTGCTTTCTTAGCAACATGGCAGAATTGCTGCAATGCTCTTCCCCATTAAAACAGCATACATCAAAAATATTGCAAATTGATCACCAAGACTCTACAGTTATTGTGTATAGCAGGGCTATTTACATTGAGTTTGATGAAACAAGCACTTGAAGTTTATCTAGAGCATCTTCCACAAGCCTTAGTAAGGTCACATCACGAATTTGTGAGGGTGGCTAGAGGTATACTCAACTTCACTCAGCAATGCATTTTCATGTGCAATATGTGGACGCTGTATTGTGGTTCCATCTACATTGAATTATTAGGTTCAAGATTGGATTATATAAGCTTGAAAGGTTACCCTGGTCAGACTGTTGAATATCATTGTATATGTATTCTTGCTCATTGTTGTTCTCATTCTCATTCTTGGACTAGTCATCTTAGAGCTGAGCTAGCAAACCTTAGCATGAAAGTTTATTGATAGAGATGCACAATAACAAGGGCCCTCAAGATTCCAAAAGCCTCAAAACAGGGTGGTTAGGAGGTGTTCAATCTTTCTAGCACCACTCAAACCTGCTGTCCTTTCTAAGGAGATTAGTTTTTAGATAAACATAAGTTGGCAACTAGTAGATATAGTTATTTTCAGCTTGCAGAATGCTACTTTTTGATTTTTTGTGTTTTAGAGAAAGACTGCCATTTTGTGGTAGGTGTTGATCTTGACTGTATCTTATATAGTTTGTGGTGAGGTTTGATAGGAAAAATAGTTATCCTTTGTTAAAAAATAGTTTTAAATGAAAATTGGTTGTTAATTAGTAGATATATCTAGTTCTTAAACAGGAGTTGTCTAGAGGAAGAAAGTGCATGGTTTGCTTGAATGTTTATTATTTTGGTGCATTTCTCGTTCTAGTTTGGTAGTTTAGATTAGTATGCTTTGAAATTTCTAGTTCGTCGCCTTTAGTTGTTAACTTTAAATTTATTTTTGTGTTCTAGCAATCTACATTAGTGGGTTACATAATTTTTAGTTCACACATTAAATGCAATCGAACTGGTCTAGACTTGGGCTAGCCGGCATCTACTAAGTCTAGACATTTTTGACATAAAAACATTAAAAGCCGGTTGCATTTTCCATTAACAACCAGCTAGCACACACATGCATATACATGAGATGTCTTATTTTTATGTTTACTGTCATTTTGTGTTACCTTCTTGCATTCTGCAACCAGCTCAAAAGGAAAGCAAGACCCATCAAGGAGGATGAAGAATTGTCCTTGTTAGAAATTGGAGGTGCCATTGAAGATCTAGTCATCAAGCAACTGCAAGAGAAACACCATTTTAGATTTTGGATTTTAATTTCTTGTATTAGACTTTTATTGTATTTTAAAGACATTTGTGCACTAGTTGGAAAGAGTCCACGTAACACCATTGAGCATTGACTTATCTTGTGGACTTTTAATTTTGTGTAATAGAGGTACTTCAATTGAGTAATTTTGTGCTTGTTCTATTTTGATTATTCTTAAATTTGCCATGTCTTGATTATATAAGTCATGATATTAAAATGTTGTCCCTAGAGTTCGAATCAGATTCACCATTTGTGATAAGAGTATAACTAGTATGTGGTTTCACTTTATATTGCAATGGGTTCTTTAATTTTATATATATAAACAAGCATTTGAATTGAATTTTACTATAAAATTTGTATCTATATCCAAAACAGCACCAAGTTGTTGGTGCCATTGGCAGGGACAATGGTGAATTAAAGTGAATCAAGTGATACAAATGCTCAATTGGATAACTTCTATTTGCTTTTATCAACAATTTGGTGTTGCATGCTAAATTTAAGAAAGTTTTATTGTTTGCATGCATATTTTACTTGTACAATTGATCTTGTTCGTTGTTTGTTTAGCTTAGGAAGTGTTATGTGGTTGTTGTAGTATTTTTTCTCTTTTTTTTTTAGGTAGTAAGTACATGACACGGTCTTGTTGTAGGTGTATGGATGGAAGGAAATCATTGCATAGAGAGCATCAACCACCAATGTTCAATCTATGGTTGAATCTAGAAACTCTTCAAAAGAAATCAAACCACAATAACTAAAAGAATTGAACACAAAGCTCGTCACAATGCAAACCCAAAAAATATGTGAATGGGGAATAATGAAGATCAACCTCGCTCTCTTAGGGAGCATTCCACACCTACCAACTATGCTCCCACTTCTGGCATCTCGAGACCTGATGTCGAAGCAAATCACTAAGAGATCATGCCTACAATCATTCAAATGTCACTGTCATTCTATGGGCTATCCCATGAGGATCCCTACCATCATCTTGATGAATTCCTCTATGTGTGTTCCATAATTCAGATCACCAACTTTGGAGATGGTGATCTAAAAATGTATTTGTTCTCGTTTTCTCTCAAGGACAAACCAAAACACTGGTTAAGGTCATTGGACGTCAAGGTGAACACTTGGGAAGACATACAATGAGAGTTTTTGGGAAAAATGCTTCCCGATTGGTAATACCAATCAATACAGAAAGTCGATCACTAGTTTCTATCAGCAGGAGGGTGAACAATTTCATGAAACCTGGGACCAAGGTTCTCTTAAGGCAATGTCCCCACCATCAAGTGCCAAAGTGGCAATTGGTTCAATACTTCTATGATGGATTGAGTGATAGAGACTGACAAATAGTTGATGCAGCAAGCAGAGGCACATTTATGACAAACAGTGAAAATGAGGCTCGGCAGATGTTTGAGATTTTGAGTGAGAATTCCATGCATCATGCCTCATAATCAAGATCAAAGAGATCCATTGTGGCCATGACAAAGAAGAAGGGATGTATGAGGTAGGTGTTTCCTCAGATTGGCAGAGAAGATTGAGTAGAATGGAGGATCAACTAGATCAACCATTGCAGTTGAACAAGGCCACCAAAGAGATATGTGCGTATTGTTCTAGTCTTGTACATTCATCATCACAGTGCCCTGTGCCACCTCCTCCTGAAGAAGTTCAAGCAGCGCAAGGGTTTTCCTAACCAAGTAGCAACCTATATTCAAATAGTTACAATCCCGCTGGAGGAATCATCCCAATTTTTCATGGCGCAACAACCAAGCCACCATGCATGGTCCTTCTCGACAAGGGAGGACACCAAAAGCAGTCATTTCAGCCAACACTGCTGTTGTATGCTCAACCATCACATGAAGGTCCTTCTACATCATTTGAGTTTCAAGAGTTGATGAAGGAACTACGAGATATCAAGAATGAGCGGTGGAAGACTACAAATAGAGTTGAGAAGTGCAAAAAGGTAATGCAAGCGGTCAACTCACACCCAGTCATTGGCAAAGTTGAAGTTATAGGTAGGGTAGATGGCAGATATGCTATCTCAAAGAAATGATGGTGGGTTGCCAACTCAGCGTGTTGTGAAACTAAGGGGAAAAATCCCATGCGAGGCAGGCTGCATATGACAGATTCTACATCAGAGCAGGCCAAGGTAGTTAAAACCCTCCAGAGTGGGAATGAGTATCATCCTTCAAATCCAAAAGGAGAACCCCAAAAGGACAAAGGAAGGATACAAAAGTGGGAAAAGAACTAGAGAACAAGCAAGAGCCAATCTTAAAGAGACCGAGAGAGTGAGATGGCCTCCCCAGCTCGACCATCCACAAGTTATGAGCCTCGAGTGTCATTTCCCCAAGCATTGCTGTAATCACCCCAAATTTTTCTAAAAGACTACGCTCTTTTATCAAAACACAAAACGTAATTTTTGGATCCAAATTAGATCCAAAACCTAAGTTCAGATCCAAGTCAAGCATTTCAGACCCAAAATTCGAATCGCATTCAAAACGACAAAATTTGAGAGTCGCGCATGGAGCGTCCCTTTGCTTAAAGAACTCATTTCTCACGCCAAAAAGTCGCAAGCTCGAATGAGCCGACAACCGACAAAACCAAAATCAGATTTGGAGTGAATTCGGAGTCACAGAAAATGGAGTCGACCAACCCTTTATAACGAAACATTTTTATTTTTTATGCCTTTTAAATAAATTAAACAAGAAAAAATGAATTTTTATGCTTTCACTTGAAAAACCTTTTTTTACAATTTAAATAAAAAATATATTATGCTTCCTATATATATAGCATATTTATGTATTTTATTGAATTTAAAAAAATAAAAAAATGGTTTCCCGCGCCGCGCGACACGCTGCCACGCAACACGTGTATGCACGACGCGCAGTCGTGCGTGTGCGTGATTGCACGACACAGAGTCGCACATGTGTGCGATCCACGGTCACGCGACGTGCGTATGCACGATCGCGCGACGCGTAGTCGCGTGTGTGCGTGATCGCGCGACATAGATTCGTGGGTGTGAGCGATCGCGCGACACAGAGTCGTGGGTGTGAGCGATCGGGCGACACAGAGTCGTGGGTGTGCGCGATCTGCATCAGGGCGATCGCATTACGTGATCGCCTGCTTCACTGTCACGCGCGTCTTGTCGAGGCTCTGTTGCGCCTGGCACACAACAGTGCCTGGGCAACATTTACTTTCATAACCGCCCCTTGGGGGTTGGTGTTTTATTTTTCTAGGTGGGCATTTTCCCTACCCACACCCCAAAGGTGTATTTGCAGGGCTAAGGGCCAATCCCACTTAGTCAAAACCTATTTTCTTAAAAAAAAGAATGAAAATAATTCAAAATTATGTGAAATTCGGATGAAAATGTTGTGAAATTTAAAAAATTTAAATTTTGAGTTTTGACTCCAAAATCTTCTATAAATACCCTCCATTTTCCCCCTCTTGGGCATATGCTAGCTCTTAGAGAAGCTCTAGCAAATTTTCACCTGAGGACTTAGAAATTTTTGTCTTCTTCCTCCATTTCTCTCTTCGTCTTTCATCCTCACTCCCTCTCTCTCTTTCTCCAACACTTAAAGCTACACTTCTCTTGGAGGCATCATCTTGGAGCTTCACTCAAGGGGATCTTCAAGTTAAGGTGTTCATTTTTCCAAAAGTTATTCTCACTACAGGTATGTAATCAATACCTCACCTCTTTCATTCTTCATTTTTCTCTCTTCTTCCTCAAGTGCAGCGAGAGCATGGAAAGATGAGATGATCTTTCATTTTATGATTAAATCATATTCTCTTTTTTTATTAAATCATTATTTTGGTTTCTTCATTTCCTCTATTCTTCATCTCCCCATGGCCATATAAGATAGCCCTAAAATTTCTATTTTAGAGTCAAAAGGCTAATTTTAAGTGCACCGGGAGCACAAAAATGTGAAGTGATACTTCATTTTGTGCTTGAATCATGTTGTTTTGTTGCTTGAATATAGTCTTGTTTAGCTTCTCCCATTTTTCTCTCTTCCTTATTTTCCCATGGATTTCCCCATGGGCATATGAGATAGCCCTCAATCTCTATTTTAGAGTCAAGAGGCTACGTTCGAGTGCACCGGGACATGAGAAGATGCAATGATATTTCTTTTCATAGTAGAATCATGCTCTCCCTCTTAGTTGAATCTCTCTCTTTCTATCTTTTTTTCCTTCCTTGAATATTATCTACATATTATCCATGCATAGCAGCTTGGTTTTCCAATTATATGTGAATGTATGGCAAGAATGAGAGTATGGTTCGGGACTTTTTATCTTTATATTAATTTTTGAAGTTGGAACATGTCTAACCCAGGGAAAACTCTTATGAAATATGTACATTTTAATATGCATTTGCATGTCATTTTGTTCAATAATTTCCTTTTTAATCATCCAATTAGGAACCCAAATGAGTGCTCCTTATCGTGTGGTTTGGTTCTCTTCCATACCCAACGGTGGAAGACAACATATTCTTTTATAACGAACTAAATGACTATGTTCTATGTTCAAAAATTAATCATATTTTACAAAAGATTTTTGAAAGTAAATACTCTCTCTAATGTGGCTTTGGAGACTTAGCTTAGGCTCTTGCATGAGTCCAAGCTTCCCTCCGGCCTACATCAAACTTGAAGTCGGTTGTTTTTTAAATCATCTCCTCGCTTCTAATTTCATGAAAACACATATATATATATATACATATATGTGCACATGATGATTCCCTTTATCTTCCTCTCTCTATGTTTCCACATTCTATTTTACAACATATACATATGAATGCATATATATGAATCTCGTACTTGCTCTCTCTAGAATCCTTTTCTCTTTTCAAGTCAAATGTCTTCATCTATAAATTTCTTATATATATATATATATGTATATATTTCTCCATTTCTTTTCTTTAAAAATCTCTCTTTCTATTCAAGTCAATGTATTTTTACAAGCTTCCATATATGTGTACATATTATGATATACACATGTATGTGCATCTTTTCTATCTCTCTCTCTTTCTCTCTTTTTTTTGAAATTTTTTTTCCTTCTCTATGACCTCATTGTCAGAAGCTTATATATGTATAGGCATACATATACAGATATGTATCTTTCCCTTCTTTTGAAATCTTCCATTTAAAGATCTTTGAAATCTCTTTCTCTATCTCTCTTTCTTTCTATAGGAGTATTTCATCTTCTTAATCCTTTCAAATATTTTTTTCTCATTGTCTAAGATCATTTTCATTTACTGACTTCACGAAGATCACAACTCAAGTAATGACCCAATATTGGATTCATGCTTGATGGTCTACAACCACAATCCAATTTCAAAAACTTTTCTTTTTTTGTAAAAATGTTTATGTTAACTATAAAACAAAAATCTTAGATGTATGTTGTAGTTGGATTGTCTTTAGATGTATGTTGTGGTAGGAATGTTTTGCTTTCTTCCAATTATATAGGATCAATGCATTCATGCATTCATCTCTACTTAATATCACAAATGAGTACAATCACATCTCTAAAATAACTTAAGCAAGATAAGATGAAGCTCTAACTAGGTGGTAACCGAATTAGAGCAAAATCTCAAACCTACTTAAAAGTCTTAAGAGAACACTAAAATGATTTCAAATGATTTCCAAGCATTCCAAATGATATTTACAAAGATTTCTCATTTTTAGCTTTCCCTAAAATATTTCACATTCACAAGTAATTCTTTAAGAATCTTTTCAAAAGTTTGAAACATCAAACTTTTAACATTTTTTCTCAAACATTACACCGCATGTAGAATGAAAAATATGTTCAAGCCAAAACGAAATGCATCAAGGATAAACATAGCCCTTGGGTTGATTATCCCCGATAAAGGCGCCGGGAATGGTCGATCCTCGTACCGATGGGCGAGTCCCTTTCTCTCTCATTTTCAAATCTCATTTTTCTAGAGCAATCCAAAAACCAATAATTTTGGGGATGCGAATAGATGGCGACCGTGATGAGACCCATCATCGTTTGGCTATAATTATAATTGATGCATTTACACAAAGTTGAACATCTCATATATTGCTAATGATAAAGCATGTCCCCTATTGTGGCCTTGACCCCATTGGCATTTCATTGCATTGCTTGGTAATTGTGTTTGTTTTCTTGCACATAAGACTAATTGAGGAGGATCAATCATGTTCACTTAGATCTAGTATCAATACAACCCTCCTCAATTTAAGTGTTGTTTGAAAACAATGTTTGCTCTTCTATTTATTTTAATCATTATCTTAGGTAACATTGCATTAGAAACAACTCATTTTACATGATTTTTCATATTTCAAAATTCCTCATACCTATTTGTCTCTGTCATCATGTTGCCGGGCTTGTTTTTTTGTGGTAGCACAAGACTAAACCTTACAACTAGACCACACCTTGGGCGGGAAAGCCCCCTCGTTAGTACCATGAGTGGTAATTTGAAGTATATCGACGAGTGATCAAGAATAAGTTGATGAACCCTATCCTTAGTTGCCTAAGGAAGAATCTATGCTCGTATTAAGTCATTTGGCTAAATTATCGTGACACAAAATTATCTCAATTAGGCCCCTATACCCATTTTTCTACAAAAATTATTTCAAATGACATATAGATGTGCATAAAACCTTGTGTGATGCTTGACAACCTCATTATATACCTCTACTTCATATTGCCTTTGTCAACCTAGTCAATCTTTTTTTAATTTAAATCTCTACCTTTTAGAGTCATCATTCAAGATGTATTCTTTCCAACGTGGTGTCACCTTCCCTTATGATCATATCCTCTTCGGGAAGGACCCGAACGATCTACTAACATTTGTCTTGAGTCTAAACCTTTGGCTCTCGTTTGGTATCGGCCTTGGCATCCAATCTTCTTTCGTATGTTTCCCTTTTACTTTGAAGAATGTGGGCTAGAGACAGTGGCAGCTAGAGGAATGTAGACAATGGATGGAAATTTGGTGCATGCAATCGCCGAGCATTGGAATCCAAGGACCTCCTCTTTTTGGTTTCCATTGGGAGAAATGACAATGTTATTAGATGAATTTGCTGAAATACTAGACTTTTCCACCCCAACCTGTGACCCAAATGATCCATTGGAAAAACAGTACTTGATGAACCCGACTAAGGTTAATGCAAATGACCTTATAGCTCACTTTACTGGACAAAAAATTTGGCTTTTAGTAGAAAACCATGAGAACCAAAGCATTAACCTGAAAAACTTGTATGAAGAATTTGGAGCCTATGTTAACCTTCCACTTTACCTCAAAAAGCCATAGGGAGAATTAAACATTGTATGATGCTTTGCACAGTAGGAGTGGCCTCCTAAATGTTCATATTGCCCAACTTTTTCGAATATGGGGGCATAGTGGGACCCAACACTTGTCAGTAGCAATGATAGCCTTGGCTTTTCTTTATCGAGGACTCACCCACTTCACCATTGGAGATACTGACTTCATAGAAGGATGCACATATGCTTTGCAATTGTGGTACCTCAAGCACGGGGGACCCAAGCCAGTCTATTCAGAAACACTGATGGAGCATTGACAGTCTTAAAACAATATCGTCGTTTGATTGAGCAGTTGAATGAAGATGAAATCATTTGGGATTCTTGTGATCGTCGTCAGGGTCTGCCTCGATACATTAACCATAATCATGGGTGTACCACACTCTTGGGCCCTTATTTCATAGTTGATTATTGTGTTGATCGATGTACGAGACAATTCTCACAGAAGCAGAAGATGGTTTCTGTGCATGCACCAATTGAAGCTATTCTGGAATTCAACCTCAACTCTCCTCAATGGGTGGCATTGTTCGCGGTGGCTTGACAAGAATGAAAAACACAAATATCATACACTTGGTTCGCAGGGCCAGTGGTAAAGAAGGAATACGTTGAGTGGTGGGATGCCAACCGACCGCCATCCATCCATCCTTAAAAGTTTACATTGTCAATCTCGTACTCATTATGTCGTCTTTAGTCGTTGTCATCCTTGTTAGTATTTTCTTTGGATGTAACTTTCAAAAACTCTTAATGCAATATGAACCTTCATTTTGTCATCATTTCCTTCCAATGACTCTTCATTTTCATGTCTCACAAGGTGAACACTTGAAAGCCAACAAGATGGTTGAAACCATATCGCAAACTAAACAGGCTCCTTAGAACGAGGCTTCATCTTCCGAGCTTAGGCCAGAACCACTTGGCCTCCCATCAATTGAGCCATAAGGCTATCATATGTTCTGGTTGTTCATGGAGAAATTCCTGAGGGAACAAGAAGAACAAAAGACCTTGATGATTGCTCCAAAACCAGAAAATGAAAAAGCTACCACGCAGAAGAGAAAGAAGAAAAACAACAAATCTTCTCCTACAGATTGTGATGAGGATCATATGGGCTCAGATTCAACAACTAGTAAGGAGTAAAAACCCATGTTGCTTCCTCTCAATAAGAAAAAGACAACAAAGAGAAGCAAGAAGGAAAAAGAAATTATAGAGGAAAGCAGCACACGTAGCCCTGTCACCACTGGATGTTCGGAAGAGAAACCCAAAAGAAAGAGAAAGCCCACCAAAAAGGGCAAAAAGGCAAGGAAGTACATCCCCAGTAGTAGCTTGGATAGTGAAAGTTTGGCAAAAAAAGTAAATGAGATCAAGGGCAAAAAGAAAAAGACAAAGCTAGATTAACCGAATCAAGTGATGATGAAAGTCCAACTAAGCGCAGGTTATATGAAATGGAGAAAAGGATGAACAATCTTGAACTTAGGAAAAAAAAAACACTCATACTAATGTGAGGATTATTACCTTGGTATTGAAGGGGACGAGGACGTGAAAGGCTTACCTAGAGAGTTCGTCAGATATGATGGAACCACCTACCCACATGTTCATCTTTCAAACTTCTTCAATGATTGCTACAAAATTCAGGCAAATAACAGAGCTTTGTTTCGCTATTTCTCAAGAAGTCTTGAAGGCATCGGCGCACAGTGGTACAAAGAAAATGTCAACCCAGTCGAACTCAAGGAATTTGACAAGTTGATTAACATGTTTGTCGAAAGATTCCAGTAGAATGCCTCCATGGCTCCAACCCTCAGTGCCATTTGTAGTCTCCGTCAGAAACAAAGAGAAAAGGCTTGGGAATTCATCCAAAAACGGAGAGTTCAATGCAACAAGATGAAGGAGCCCATTTCTGAAACAAAAGCTCTGTTGCTCATCAGGAAGAATTTTTCCCAGCCCTTGAAAAGTCTTATCTACAACGCCCCGATCAAGACCTTCGCTAAGTTGATTGAACAAGCAAATTCAATAGAGGAAGGTGATTTTGATGGAATCATTGCTCCTAAGTACAAGGAAGAGGGTAAGAAATGAGGAAGAACACAATTGTCTGCACACTTCATAGCTAACGCCAACATTCGAAAGGACAACAACAACAGCTATAAGCATGACAAAGAAGTCAATCTCAAGAAGAACATGCAGTTTCCCAAATGCAATGACTAAAGGAAGAAAAAACACCCAGGGTGGAGTTATGACCGAAAATTCACTCCTCTCAGTCAGTCTCGCGAGAAGATCCTGAAATATCTCTGTGCCAAAGGAACCATCGTCTTGCCAAAAATGTCAGAGCCTCCAAAAATGATGGGAGGAAATAAAGAAAAAATGTGTAAGTTTCATCAGGCCCCTGGTCATGACACTGAGGATTATTAAGGAATTCATTTCCTGATCATGGGAAGCGGCAGTAGCCACAATCAGCATAAACACTCAACTCTCATATCATCCATAGGAACACATTCGACCTTGTGATGGAAGCAGTTCACACGAGATCATGATGACAAATCATGGAAAGAAACCTTTGGATTTTATTGCTCTGATGAACGGCAAGACAAAAAGTTCATCAAAAAAACTTCCAATAATCCCAAAGACTTTTATACTACGAAGCGGCTATGATGAATCATCAGATGACTCTCCGGATGAAGATTCGTGCTACTTGGGTGAAGTCCTCCCCTTAGAAGAGCGTATGGTTGAGGGATATTGGATTTGACCCTCTAAGGACCAGTCAATTACCTTTTTAGAGAAGGACCTCTCAAAATGAGGATATTTTCATGAAGATGCTCTTTACATCGTCGTCCAGGACAATGGAATGATTGTGCCACATGTATTGATCGACGGAGCAAGTGGTTTAAATATTTGCCTCAATCTCACGGCCAAAGCTTTGGGATTTCATGAAGACAAATATCGTTCTGATAATATCATGATCTACGGATACGATGACCGAGACATGAACAACAAAGGTAACCTCGACATGAATCTGATCATTGAAAACACTACCCATTGCATTTATTTCATGTGGTAGATGTTCCACGATCATATAACTTGCTTTTGGGACGACCTTGGATCCACCAAGTACAAGGGATCCCATCCACCCTTCATCAATGCCTCAAATGAAATTTTGGCCCCATCAATCATCACCGTATGCGCTAAAGATCCAATCGAGAGGTTGGTACAACCCATGCTCACTAGGCCAATTGATCCAGTGGATATACAAAGCATAAAAACAACAAAGGACAGACCTTTGGAAGAATGGATGCAGAACATGGAGATAGGCGAACCATCTGGGAGTACCCATACTATTTCAAGCAATCGTGCAAGTTACCAAAAATACCCTTTGTATGTTCATTTCATGAAAAACCCAAAGGGATTTCAGTTGCTTCTGAAATGTGGCTATCGTCTATTCACAGGTCTTGGGAAGAACGAAGATGGCATCTTGCAACTTATTAGCATCCCTTTTCATATGAATACCAGGGGACTGGGATATTATGAATAAATTTGAACAAGATCTTGTGGGTTGATAATGTTCACCTTTGTTTCAAATCCTTCCATGAATTTTGTAATCTTGAACTTATTTTGAACTTCTTTCTGTCTAGTCTCATGAGAGGACCCCCTTTATGAACTAAGAACTTCATTTCGATATGCAATGCAAAGTAATCTTTTGTTATCAATTTTAATTTTTTTTCAATTTTTCCTTTATCCTCCTCTTTATAGGATGTTAGAATTCCGTATGTCTCAATTTCTTCTTTTTCCTAGGAAGTCCCCCCAGAAAGCATTTGTCAAACAAGCAGTTGGTGAAATGAAATCTATGATAATACCCAAGTCAAAGTTACCAGAATTCACTCAGATTCAGAAACAAGAAATTCTTCGTCCTTAGTTAATGATTCGATTGAAGAGATTAATATTGGAACTAGTGAGGATCCTAAAATCCTTCAAATTGGTACCAGTTTGTCAATAGACGAGAAGAAAAGATTGGTGGACTTTCTTATAAGTAACCAAGAAGCTTTTGCTTGGACTTATGAAGATATGCCAGGATTACACCACCAGTTGGTTGAACATCGTTTGCCCTTAAATCCTAATTGCAAGTCAGTTAAGCAAAAGTTGCGCAAGCTTGTTCCTCGACTAGAAGGGCCTATAAAAGAAGGATTAGAAGGCCTAATAAGGGCAAAATTCACTCGTGCCATCGATTACCCAGAATGGTTGGTTAATATTGTGGTTGTCCCCAAGAAAAATAGAAAAGTCAGATTATGCATTGACTTTCAGGACCCGAACAAAGCCACACCAAAAGATGATTATCCACTTCCAAACATTGATTTGTTGGTGGACAGTACCATAGGTCATGTTCTCTTTCATGGATAGATATTCGGGATATAACCAAATCAAATTAGCAGTCAAAGATCAACCTAAGATGGTTTTTATACACCGTGAGGCACTTTCTGTTACACGGTGATGTCGTTCGAGTTGAAGAATGTTAGAGCAACTTATCAAAGAGCTATGACCGCCATCTTCCAAGACCACATGCACAAACTCATGGATGCATATATCGATGGCATATTGATTAAGTCTAAGGCAAGAGATGATCACATTGAGACACTCACCCAAGTGTTTGAAAGACTCTTACAGTACAAGCTTCGTTTGAATCTTCAAAAATGTGTATTTGGGGTTGAATCAGGCAAACTTTTGGGTTTCATGGTCAATAAAAGGGGGATCGAGATGGATCTTACCAAAGCTAAAACAATCATTGATATGCCGCCACCTACCAATATCAACGAACTGTGAAGTTTGCAAGGGCGAATCTTGTCCATCAGACGATTCATTTTCAATCTGGCCATGAGATGCGAACCATTCAACCAACTGCTGAGGAAAGGTACCAAGTTTGAATGGGGTTTTGGATGCCAGTAGTCATTTGAAAAGATCGAGAAATTCCTTCTAAATCTGCCACTTCTAAAACCCCTGGTGTTGGGTAGACCATTGCTGCTTTACATCATAGTGAATGAGTCAACATGTGGTGGCTTTTTGGCACAATATGATGAAGGAAGTCGCATTGAGCATGCAATTTATTGCATTAGCAAAACTTTTGTCCAGTACGAGAAGAAGTACTCTCAAATAGAGAAAACTTGTCTAGCATTGGTTTGGATGTGTCAGAGACATTATTTGTTAGCTTGTGAAGTCAAGATACTATCGAAGCTAAATCCTCTTAAATATATCTTGGAACAACAATTCCTTAATGGACGCATCACCAAGTGGCAAGTTTTGTTGATGCAATATGACCTTGAATATGTGTCCCAGAAGTCAATCAAAGGACAAGCAATTGCAGACCAGTTAATAGACTTTTCCCAATACAAGGAAATCAAAACAAATGATGAGTTTTCAAATGAACACGTATTAAGATTGGAAACAGTTCCAGTATGGAAGATGTACTTTGATGGATCTAGAAATGTGATGGGAGCCAATATAGGCATTTTACTCAGCACTCTGAAAGATGAAATGATCATGTATTCTTTGAAACTCGACTTTCCATGTACCCATAACATGGCTAAATATGAAGCATTCATATAAGAACTTCGTTATTTATTGAGTTTTCAAGTGAAAAGGGCGCATGCCTTCGGCGAATCTCGGCTTATTATAAGCCAAGTGAATGGAAAATGGCAAGTCAAAGATGAAAAGTTGGTGCCATATCAAGAGATCGCTACCTCCTTGATCTGCCAGTTTGAAGAATTGCAACTGGCTCACATAAAAAGGAAGGTAACCTATTGCGGATGGTCTTGCGAATCTAGGGTCGACCATCTCCTTTCGAACCAATGAAGCAATCCATTCTTTTGAGATTGGAAGATTGGAAAGCTCTGCTCTCGAAACAACGACGCATGTTCATCATATCCAAGAGGGGAATACGACTTGGTACCATGACATCAAAAGGTACATTGAAAGAGGAGAATTCCCGATCGGAATGTCCAAAAATGAACAGAAAGCAATTCAACGTATGTCAGCAAGGTACTTTATTCTTGCAGGGGTGCTATACAGACGTGGATTTAGTACTGAATAATATCAGTGCCTTGATGAAGATGAAGCAAAGGAAGTCATCAAAGAATCACATCGAGGAGACTGTGGGGGCCATGTTGGTTACCAGACCCTCACCAAACAGATAATTCGAGCAGGATATTATTGGCCTCCTATGCAAAAAGATTGTCACCAATTCGTCAAAAGATGCAAAGAATGTCAACTACATGTTCCAATGATCCACGCACCAGCCTCTCACTTGCATTTCGTAACATCTCCTTGGCCATTTCCAATGTGGGCATCTGACTAGTCGGACCCATATCCCCTACAGCTTCTAATGACTATAAGTATTTTCTTGCTGCACGAACTATTTTACCAAGTGGGTAGAAGTCGTTACATGAAGAACAGTAGAACGACATTATGTAGTGTCCTTCATTCACAAAAATCTTCTTTGCAGATTTGGAGTCCCTCATGATATAGTATCTGACAACGGGACTCATTTAAAAAATAAAAAGATGAGGCAGCTGTGCAACAAATACCACATCATGCATCATTTTTTAGCTCCTTACTACCCCCAATGTAATGGACAAGCGAAGGCCACCAATAAGATCATGATCCGCATCTTGGAACGAACAGTAGAAACATGAAGAGATTGACATGAAAAGATGCATAACACTCTATGGGCATATCGCACCACTATAAGAACTCCAACAAATGCCACTCCAGTAGAGCTAGTATATGGAACGAAAGTGGTTCTGCCATTGCATGTGCTGAAACCTGCTTTGAAGTTCGCTTCTCTCATAGAGCTTCCTCTAAATCATTATCAGTAGAAAAGGCTAATGTAGCTCAATTTGTTAGATGAAAATAGGCTAAAAACGGCCGAGCACGCTGAAGCCTATCACCAAAGGGTGGCTAGACAATTTGCCAAGTCAGTTATCGAGAGACGGTTCAAAGTGAATGACTTAGTCCTACGATCGGTGGTATACCTCAGAGGATGACCACGTGGTAAGTGGGCACCAAACTGGGAAGGCCCATATGTTATTAATGAAGTTTTTCCCCGAAATTCATACCAATTGATCAATGCTAATGGGGTGGAACTTGCCGATCCTGTTAATGCCCTTCACCTCAAGAAATTCTACACTTAGTCTTCTTGTATTCACTTTCCAATCAATGACTAATATTTATATTTTCACATCCAATTTACCATTCAATCTGGATTCTTTCTAGCTGTAAAACATGACAATTACACTGGGACATTTTTTTTATTATTATTATCAATCAAGATTTAAGGGGGATCCATGCAGGCAAAGGGATAAACATGCCATGTCAGAGCAACCCATGCAGGTAAGGGGTCAAACATGCAATGCAAGCCTAAGCAACCCATTTCAGGAAGGTTAAAACTGAATTCAATATTGGCAAACCCATGCAGGTAATCGATTAAACTTGCAATATAAGATCAAACAACCCATTCAGGTAAGGGGTTAAGCCTGAAACATCTTTCGAAAAATGTTTTGTTTGAAAAATTTGTGGTACTTATCTTTGTCACTAAGCACGGCTAGCACCGACTTAGTAACAAAGAGGGGCATCTGTAATCACCCCAAATTTTTCCAAAAGACTACGCTCTTTTATCAAAACACAAAACACAATTTTTGGATCTAAATTAGATCCATAACCCAAGTTCAGATCCAAATCGAGCATTTCAGACCCAAAATTTGAAACGACAAAATTTGAGTGTCGCACACATACCTTCCCTTTGCTTTAAGAACTGATTTCTCATGCCAAAACATTTTCTAAACCCAAGACGGATGCTCGAACGAGTTGACAACCAACTAAACCAAAATCAAATTTGGAGCGAGCTCGGACTCACTGAAAATGGAGTCGACCACCCTTTTATAACAAATTTTTTTTATTTTATATGCCATTTAGATAAATTAAACAAGAAAAAATGAATTTTTATGCTTTCACTTGAAAAACTTTTTTTTGCATTTTAAATAACAAAATATATTATGCTTCCTATATAAATAGCATTTTTATATATTTTATTGAATTTCAAAAAAAAAATAAAAAAAGGGGTTTGCCGCACAGCGCAACACGCGGTCGCGCGACCCACAATCACACGATGTGCAGTCGCGCGTGCGCAGGGCGACCGTGTTACGCGATCGCCTGCTTCACTGCAGCACGAGGCGCTATTGTGCCTGGCGCGCAACAGCACGAGGCAGGGGCTTGCACATAGTGCATGCCCCCATTTGCTTGCATAATCGGCCCTTAGGGGTCAGTTTTTTATTTTTCTAGGTGGGCATTAGCCCTATCCACACCTCAAAGGGGTATTTGCAAGGCTAAGGGCCAATCCCACTTAGTCAAAATCTATTTTCTTTAAAAAAATAAAAATAATTCAAAATTATATGAAATTTCAATGAAAATGTTGTGAAATTCAAAAAAGTCAAATTTTGAATTTTGGCTCCAAAATCTTCTATAAATACCCCTCATTTCCCCCCTCTTGGTCATATGCTTGCCCTTAGAGAAGTTCTAGCAAAATTTCACTTGAAGACTTAGAAATTTTAGTCCTCATGCTCCATTTCCCTCTTCCTCTTCCATCCTCACTCCCTCTCTCTCTTTCTGCAACACTTGGGAGCAAGCTTCATCAAGGTACAACCCTCTTGGAGGCATCATCTTGGAGCTTCATTCAAGGGTATCTTGAAGTTAAGGTGTTCATTTTTCCAAAGTTTTTCTCACTAGAGGTATGTAATTAATATCTCACCTCTTTCCTTCTTCATTTTTCTCTCTTCTTCCTCTCCCCATGTCCAAAGGAGATAGCCCTCAATCTTTATTTTAGAGACAATAGGCTATGTTCAAGTGCACCGAGAACATGGAAAGATGTGATGATCTTTCATTTTATGATTAAATCATATTCTTTTTTTTATTGAATATAGCATTGTTTTGGTTTCTTTATTTCTTTTATTTTTCATCTCTCCATAGCCATACAAGATACCACTAAAATCTCTATTTTAGAATCAAAAGGTTATTTTTAAGTGCACTAGGAGCATGAAAATGTGAAGTGATATTTTATTTCATACTTGAATCATGTTGTTTCGTTGCTTGAATATAGTCTTGTTTAGCTTCTCCCATTTTTTTCTCTTCCTCATTTCCCCATGGCCATATGGGATAGCCCTCAATCATATATTTTAGAGTCAAGAGGTTATGCTTGAGTGCACCGGGAGCATGAGAAGATGTGATGATATTTATTTTTATAGTTGAGTCATTCTCTCCCTCTTAGTTGAATTTCTTTCTCTTTTTCCTTCATTGAATATTGTCTACATATTGTCCATGCACAGTAGCTTGGTTTTCTATTTATATGTGAATGTATGACGATAATGAGAGTATGTCTTGGAACTTTTTATCTTTATATTAATTTTTGAGGTTGGGACTTGTCCAACCCGGGGAAAACCCTCATGAAATATGTACATTTTAATATGCATTTGCATGTCATTTTGTTCGATAGTTTCCTTTTTAATCATCCGATTAGGAACCCTGATGAGTGTCATATCGTGTGGTTTGGTTCTCTTCCACACCCAACGGTGGAAGACAACATATTCCTTTATAACGACTAAATGACTATGTTCTATGTTCAAACATAAATCATATTTTATAAAAGATTTTTGAAAGCGAATACCCTCTCTAATGTGGCTTTGGAGACTTAGCTTAGGCTCTTGCATGAGTCCAAGCTTCCATCCGGCCTACATCAAACTTGAAGTCAGTTGTTTTTTAAATCATCTCCTCCCTTCTAATCTCATGAAGACACGTATGTATATACATGTTGTATACATATATGTGCACATGATGATTCCCTTTATCTTCATCTCTTTATGTTTCCATAATCTATTTTACAAATTTTCATATACATATGAATGCATATATATATGAATCTCCTACTTTCTCTCTCTGGAATCATTTTCTATTTTCAAGTCAAATGCATTCATCTACAAAGTTCTTATATATATATATATATATATATATATATATATATTCCTACATTTCTTTTCTTTTAAAATCTCTCTTTCTATTTTAGTCAATGTTATTTTTACAAGCTTCCATATATGAATATATGTGATGGTATATATACATTTATGTGCATCTTTTCTATCTCCCTCTCTTTCTCTCTTTCTTCTGAAAGTTTTTTTTCTTTCTCTAAGACCTCATTATCAAAAGCTTATACACGTATATGCATACATATGAGATATGCATCTTTCCCTTCTTTTGAAATCTTCCATTTAAAGATCTTTGAAATCTCTTTCTCTATCTCTCTTTTTTTCCATAGGAGTATTTCATCTTCTCCATCCTTTCAAATATTTTTCTCCCATGGTTTAAGATCATTTTCATTTACCGACTTCACTAAGACTACAACTCAAGTAATGACCCAATATTGGTTTCATGTTTGATGGTCTACAACCTCAATCCAATTTCAAAAATTTTTCTTTCTTTGTAAAAATGTTTATGTTAACTATAAAACAAAAATCTTAGATATATGTTGTGGTAGGTATGTCTTTCGATGTATGATGTGGTAGGATTGTTTTGCTTTCTTTTAATTATATAGGATCAATGCATCCATGCATTCAAATTCACTTAATATCACAAATGAGCACAATCACATCTCTAAAAGAACTTAAGCAAGATGAGACGTAGATCTAACTAGGTGGTAACCAAATTAGAGCAAAATCTCAAACCTACTTGTTTGCATTCCAAAATTTTGTTGGTTTTGGAGTGCTTCAAAAATTTAATTTTGTTTTGAAATAGGAAAGAAAAGGAACTCGCCCGTCGGTACGAGGATTGATCGTTCCCGGCGCCTTTACCGGGGGCAATCAATCCAAGGGTTATGTTCATCATTGATGCATTTCATTTTAACTTAAACATCCTTCTGATTCTATATGCGGTGTAGAAAATATTGAAAGTTTGATATTTCAAACTTTTGAAAAGACTCTTGAAGAGTTGTTCGAAAATGTGAAATATTTTGAGGAAAAAGTGGAATTAGTAAATATCATTTGAAAAGCTTTTGAAATCATTTTGAAATCACTTTAGTGTTATCTTAAGACTTTAAGTAGGTTTGAGATTTTGCTCTAATTCGGTTACCACCTAGTTAGAGATTCATCCCATCTTGCTTAAGTTCTTTTGGAGAGTTGCTTGTGATCATAAGTGAAATAAAGTGTGTGAGAATGCATGGATGCATTTATCCTATATGATTGGAAGAATGTAAAACATTCCTACCACAACATTCATCTAAAGCCATTCCTACTACAACATACATCTAAGATTTTTGTTGTTATAATTATTGTATATAAGAAATAAAAGTTTTTGAAAAAGAGATTGAGATTGTAGACCATCAAGCAAGATTCCAATATTGGGTCATTACTTGGGATCATCCTGTTGGCATGGACGTATATAACATGTGTATACATCCATACCTTCACAAGATTAAAAAATCAAGGAATAACTTAAATTGACCAACTTCAAGTTTAATGTGGGCCGGAGGGGAGCTTGGACTCATGTAAGAGTCTAAGCTAAGTCCCTAAGGCCATGTTAGAAGGTTCCATTTGAAAATGTTTAGAAAAATATGATTTATATAAGCATAGAATGTTATTATTTAGTTTGTTGTAAGAGATATATTTCTTCCACCGTTGGGTATGGAAGAAAACAAGCAACATAACGAGACACTCGTTAGAGTTCCTAATGGGGTGATTAAGAAGGAAACTAGCGCAAAATGACATGCAAATGCATATTAACATGTACATTTTCGTAAGGGTTTATCCCGGGTTGGACAAGTCCCAACCTCAAAAATTAATATGAAAATAAAGAGTCCCCCAAACCACACTCTCATTCCCACCATACATTCACATATAAGTAGAAAATCAAGCAACTATGCTTGGATAATATATAGACAACATTCAAGGAAGGAAAGAGAGAAAGAGAATGATGGAAAGAGCAAGGTTAAATTAGGATGGGATGTAACTATGAAATGATATACCACCTCATCTTCTCATGTTCCCGGTGCACTTGAGTATATCATCTTGACTCTAAAATAGAGATTGAGAGCTATCACCTTTGTCCATGAGGAAATAAGGAAGAGAGGAAAATAAGATGAAGCAAATGAACAACAAGAATGTATTCATGAAAAGAAAGAACATGATTTAAATGAAAGATCATCTCATCTTTCCATGCTCCCGGTGCACTTGAGCATAGCCTCTTGTCTCTAAAAAGATATTGAGTGCTACCTCCTTTAGCCATGGAGAGATGAAGATGAGAAGAAAATGTAGAAAGAAAAACAATGCTATATTTAATAAAAGAGAAAACATGATTCAATCATGAAATGAAAGATCATCTCATCTTTCCATACTCCTGGTGCACTTAAGCATTGCCCATTTGTCTCTAAAAAGAGATTGAGTGTTATCTCCTTTGGCCATGGGAAAATGAAGATGGAAAAATGAAGATGGAAAAATGAAGAAAGAAAGACAATGCTATATTCAATAAAAGAAGAAACATGATTCAATCATGAAATGAAAGATCCTCTCATCTTTTCATGCTCCCACTGCACTTGAGCATAGCCTCTTGTCTGTAAAAAGAGATTGAGTGCTATCTCCTTTGGCCATGGGGAGATGAGGAAGAGAGAAAAAAAAATAACAAGAACAAGGCTATATTGAAAAAATGAAATAACAACAACAAGAAGAATATATTCATTAAGGGAAAGAACAACAATAACAAAAATACTTGAAAGAGCATGATTTAATCATAAAATAAAATATCATCCCTTCTTCTCATGCTCCCGGGGCACTTGAGCATAGCCTCTTGTCTCTAAAAAGAGGTTGAGTGTTATCTTCTTTGGCCATGGGGAAAGGAAGATGAGAATAAAAGGAAGAAAGAAAAAAAAAATAATGAAATGAGAGGGATGATGATTACATACCTCTAATGAGAAATGATCTAAGGAAAATGAACACCTTCACTTCGTGAAGCTCCAAAGTGATGCCTCCAAGAGGTTTGTAGCTTGCTCCAAGTTGGAGAGGAAAAAGAGAGAGGAAGAGTGAGAGAGAGAGAGCTCAAGAGAAACTCTATATCTTCAAGTGAGAATACACTAGAGTTTCTCTCAAGGGCCAATCTTACCCAAGAGGGAGGAAATGGAAGGGTATTTATAGATGATTTTGGAGCCAAAACCCTAAATTTGAATTTTTTTGAATTTCTCCCCTTTTCCATCCAAATTTCACATAATTTTGAATTATTTTGAAAAAGAAATGGCTTGAAAATGGGCATGATTGGCTATTAGACTTATAAAAATATATATTTATTTTTTTTTAAATGAGTTGGGCCTTTGCCCACCCAAAAAGACCAAATTTACCCTCTGAAAGAATGTTTTTTTGTGAAAAGGAAGGACAAATGGATCTTGCCAACCAAAAGACCAAAATCACCCTCTAAAAGGAGTTTCTTTTGTGAAAAGGAGGGGCAAATAGGTCTTACTTGCCAAAAAGACCAAAATTGCCCTGTAAAAGGATTTTTTTTTGTGAAAAGGAGGGGCAAATAGGTCTTACCTACCAAAAAGACCAAAATTGTCCTTTAAAAAGAGTTTTTTTTTTAAAAGATTGGCAAATAGGTTTGAAATACTCGGTTTGGATCTAAACTTGGGTTTTGGATCTAAAAGTTGTATTTTGGATTTGAATCTTGCACCTAAATTTGAGTTTTACGCTTTGATAAAATAACATAATCTTTTAGAAAAATTTGGGGTGATTACAGATGCCTCTCTTTGTTAATAAGCTGGTGTTAGCCGTGCTTAGTGACAAAGATAAGCACCACAAATTTTTCAAACAAAACGTGTTGGAAAAGATGTTTTAGGCTTAACCCCTTACCTGAATGGGTTGCTTGAGCTTATATTGCATGTTTAACCCCTTGCCTACATGGGTTTGCCAATATTGAATTCAGGTTTAATCCCTCTGAAATGGGTTGCCTTGGCTTGCATTGCATGTTTGACCCCTTACCTGCATGGGTTGCTCTTACATAGCAGGTTTATCCCTTTACCTCCATGGGTTCCCTTCAAATCTTAATCGATAATAATAAAAATGCCCTAGTGTATTGTCATGTTTTACAACTGGGAAGAATCTAGATTGAATAGTCAATGTGAAAACACAAATGTTTGACATTGATTGGAAAATGAATACAAAAGAACTAGGCATAAATTTTCTTGAGGTGAAGGGCATTAACAGGATCGGCAAGTTCCACCCCATCAGCATCGATTAGTCGGTATGAATTGTGGGTTAAAGCTTCCTTAATGACATACGGGCCGTCCCAATTTGGTGCCCACTTGCCTCATGATCGTATTCTGAGGTACACCGCAGATCGTAAGACCGAATCATTCACTTTGAACTGTCTCTCGATAACTGACTTGACAAATTGTCTGGCTACCCGTTGGCGATAAGCTTCAACATGTTCAGCTGCTTTTAAACTCTTTTCATCTAGCAAATCAAGTTGCATTAGCCTTTTCTGTTGATATTGAGTTAGAGGGAGCTCTATGAGAGAAGCAAACTTCAAAGCGGGTTTCAACACATGTAATGGTAGAACCACTTCCGTTCCATAAACTAGCTCTGCTGGAGTAGCATTTGTTGGAGCTTTCATAGTGGTGCAATATGCCCATAGAGCGTTATGCATCTTTTCATGCCAATCTCTTCCAGTTTTTACTGTATGTTCCAAGATGCGGATAAAGATCTTGTTGGTAGCCTCTGCTTGTCCGTTGCCTTGGGGGTAATAAGGTCTGAAAAATGGTGCGTGATGCGGTACTTGCTGCACAATTGTCAGATACTATATCATGAGGGACTCCAAATCTGCAAAGAAGATTTTTGTGAATGAAGGACACTACATGACATCCTTCCACTGTTCTGAGTGTGACGACTTCTACCCATTTGGTAAAATAATCTGTTGCAGCAAGAAAATACTTATGGCCGTTAGAAGCTGCAGGGGATATCGGTCCGACTACGTCAAATGCCCACATTGAAAATGGCCAAGGAGATGTCACGGAATGCAAGTGAGAGGCTGGGGCATGGATCACTGGAGCATGCAGTTGGCATTCTTTGCATCTTTTGACGTATTGGCGACAATCTTTTTGCATGGTAGGCCAATAGTATCCTGCTCAAATTATTTGTTTGGTGAGGGTTTGGTAACCAACATGGCCCCCACAATCTCCTTGATGTGATTCTTCAATCACTTCCTTCGCCTCATATTCATCAAGGCACCGAAAGTATTCAGTGCTAAATCCACGCCTGTATAATACCCCTGCAAGAATAAAGTACCTCGCTGACATACATTGTATTGCTTTTTGTTCATTTTTGGGCATTTCAGCCGGGAACTCTCTGCTTTCAATGTACCTTTTGATGTCATGGTACAAAGGCATATCCCCCCCTTGGATATGATGGACATGCGCCATTATTTCAAAAGCAGGGTGTTCTAATCTTCCAATCTCAAAAGAAGGATTGCTTCATTGGTTCGAAAAGTGATGGTGGATCCTAAGCTTGTGAGGCCATCCGCAATAGGGTTACCTTCTCTCTTTACGTGAGCTAATTGTACTTCTTCAAACTGGCGGATTAAGAAGGTAGCGATCTCTTGATATGGCACCAATTTTTCGTCTTTGACTTACCATTCTCCATTCACTTGGTTTATAATAAGCTGAGAGTTGCCGAAGGCATGCACCCTTTTCACTTGAAAACTCAATAAAGAACGAAGTCCTTGAATGAGGGCTTCATATTCCGCCATGATATGGGTACATGGAAAGTCGAGTTTCAAGGAATATGTGATCATTTCATCTTTTGGAGTGATGAGTAGGATGCATATTCCTGCTCCTATCACATTCCTGGATCCATCAAAGTACATCTTCCATATTGAAACAGTTTTCAACCTTAGTATATGTTTGTCTGATAATTCATCATTCGTTCTGATTTCCTTGTATTGGGAAAAGTCTGCTAACTGGTCAGCAATTGCTTGTCCTTTGATTGACTTCTGGGACACGTATTCAAGATCATATTGCATCAACAGAACTTGCCATTTGGCAATGCGCCCATTAAGGAATGGTTGTTCCAAGATGTACTTGAGAGGATTCAACTTGGAGAGCATCTTGACCTCACAAGCTAATAAATAATGTCTCAACTTCTGACACATCCAAACCAATGCCAGACAAGTTTTCTCTATTGGAGAGTACTTCTTTTCGTACTGGACAAAAGTCTTGCTAATGTAATAGATTGCATGCTCTATGCGACTTCCTTCCTCATATTGTGCCAAAAAGCTGCCACATGCTGACTCATTCACTGTGATGTAAAGCAGCAATGGTCTACTCAACACTGGTGGTTTTATAATTGGTGGATTTAGAAGGTATTTCTTGATCCTTTTGAATGACTGTTGGCATTCAAAACCCCATTCAAACTTGACGCATTTCCTCAACAGCTGGTTGAATGGTTCGCATCTCATGGCCAGATTGGAAATGAATCGTCTGATGGATTGGATTCATCCTTGCAAGCTTCGCAACTCCTTTATATTGGTAGGTGGTGGCATATCAATTATTGCCTTAACTTTGGTAAGATCCATTTCAATCCCCTTCTTACTGACCATGAAACCCAATAGCTTGCCTGACTCAACCCCAAACACACATTTTTGAGGATTTAAGCGAATCTTGTACTGTAAAAGCCTCTCGAATACTTGGGCAAGAGTTTCAATGTGATCTTCTCTCGTCTTGGATTTGATCAATATGTCATCGATATATGCATCCATGATTTTATGCATCTGGTCACGAAAGATGGCAGTCATGGCTATTTGATAGGTTGTTCCAGCATTTTTCAACCCAAATGGCATTACCGTGTAACAAAAAGTGCCCCAGGGTGTAGTAAAAGTGGTCTTAGGTTGATCTTTGACTGTTAATTTGATCTGATTATATACCGAATATCCATCCATGAAAGAAAACATTGTGTGGCCTGCAGTATTGTCGACCAATAGATCAATGTTCGAAAGAGGATAATCATCCTTCGGTGTGGGTTTGTTCAGGTCTCAAAAGTCGATGCACAACCTGACTTTACCATTTTTCTTGGGGACCACCACGATGTTCACCAACCATTCGGGGGTAATCAATGGCACGAATGAATTTTGCCATTAGCAGGTCCTCTAGTCCTTCTTTTACAGAGCCTTCTAGTTGTGGGTCAAGCTTGCGTAATTTTTGATTAATCGGCTTGCAATTAGGATTTAAAGGCAAACGATGTTCGACCAACTGGGGGTCTAAGCCTCGCATATCTTCATAAGTCCAAGCAAAAACTTCTTGGTTACTTATGAGAAAGTCCACCAATTTTTTCTTCTCATCCACTGATAAACTGGTGCCAATTTAAAGAATTTTAGGATCTTCACTGGTTCCAATATTAATCTCTTCAATTGGATCATTAACCAAGGATGAGGGATGTTCTTGTTTCTGAATCTGAGTGAATTCTGGTAATTCTGACTCGGGTATTGTCATAGAATCCATTTCACCGACTACTTGTTCGATAAATGCTTTCTGGGGGGACTTCCAAATAAAAAGGATAAACTGAGACATATTGAGTTCTGACATCCTGTAGAGAGGATAAAGGAAAGAGTTGGACGAAATTAAAATTGACAACAAAAGATTTCTTGCTTTGCATATACAAAAAAAGTTCTTAGTTCATAGAATGAGTCCTCTCATGAGACCTGACAAAAAATGTTTAAAATTACAAAATTCATGGGAGGATTTGAAACAAAAGTGAATACTATTAGCCCCCAAGATCATCTTCAAATTCCTTCATGATATCCCAGTCCTCTCGTGTTCATTTGAAAAGGGATGCCAATTGGCTGCAAGATACCTTCTTCACTTTTTTCGAGGCCAGTGAATGGACGGTAGCCACCTTTCAGAAGCAACTAAAAATCTTTACGAGTTTTTGTGAAATGAACATATAAAGGATGTTCTTGGTAACTTGCATGATCGCTCAAAACAATATGGGCACTTTCATATGGTTCGCCTATCTTCATGTTCTACATCCATTCTTCCAAAGGTCTGTCCTTTGTTGTTCTTATGATGGGTACATCCACTAGATCAATTGACCTAGGGAGCATTGGTTGTACTAGCCTTTCGATTGGATCCTCAGCACGTATGGTGATGATTGATGTGCCAAAATTCCGTTTGAGGCATTGATGAAAAGTGGATGAGATTCCTCGTACTTGGTGGATCCAGGGTCGTCCCAAAAGTAAGTTATATGACGGTGGCACATCTATCACATGGAACACAATGTGATGGCTAGCATTTTCGATGGTCACGTTCATATCGAGAGTACCTTTGTTGCTCATGCCTCGGCCATCATATCCGTAGATCTTGATATCATTTGAGCGATATTTTTCTTCACAAAACCCCAATGTTTTGGCCGTGAGATCAAGACAAATATTCAGACCACTTCCTCCATCAATCAACACATGTGGCACCGTCATCCCATTGACCTGAACGATGATGTAAAGAACATCTCCATGGAAATATCCCCATTTTGAGAGGTCTTTTTCTGAGAAGGTAATTGACTGATTTTTAGAAACTTGAACCGAGTCTCCCTCAACCATACGCTCTTGCAAGGGGAGAACATCCAAATAGCATGGATCTTCATCTGAGGAATCATTCGATGATTCGTCGCCTTGTAAGATAAATCTCTTCGGAATCATGGAAAGTTTCTTGGGTGAACTTTCAGTCCTGCCATTCATCATAGCAATGAAATCCAGAGGTTCCTTACCTTGGCCTGCCACCATGACTTTGTGTGAACCGCTTCCAATATAAGGTCAAATGTGCCCTTGTGGAATACGAAAGTGGAGTGCCTATAGTGATCATGGCCATTGCCGCCTTTCTGTGGTCAGGGAATGGATTCCTTAGTATCTCAGGGGTGCTTTCCTCACAAATCTTGAGATCCTTGTTGATGAAGTCTTGAATAATATTTTTGAGGACAAAACAATCCTCAGTATCATGACCAGGGGCACGATGAAACTTGCACAGTTTTTCTTTATTTCCTTCCATCATTTTTCGGAGGCTCTGGTACTTTTGACAAGATGATAGTTCCTTTGGTGAGAAGGTATTCCAAGATCTTCTCACGAGACTGGCTGAGAGGAGTGAATTTTCGGTCATAGCCCCAGCCTGGGTGCTTGTTCTTTCATTCATCATCGCTTTTGGGGAATTGCATGTTCTTTTTGTGAGTGACTTCTTTGTCCTGCTTATAGCTATTGTCATGGTCCTTTCTAATGCCAGTATTGGCTATGAAGTGTGCAAGCAACTGTGTCCTTCCTCCTTTCTTTCCATCTTCTTTGTACTTAGGAGCGATAATTCCATTGAAATCTCCTTCTTGAATTCCTTCTTCTATTGAGTTTGCTTGTTCAATCAACTCAGTAAAGGTTTTGATCGGAGCATTGCGGATGAGACTTTTCAAGGGTTGGGCAAGATTTTTCCTGATGAGTCACAAGACTTGTGTCTTAGAAATGGGCTCCTTCATCTTATTGCATTGAATTCTCTATTTTTGGATGAATTCTCGAGCCTTTTCTCCTTGTTTCTGACGAAGACTGCAAATGGTACTGAGGGTTGGAGCCATGGGAGCATTTTGTTCAAATCTTTCGACAAACATGTTAATCAATTTGTCAAATTTCTTCAGCTCGATTGAATTGACATTTTCTTTGTACCATTGTGCAACAATGCCTTCAAGACTTCTTGAAAAATATCGAAACAAAGCTCTGTTATTTGCCCGAATTTCGTAGCAATCATTGAAAAATGTTGAAAGATGAACATGTGGGCAAGTGGTTCCATCATATCTGATGAATTCTCTGGGCAAGCCTTTCACGTCTTCGTCCCCTTCAATGCCAAGGTAGTAATCCTCACGTGAGTATGAACGTTTCCCCTTCCCCCTAAACTCAAGATTTTTCATTCTTTTCTCCATTTCATAGAATATGCGCTTAGTCGGACTTTCATCATCACTTGATTCGACCAATTCTGGCTTGGTCTTTTTCTTCTTGCCCTTGATCTCCTTTACTTTTTCTTCAGAACTCTCACTGTCTGAGCTACTGCTAGGGATGTACTTTTTTGTCTTTTTGACTTTCTTGGTGGGCTTTCTCTTTCTCTTAGGTTTCTCGTCTGAACTTTCAGTGGTGATAGGGCTAGGTGAGCTGCTTTCTATCATAATTTCTTTTCTTTTTTTGCTTTTCTTTATTGTATTTTTCTTCTTGAGAGAAGCAGTTTGGGTTTTCCTTCCTTACTAATTGCTGAATCTAAACTCAAATAATCTTTATCCTGGTCTGTAGAAGAGGACTTGTTCTTCTTCTTCTTTCTTTTCTGCTTGGCAGCCTTTTCATTCTCTGGTTCTGGAGTAACCATCAAGGCCTTTTGCTCTTCTTGCTCCTTTATGAATCACTCCATGAACAAACGTAACATATGATAACCTTCTGGCTCGATTGCTGGGAGGCCAAGTGTTTCTGGCCGGAGTTCAAAAGATTATGCCTCATTCTGAGGAGCCTGCTTAGCTTGCGATCTAGTTTCAACCATCTTGTTGACTTTCAAGTATTCACCTTATGACACAAGAAATGGAGTTATTGGAGGGAAATGATGACAAAATGAAGGTTCATATTGCATTAAAAGTTTCAAAGTTACATCAAAGAAAATACTAACAAAGATGATGATGACTGAGGATGACATAAGGAGTACAAAGTTTGACAACATAAACCTTTTAGGGAATAATGGATGGTGGTCGGTTGGCATCCCACCACTCAGCGTATTCCTTCTTTACCACTGGGCCTGCAAACCAAGTGTAAGATATATGTGCCTTCCATTCTTGTCGGTCTACTGCAAACACTGGTGCCCATTGAGGAGAACTGAGGTCGAATTCGGGAATTTCTCCAATTGATGTATGCATGGAAACCATCTTCTGCCTTTGAGAGAATTGTCTCATGCATCTATCAGCACAATAATCAGTTATGAAATAGGGGCCCATGAGTGTAGTACGCCCATGAGGATGGTGAGTGTAACGAGGCGGGCCCTGACACACAATAGTCCCAAATGATCTCATTTCCATCTAACTGCTCAATCAAACGGCGGTGTTGTTCTAAAATTGTCAATACTCCATCAGTGTTTCTGAATAGACTAGCTTGGAGTCCCGCATGCTTAAGAAACCACAATTGCAAAGCATATGTGCGTCTTTCTATGAAGTCAATATCTCCAATGGTGAAATGGGTGAGTCCCCGATAAAGGAAGGCTAAGGCTGTCATTGCTACTAACAAGTGTCGGGTCCCACTATGTCCCCATACCTGAAAAAGTTGGGCAATACGAACATCTAGGAGGTCACTTCCATTGGTGAAAAGGGTCACTCCTACTGTGCAAAGCATCATGCAATGTTTCATTCTTCTTATGGCTTTTCGAGGTAAAGTGGAAGGTTCAACATAGGCTCCAAATTCTTCATACAAATTTTTCAGGTTGATGCTTTGATTTTCATTGTTTTCTACTAAAGGCCAAGTTTTTTGTTCAATAAAGTGAGCAATGAGGTCATTCGCATTGACCTTGGTTGGGTTCATAAGGAATTATTTTTCCAATAGATTATTTGGGTCGCAAGTTGGGGTAGGGAGGTCTAATATGTCGGCAAATTCATCTAGTAAAATTGTCATTTCTCCCCATGGAAACCAAAAAGAGGAGGACCTTGGATTTCAACACTCGGCAATTGCATGCACCAAATTTCCATCAACTGACTGCATTCCTCCGGCCGCCACTGTCTCTAGCCCACATTCTTCAAAGTATGAAGGAAACATCCAAGAGAAGGTGGGATGCCAAGACCGATACCATTCGGGAGCCAAAGGTTTAGACTCAAGAGAAATATAGGTAGACCGTTCGGGTCCTTCTCCAAAGAAGATATGATTATATGAGAATGTGACACCACGTTGGAAAGAATACATCTTGAAGGATGAAAGATTGACTAGGTTGACCAAGACAACATGAAGTAGAGATATGCAATGAGGTTGTAAAACATCACACAAGGTTTTATGCACATCCATATGTCATTCGAAATAAATTTTTGTAGAAAAATGGGTATAGGAACCTAATTGAGATAATTTTGTGTCACGATAATCCAATGTCAAGTTATGCTTATATACTTTAGCCAAATGGCTTAGTACTAGCATAGATTCTTCCTTAGGCAACTAAAGGTAGGGTTCATCAACTTCTTCTTGATCGCTCGTCGATATACCATAAATTACCACTCATGGTACTAACGAGGGGGCTTTCCCGCTCAAGGTGTGGTCTAGTTGTAAGGCTTAGTCTTGTGCTACCACCAAAGACCAAGCCCGACAACATGACGACCGGGACAAATAGGTATTGAAATTTTGAAATATGAGAAATCATGGAAAATCAATTGTCTCTAATGCTATGTTGCCTAAGATGGTGATTAAAATAAAAAGAAGAGCAAGCATAGTTTACAAACAAATCCTAAATTGAGAAGAGTTGTTTTTTATCCTAGTTCTATGTGAACATGATTGATTCTCCTCGATTAGTCTTATATGCAAGATAGCAAACATAATCACCAAGCAACATAATGAAATGCCGATGAGGTCAAGGCCAAAGAAGTGAACATGTTTTATCATCAGCAATACATAAGATGTTCAAGTTTGTGGAAATGCATCAATGATAATCATAACCAAACGATGACGGGTCCCATCACAGTCGTCATCTGTTTGCATCCCAAAATTTTATTGGTTTTGGAGTGCTTCGAAAATTGAATTTTGTTTTGAAATAGGAAAGAAAATGGACTCGCCCGTTGGTATGAGGATTGACCATTCCCGGCGCCTTTACCAGGGGTAATCAATCCAAGGGCTATGTTCATCATTGATACATTTCATTTTAACTTAAACATCCTTTTGATTCTATATGCGGTGTAGAAAATATTGAAAGTTTGATATTTCAAACTTTTGAAAAGACTCTTGAAGAGTTGTTCGAAAATATGAAATGTTTTGAGGAAAAAGTGGAATTAGTAAATATCATTTGAAAAACTTGTGAAATCATTTTAAAATCACTTTAGTGTTCTCTTAAGACTTTAAGTAGGTTTGAAATTTTACTCTAATTCGGTTACCACCTAGTTAGACCTTCATCACATCTTGCTTAAGTTATTTTGGAGAGTTGCTTGTGATCATAAGTGAAATAAAGTGGGTGAGAATGCATGGATGCATTTATCCTATATGATTGGAAGAATGTAAAACATTCCTACCACAACATTCATCTAAAGTCATTCCTACGACAACATACATCTAAGATTTTTGTTGTTATAATTATTGTATATAAGAAATAAAAGTTTTTGAAAAAAAGATTGAGATTGTAGACCATCAAGCATGATTCCAATATTGGGTCATTACTTGGTTCGTGGTCTTAATGAAGTTGGTAAATAGAAAGATCATGAGAGGAGAATGTTAAAAGAATACAAGACATAAAACACTCTTATGAAAAGAAAGTGAGAGAGATAGAGAAAGACATGCATATATGTATACATACCATCACATATACACACATATGAAAGCTTAAGAGAAAATGCGTATTAATTTGAAGAGAAAGAGAGGTTTTAGAGGAAAAGAAAAATATACATACGAATATATAGGTATGTATAAGAAATTTTGTAAGAGAAGATATTTGTCTTTAAAAGAAGAATAAATATTTGAAAGAGAGGAAATGGAGCACATGTACATACGTATTCATGCGCATATAAGAATTTATAAAATAGAAAGTGAAAGCATAGAGAGAGAAAGATGGAGGGATCATCATGTTGGCATAGACGTGTATAACATGTATATACATCCATACCTTGGAATAGCTTAAAATGACCAACTTCAAGTTTAATGTGGGCCGGAGGGGAGTTTGGACTAATGTAAGAGTCTAAGCTAAGTCCCTAAGGCCATGTTAGAAGGTTCCTTTTGAAAATGTTTAGAAAAATATGATTTATATAAGCATAAAATGTTATTATTTAGTTTGTTGTAAGGGATAATATTTCTTCCACCGTTAGGTATGGAAGAAAACAAGCAACATAACGAGACACTCGATAGGGTTCAAAATGGGGTGATTAAGAAGGAAACTAATGCAAAATGACATGCAAATGTATATTAACATGTATATTTTCGTAAGGGTTTATACCGGGTTGGACAAGTCCCAACCTAAAAAATTAATATGAAAATAAAGAGTCCTCAAACCACACTCTCATTCCCACCATACATTCACATATAAGTAGAAAACCAAGCAACTATGCATAGATAATATATAGACAACATTCAAGGAAGGAAAGAGAGAAAGAGGATGATGGAAAGAGCAAGGTTCAATTAAGAGGGAGGACATGAGGTAACTATGAAATGATATGCCACCTCATCTTCTCATGTTCCCGGTGCACTTGAGTATAGGCTCTTGACTCTAAAATAGAGATTGAGAGCTATCTCCTTTGGCCATGGGGAAATAAGGAAGAGAGGAAAATAAGATGAAGCAAATGAACAACAAGAATGTATTCATGAAAAGAAAGAACATGATTAAAATGAAAGATCATCTCATCTTTCCATGCTCCTGGTGCACTTGAGCATAGCCCCTTGTCTCTAAAAAGAGATTGAGTGCTACATCCTTTAGCCATGGAGAGATGAAGATGATGAGAAAATGTAGAAAAAAAAAATGATATATTTAATAAAAGAGAAAACATGATTCAATCACGAAATGAAAGATCATCTCATCTTTCCTTGCTCCCGGTGCACTTGAGCATAGCCCCCTTGTCTCTAAAAAGAGATTGAGTTTATCTCCTTTGGCCATGGGAAAATGAAGATGAGAAAATGAAGAAAGAAAGACAATGCTATATTCAATAAAAGAAGAAACATGATTCAATCATGAAATGAAAGATCCTCTCATCTTTTCATGCTCCCAATGCACTTGAGCATAGCCTCTTGTCTGTAAAAATAGATTGAGTGTTATCTCCTTTGGCCATGGGGAGAGGAGGAAGTGAGGAAAGAAAATAACAAGAACAAGGCTATTGAAGATATGAAATAACAATAACAACAAAAATATATTCATTAAGGGAAACAACGACAACAACAAAAATATATTGAAGAGAAGAAAGAGCAAGAAGATATTAATGAAGAGAAATAACAACAACAACAAGAATACTTGAAAGAGAATGATTTAATCATAAAATAAAATATCATCTCATCTTCTCATGCTCCCGGTGCACTTGAGCATAGCCTCTTGTCTCTAAAAAGAAGTTGAGTGCTATCTCCTTTGGCCATGGGGAGAGGAAGATGAGAATAAAAAAAAAAGAATGAAATGAGAGGGATGATGATTACATACCTCTAATGAGAAATTATCTAAGGAAAATGAACGCCTTCACTTGAAGATTCCCTTTAAATGAAGCTCCAAGGTGATGCCTCTAAGAGGGTTGTAGGTTGCTCCAAGTTGGAGAGAAAAATAGAAAGAGGAAGAGGGAGAGAGAGACAGCTCAAGAGAAACTCTAAGTATTCAAGTGAGAATACACTAGAGTTTCTCCCAATGGTCAGTTTTATCCAAGAGGGAGGAAATTGGGGGGGGGGGGTTATTTATAGAGGATTTTGGAGCCAAAACCCTAAGTTTGAATTTTTTTGAATTTCTCCCATTTTCCATCCGAATTTTACATAATTTTGAATTATTTTGAAAAAGAAATGGCTTAAAAATGGGCATGATTGGCTATTAGACTTATAAATATATATATATATATATTTTTAAATGAGTTGGACCTTTGCCCACCCAAAAAGACCAAAATCACTCTCTAAAAGGAGGTTTTTTGGTCAAAAGAAGGGGCAAATGGGTCTTGCCTACCAAAAGACCAAAATTGCCATCTAAAATGACTTTCTTTTGTGAAAAGGAGGGGCAAATAGGTCTTACCTACCAAAAAAACCAAAATTGCCCTTTAAAAGGAGTTTCTTTTGGGGAAATAAAGGGCAAATAGGTCTTACCTATCAAAAAGACCAAAATTGCCCTCTAAAAAGAGTTTTTTTTTTAGAAAGATGGGCAAATGGGTTTGAAATACTCGGTTTGGATCTGAACTTGAGTTTTGGATCTAAAAATTGTATTTTGGATTTAAATCTTGCGTTTAAATTTGAGTTTCACGCTTTGATAAAATAACATAATCATTTAAAAAAAATTTGGGGTGATTACACTACTTAAAGTCTTAAGAGAACACTAAAATGACTTCAAATGATTTCCAAGCTTTCCAAATGATATTTACAAAGATTTCCCAATTCTAGTTTTCCCTAAAATATTTCACATTCACAAGTAATTCTTCAAGAATCTTTTCAAAAGCTTGAAACATCAAACTTTCAACATTTATCATCAAACATTACACCGCATGTAGAATGAAAAAGATGTTCAAGCCAAAACGAAATGCATCAAGGATAAACGTAGCCCTTGGGCTGATTACCCCCAGTAAAGGCGCTGGGAATGATCGATCCTCGTACCGACGGGTAAGTCCATTTCTCTCTCATTTTCAAATCTCATATTTTTTAGTATTCCAAAAACCAATAATTTTGGGGATGCAAACAATTGCAAAAACCTAAGGTCTTTGGGAAGAAAGTGGTAAAAGTGAAAGATATGTTAGAATTGTTTAAACAAGTTAAGATTAACTTACCCCTAGTGGATGTAAGCATGTCCCTGCGTATGCAAAGTTTTTGAAGGAACTGTGTATGCAGAAAGGAAGGACAAGAAAAAACACACCAATGAGGGTATGCTTAGCTGAGCGAGCAAGTTAGGTGCTACAACACCCAACTCCACCGAAGCTCAAGCATCCAGGAGCTCCAATCATTTTTATGTGTGATAAAAAACATCATAATTGAGTGTGCTTTGTTCAACTTGGAGGCGAGTTTTAACATCTTGCTCGGGTTCTTCTATAACACATTTGAGATGAAGGATATGAGACTGACATCTATGACACTACAATTGGCAGGTAGATCTATTAAGGTGCCATGAGCATTGGTGGAAGATGTGTTGGTGAAGGTCGAAGAGTTCTACTTTCTAGTGGATTTTGTCATTTTAGACATGAAGGGTGGGGATGAGATCCATCATATGCCAATCATTCTTGGACATCCATTTTTATTATAGTAAATGCATGCATCAACTACCTCACATGAGCCATGGAAATCTCATTCAGAAATGAGCAGGTCCAGTTGAACATATTTCACGCTGCCATGGGACCCACAGGAGAGGATGCATGTTGTAGAGTTAACTGGATTGAAGATATCTTAGAAGAAGCATGCCTAGAAGTTTTTAAAGAGTTGACATTTCAAGACCCTTATGCAGGAGCACACTAGAAAGGCATTGTAGATTCATATTTAGGATGCTATCAAGTGAGGAATGAGTTTTAGGATGTTAGCCATCGTATTGAGGATCTTGACGGTTCATGCAATTAGACTGAGCACTTTGAATGCCTCCTAAAGTTCACTCAAGTATGTCTTTTTGGGTGGCAATGAGACACTGCCTGTCATCATTTCAGCAACCTTCATCGTGGGCCAAGAACATCAATTGATGCATGTTCTAAGAGACCACAAGACAACAATTGGATGGTCAGTTGCCATTCTTAGAGGGATCAACCTGTCGTCTTGTATTTATAGGATCAGTCTAGAAGATGATGCAAAGCCTTTTTGTTAGATGCAACGATGCCTCAAACCCGAACATGAAGGAAGTTGTAAAGAAAAAAATGGTGAAGTTACTAGATGCAGGTATTATTTGCCCCATCTCCGACAATGAATGGGTGAGCCCCACCCAAGTTGTACCAAAGAAGTTAGGGCTCACTGTTATGCAGAATGAGAATGGAGAAAGCACCTTATGAGGACCACCTGAGGATGGACAGTCTGCGTGGATTATAGGAAGCTCAATGAGGCCACACGGAAGGACCACTTCCCATTGCCTTTCGTTGATCAGTTTTTAGAGAGACTAGCAGGCCAGAGGTACTGCTTTTTTGACAGATATTCTTGATACAACAATTAGTCGTCTATCTAGAAGATCAAGATAAAACCACATTCACATGTCTCTATGGCACATTTGCTTACAGGAAAATGTCGTTTGGGCTGTGTAATGGCCCAGCTACTTTTCAGAGGTGCATGATGGCAATTTTCTCATATCTCATAGATGATTGTTTAGAAGTCTTCATGGGTGACTTCTCAATCTATGGCTTTTCATTTGAAGATTGTCTCAACAAGTTAGAGAAAGTGGAACGATATTCCGACAATGCATCATCCAACCTCACAGACCAATTCCTCCAATAGAGTCTAACTGTCTTCTCTAAGATTCTATTTATTTTCCTATTAGACACTTCTACCTGTCCACTTGTCTGTGGGTGATAGGGGTAACGATCTTATGGTGAACAGCAAATTTTCTCAATAATGATGCCACATGGACATTCCTAAAATGCTTTCCCCTATATGACATGATAGCTCTTGGCATCCCAAACCTACAAAAAATGTAGTGTCTGATAAATTTTAGAACCACATTCTGATCAGTGGTTCGGGTGGCGACTGCTTCTACCCACTTGTAGACATAGTCCACCACGACAATGACGTACATGTTACCAAATAATAGTGGAAAAGTCACATGAAATCAATATCCAAACATCAAATAACTCAATAAAAAATGAAGGTCAATGGCATCATCTGCCTCTTTTCGATGATGCCAGATTGTTGACAACGTGGACATGCTCGATAGAACTCTTGAGCATTTTTATGTAGTGTTGTTACCATAATCCCAATTGTAACACTTTAGCTGCATTCTTATGGCTATAAAAGTGGCCTCCACAATGAAGAGAGTGGCAAAACTCTAAAATTGGTTCATGGCCCACATGTGGGGCACATGGCCTAATAACTTGATATGCTCCCAAATGAAATAGTTTTGGTTCCTCCCAGAAGTAATGTCTTGCTTGAGAAGCTAGATGATCTCTCTCTGCTTTGCTCCAATTTTCAGGTATCCTCCTAGTCACAGATAATTCACAGTATGTGCATACCACGGGAGCTGTCTAACTATAAAAAGTTGTTCAATTAAAAAAATGGTCTTCTATTTGAACTTTATCACATGATGTCTGCACTGTAATCCTAAACAAGTGATCTGCTATAGTATTCTCACTTCCCTTTTTATTTGTAATCTTGAGATCAAATTCTTGTAGCAGTAAAATCAAACTGATCAACCTCGCTTTGTATCCTTTTTTGTCATCAAATACCTTAAATATGCATGATCAAAGTATATAAGGACCTTGGAGCCCAAAAGATATGGCTGAAACTTTTCTAATGCAAATACTATTCCGAGCAACTCCTTCTCTGCAACTATGTAATTCAATTGAGCTTTTGAGAGACTCTTGCTCACATCGTAGATAACATATTGCTGCTTCATCTTGTCTCTCTAGCCTAATATGGCTTCTACGGTCTGGTCAGAAGCGTCACACGTAATCTCAAACGACTTGCTCCGATTTGGAGGACAAAGAATGAGCGCTGAAATCAAAGCTTCTTTTATACCTTGAACACCTTTAAGTAGCTTTCATCAAATTCAAAGACATGCGCCTTCATGAGAAGCTCACAAATTGATCTCGAAGTCTTGCTAAAGTCATTTATAAACTGCCTATAACTTGTTGTGCAGTTGAAACTTCCTTCAGTTTCTCTAACTTGTTGTGCAATTAAAACTTCCTTCATGCATTCTATAACCAGCTCAAAAGAAAAGCAAGATGCATCAAGGAGGATGAAGAACTGTCCTTGTTAGAGATTGGAGGTGCCATTGAATGTTGAGTCATCAAGCATCTCAAGAGAGTCACTGTTTTAGATTTTGGATTTTAATTTCTTGTATTAGAATTTTGTTTTTATTTTAAAGACATTTGTGTGCTAGTTGGAAAGAGTCCATGCAATACCATTGAACATTGAATTATCTTGTGGACTTTTAATTTCATATAATAGAAGTACTTCAATTGAGTAATTTGGTTCTTGTTCTATCTTGATTCTTCTTAAATTCATTATGTCTTGATTATACAAGTCATGATATTCAATTGTTGTCCCCGGAGTTTGGCTCAGACTTGCCATTTGTGAAGTCAGATAAAAGTATAATTGTTGTGAGATTTCACTTTGTATTGCAATAGGTTGTTTAGTTTTATATATGTGAATAGGGATTTGAATTGAATTGTATTGTAAAATTATATCTATATCCAAAATCGCACCAAGTTTTTGACACCGCTTCTGGGAACAACAGTAAATTATCTTCCCTCTTATTCTTCATTTTCTTCCCTTTTTTCTTCTTTTTCTTCTTTCCTTTTCTTGTCCTTCTGCTTCTTTTTCTTCTCTTACCGTTAGGGACCACATGTTTTGAACCAACATAGAACAAACATGCATATGTGGATGCATGTATTGCATGTGAAGCAATATGACTGTGAATGGATGTTTATTAGGAAAAAATTGCAGCCATATGGTGTAATATTTAGGATTTTGAAAAATTATATATAACATATTTAATATATCTTTTCGTATCTTTTCTTCTTCTCTTTTCCTTGTTAGGGAATGATGTCTGCATTTTGCACCGTAACATGTGTATGTGTAGGCTTTGTAGGTTCTACAAAAATTAAAGTATGATCACAATTGATGAGCCATAAAATTGTCTCCCCTAAAAATATAAATAATACATGTTTTTATATAGACAAAAATTGACTACTCCTACTTTTCACATGACATGTTAAATTATAATTTTTTATCTTCTCATGTTTGGTAAATTAAATTTCAATGGATAACTATAGTCTTTTATAAGAAATAAGCTTTGAGATCATGTTCTTTTTATCATGGCATGCTTTTTTGTCATGCATATAGTTTTATGGTTCACATGCAGCCTAGATATACGCACATATGGATGTCCTTATATATGTTATATGTGTATGTACTTACAGATTTATATATGTATATATGTATGTATTTATACATGTATCCAAAGTTGAAGGCAAGGCTCAGGCTCAGGTACGTTGTTGGTTGCTTTCTTGTTTGGTTTTTCTAATTTTATCCAAATTTGGATGAGTTAGGATCCATTCAAGTGATGACCATGCAACACATCTTGAGCAATCATCAAATATTCACTCTATACAAAGTTATTGACTGCTAGAGCTGATTTTATATTTCTTTTTAGACATATGCATAGATCTGACTTCATATAGATTTAACATGTTCATAGATTTGGAAATGTAGATTGAAGACTATAGAATATGGAAGATCGAAGTTGGATCACAAATAGGAGAATAAGTGTAGAATATTTGAAGGGAGTCAATAATTTCATCGACCTTCATGATTGCAAATAATGTCATCATCAAGGGAAGAATGATGTATTCTTGCGTTAAATACAATAATTGCAGTTCTCATATTGTCAAAGATATAGTCAAGTACATTATATGTTTTGTATTCTCAAAACATATGTCAGTTATAATTTTCATAGGGAATCAATGGTGCCACTTGTAAATGCACCCGACCAACCAA
Organism: Nymphaea thermarum; assembly: GCA_011799765.1. Lineage (NCBI taxonomy): Eukaryota > Viridiplantae > Streptophyta > Magnoliopsida > Nymphaeales > Nymphaeaceae > Nymphaea > Nymphaea thermarum. The sequence continues at coordinate 220,626 of JAANDH010000395.1, forward strand.
TTGATGCTAAAGCTGAAAATATGGAAAGATTGATTAGAGATGTCTTTGATGTGCATGCATGAAGATGCGTCGCCTTCTGAGAAACCCATCCACCATTCTAATAAAGAAGGATCAAACATTTGTTAATAGATGCACCATCTTTAATAGCTTCATTAACATGGATGTTATTGATGTTTTGAGAAAAAAAAGTCAGAAAAACTCTCCGTGGCGTTTTTATGAGCTTTACTAACATTTGTCTCGTGTCAGTAAAAGAATGTTTTCTTGTGGTGTGTGGCTGCATATGTGGAAAGTTTAGCAAGTGAAATTATGCCTCTATGGGCCTCCATGTGTGAAGTTGAAATCATGGCAAAAACCTAGTTTCAGCATCAAAGTATCCTTTTTCCTAAAATGTATGCTAAAACCAGATCCTTGACAGGGTTTAACATGATCAAAGCATAATGAAGATGGTGCGTCAGCATTAATTAAAAGAAGTGATCAGAGCGTATAAAATGTGCGCATTGAACATTCATATTTATACAAACAATGGAAAATAGTGAGAAACTAAAGGAGATAACTATTAAATCAAGCATCCTCCCTATATGTTTTTTCTCTTTCAATCAAGGAAACCTCACTGAAGGATTGCCGCTTAAACTGATTAAACAACCCAGAAGACCAACTTATCTTGTCTTGCAAGGAGAACATGAAACATCTTTGCCATTGATGGGGGCAGACTTGATCTTGCTAGGACCATCGTCTTATTCATCTTAACCCCTTTCACTTCCCTCATTTGCGGCATAAGTAGAGCTAAAGGCAGAGCAACGACTCGTGCTATAAAATGAAAATCTTTATTCGCAAGTCCAAGAAAAATTAAAAACAAAAGGGAAAGTAAGAAAAGAAGAACGCGCTCAAATCAAGCACCTGTGATTGTTCTCTCAAACTGTTCCTTCTTTCATTTTTGCAGTATAAAAGGAAAAATAATAATAATCCGAATTTTTTCTTACTAATACACGAGACTAAGCAAACCATGTCTCCTTCTTTTTGCCTGTAAAGACCTGCAACACACCGTTAGATCCGCCGGCCACCAGCGTGCACTCCCCACTAGTATGCTGCCTCCAGCACACGCTGCTTACGAACCTGCTCCCGCACCCAGACTGACCCAGCAGCGGCCTTGGCTCGAAGCCGCGAACCCAGATCGGGTCCTTCCACCTTCGGTCGTAGACGTACACCTCGTTGCTCTCCGACCCGCACCCGAGCAGCCCGCCCTCCCGCCACACGGCCAGCCCCACGAAGTTCCGGGCGTTCACGTGCCCTTCGTACGTGCGCACCGCCTTTGCCGCATGCACGTCCCACAGCTTCAGGCACCCGTCGATCCCCGCCGACACGACACTGCCGGGACCCAGGAACCGCACGTAGGACACGGCCTTACGGTGGCTTCTCAGCACCGCGAACGGTTCTCGGGCCGGCCACCGGAGGTCGAAGACGTAGACGCAGCGGTCGGTCGAGCCAACGGCCATAAGCGTGCCGCCACCCGAGCGGTCGAACTCCACGGAGCACACTGGGCTCATGGATCCCGGCTGAATGACCGCCACCCCCGCCCCGGACCTCGAGTCCCATAAGTGCACGGTGCCGTCGTCCGACGCGGAGGCGCCCACGGAGGGGAACCTGGCGGAGTAATCGATGCTCCACACCCGCCGCCCGCCGTGCTCGTCCCGTTCGAACACGGGGACGCGCTTCTCGAGGTCGTATTCGGTGACGACGCCGTCGTAGTCGCCGGATCCAATGACGCGGCCACCGGAGTCTGGCTGCCACCTCAGGCTGCTCAGCTTGGCAGGGGTGCAAATGTAGTAGTCGTAGGTACTGGCGTGGTCGTGGAAGCCGCGGCTCTCCAGTGGCCTGAGGGTGTATATCCTGATTTTGCGGGCACTGCCGCCGGTGGCCAAGATGGTGTCGGACGGGTCGATTTCTATCACGCCGATGGCGTCTGAGGTTCCGCAGAGGGAGGTGCTCGGCGGCAGAATTGAGGAAGAAAGAGAGAAGTCCCATTCGCATCTTGCCTTCTCCTCCTCCTCATCATCTCGCACGACTGGCGGCGCTTCTTCTTCTCCTTCTTCTCTATGGGGCGGCGCTGCTGCTTCTAGCCTTCTTCCATCCTCTTCCTGGTTAACCTCTTGGAGCGGAAATTTGCTCATTTCACATTCAAGGAGAAGAGCGTCGTTGCGAGCCACTAATAAAAAATTGGCCAGACATTGTGTGGCTCTTCCAGAAGCTTGCTTTCTTCTGGTGGGTTTTGTTTTCCTTTTCTTTGGGAGGCGCCTCTGGTTGGTGACAAGGCTGTCAGAGTAATTGGCCATTCATTCATTTGGTGATACTCCCTCTCTCGCCCTAAAGCCTTTAATGCTTTAAAACCTGCTTTACTACAGTAAATTGCCAAAATGACCAATCTTTCTCCGTTTATCTTTCTCTGTTGGGTAGCGTAATTGGATCCTGTCTCTCTTTCTATCTATCTATCTATGATGGTAGCATTATCTATCTATGATGGTAGCATAATCAGTAGAGTTTAGCCCATATTAATTTCATCTTTTGTTTACGTCTTTGAAAATGGTGTTCTAATGGTATTAGGAGTATTAATCACATTCCATGTGATAAGCCGTGCCGTTGTGAAGATCTAATGGACCAATCTGATGGACCAACTCTCTCTCTCTCTCACGTTGTCATTCCATCTCGTGTGGACGGTTGAGCAAATGCCAGCCTCTATCGATGAGGATGAGGGGCCGCACGGGCTTTGGCCTGTACTGAGATTTTTAAAACTTTATATGTAAATATAAAAACTTTTAGTTTAATATATATACGAATTTTGAGAATTTTTATTTTGACCTTTGTTAAAATTTTAAAATTATAGTTTGACGTTTGCAGCAAAAAATTTCTGGTTCTGCCCCTGCTTATGGATCTGTCTGTCCTGGTTATCCCACCTTGGGTGGACCAGTTAGGGCGTGCAAATGCCATCCTCTATCCTCCATCCGTTTCCAACTGCATGTTATGATATCTGTTGTCTATGGACTATTCAAAACGATTTGGACTGGATTTGCTTTCCCTTTTTACTGCAAAAAATTTTGGTTCATATAGTTTGTAGGCCAAAGAGTACCTTGTTAATTAATTTCTCTCTCTTTTGGCACTACTAAATTATAAACCTCAGTAGTTACGATGGGATTGTTAGTACCCGTTGATGAGATCGGTCTTCTTTACCCTTTTGGCATTTCTCTCGACTGTACAAACACAAATCTTCAATTTTGTACCTTTTTGTTCTAATATTTTTCTTCACTCATGTACTGCAGATACGCTAAGAAATTCAACGAGCTTTGATTTCTATCGGAATTAGTTTATCAGAGTCGAACAAAGCATGGTTGGCTCCATGAACATAACAAATAATGATCACATACTTCAGGGGCAAAGCACGGCTTTCCCTCGACAGCAAAAAGATAACATAACAGGTCAATTTCTAATAAACATGGCTCCACGTAGGCTGGCATCCTGTGCATAGAGACCACACAAAGTTGTTTCATCATGAAGGTCAGCTTCAACTACTCTACACATATGATGTTCACCAGGCAAGTGTATGTCTACATTACAGATAGTCATGTCTACATGCCCACACCTGCATGCCTCTAAAAATATCACAACCGCTAGAGAAGCACCACAAAAAGAAAAAAGGAAGGTAAGAACGAAATTGCACTGTGAATGTCTATGTGAAGTGTGGGAAATGGCTGTTCTTTTCATTGAGGAGAGTCAAATTTCGGCTTGCACAACCAATAATAAGTCCGACCAGAGCACCGTCGATGCTCGGGTCTACCGTGATCCAGTCACTGAAATAAGTGGTCCTTTTGCAATGTGAGCCTTTTTTGTCCTTTCATTCATCTTTTCATAAGGCACTTTTTTTTATCACCAGGATCATTTCTGTCATTCTAGCAACCGATCATTTATTTTAATGCTTGGTGCCGAGCATTAGATGTACTTCGTCACTCTGACAGCCGACAAACCTTGCCTGCTGACCCGAGGCCCGGTCCCATATGCTTTTACCTTCTTATAATAACATCTTGTTAAGCTGACCGCTGGTGGCCACCATCACCCACGTGAAGTGCCAAATTTATTGGTTTTGGGCTGAGGCGTACTGATTCCAAAATTTTCATATTTGATGGGCACCGGTAGATATATAAATAAGTAATAATTTGAGGAATCAATATAAAAATAAAGAAAATTTGTGGAACTAAGATGGTGACTGTGCAGGGACAGAAACGAGGAGGACCGAACAAATTTTAATAGGAGTTGAAATATAATTTTTTAAAAAATTTTATGTAAGACTAAATAATAAAAAATTACTATTAAAAAAAAATTGAAGGGAGATAAAACCCGACGCTTGGCTTCACCCTGCATGTGTGGCTCCACTGACCCGTTAGAGTGGTTGAATTGGTCTGGACAAGTCCTCATGGATTCACAAAAGAAATACGTGTGAGGAGTTAATAGAGTTAGGGGCAATGTGGCAAATTCTTATTCTTAAGATTTGTGGGGCATCCTTGATTACCACATATTACGAAGGATTCGAGTGGCGGAGGCGAGAGAGGCGAACGGTGGTCGCGTTTGCGCCTCAATTTAGTTTTGAGGCAGCGTGGAAGCTGGTGAAGCGATGGTGGGGTGGCCTCCTGAGGATCAACGTGGATATGATGGCAACCAGCAACGTGGTAAACGCTGCCGTGATCCACACATTTTAAGGCTCATACGTGAAGGGGCCAAACATCCGGCAGCGACGTATCGCTACATGTCCATCGAGCGCGGACCACTGAAGTCCCGGTTAAAATTAAAGTATATTTTTTAATATAAAATAAAATACCAATATAATTAATTATATCAATAATGTTAAAATAAATTATGAGGTCGAGCTTCCTTCTTTCCTAATAAAGGGAATTCTCCTACTCGCTTTTAGTGAAATTATCAAACCGAGTGGAAGCTCGGTTCGACGTTCACTTTTAAGGCCTGAACTTGGAGTTGGCTGGGCATTGGGGTCAAAATTAAAGTATATTTTTAATATATAAATATAGTTAATTATAATATATATAAATAAATAAAATCATTGTTAAAAATAAGTTAATTAAATCGAGTTCAACTGACCTAGTGGTCAGTCTGGGCCAAGCCTGAATCAGGACGAACCCATCGGGTATCCGACTCCCATCCTTACACTGGAGGCTGGGGCCGCTCAACTCTTCTGCAACCTACTTCCAGTCTCCAATTAAAAAAAATAAATCTGTGTCGTATCCAACTGCATTGTCAAAATAATAAACTAGGTTTAAAACCAATTATATACTATTTTATGAATTTGTCGAATGATATTGGCCAGTTTTGGCTGATGCAGGCCCAAAGCATGTGATTATGTTCAACCTTGCCGTCAAAAGTTGGCGGATATTCATCTCCAAAAAAATATTAATTTCTTGTAATTGACGTTCCTTATGTTAGCAGCCCCACCCTACTGAGTTGGATATTGCCTATATTAGTTGCTTCAAACATGATATGTCGGGGATCGAGACAAAAGCAAACTCAGAGGCTATTAGCACGATTCTATCTTGTGTTGTGCCGTCTAAACGGCACATAAACGCCTTAAATCCCAGTTAGAATTAGCAACTCATATTATCAATTAATAACAACCCAAAAGCATGTGAAGGCATCATCAATATAGGACAAAAATTGCATCCATTTAAGTTTGGCTTGTTGCTTCCATGCTCCGACAGTGGAACTTATGTCATAACATTCGTCATGCTTTTCAAACAAACAATTTTTATATACTTTCGAATTTATGATACCAAAGAAAGCTTCAAAGGGTATATAAAAAGAAATAACAAATTAAAAATTAGAAGTTGATGAACAAAATTGGTAATTATGCATTGTGCCCATTAGAAATGAAGGATTGACAACACTCAAAACATGTTTATAGTCAAAAGGACTTTCCCCTGCCCTAGGCATTCAAGGCTACTTTGGAACTGAGTTGTTTTACGACTACTCCTATCAACTTGATAGAAGCATAGGTCACAGTTTGCAGTCTAAAAGAGTAATGCTACATGAATGAAATTGACAATTTGGCTTTCACCAGCTTGACAGTCTGACAAGCTATGTTATTTTCCTCAAGCTTAAAAAAAAAGTTTGAAATACATTCATCAAACCCGTTAAACAAGAAGTCAAGCTAACCCAAAAGCCAAGCCAATTGGACTCCATTAACATTAATCAATCGATAAGAATTATTGAGGAGTGCCTCTTTGATCATATAAGGTCCCTCCCAATTTGGAGCCCATTTTCTATTGGAACGATCTTCAAATGGATGGTGGACCACATAACTAAATCATTTATGTGGAACCTTCTCTGAATAACACACTTTGTATATCACTAGGTGACTCTTTGCTGGTAAGCTATGCATTCTCTACTATCTACAAGCACTTCCCATCTAGCATGTCTAATTACAACATCCTTTGCTGCTAATATTGACCCAAAGACAACTCAGTTAATGAGGCAAATTTTAGGGCAAGCTTTTGCACATGTAACAGCAACATTGCATTTGTTTCATCTACCAATTCAGTTGTTGTATTATTAGTTGCTATTCTGATGCTAGTATGGCATTGCCATAATGCATCGAATATTTTTTTATCGACCAGTTTCCGTGGTTATTTCCAAGATCTGGATTAGAATTTTGTTGGTATCCTTTGCTTGACCCTTTCCTTGAAGATAATAAGGACTTGAGAGATGATGCTGAGTTCTGAATTTAATACGGAAATTCTTCATTTTTTCATTCTTAAAGTGATTCTCATTGTCTGATACTATGTTATTTGGGACTCCAATCCAAAAAGAATGTTTTTTTAAATGAAGGAAACAATGTGTTTTGTTTAGTATTTTCAAAGTAATAGCTTCTACCCACTTCATGAAATATACTCAGTAATAGCAAGAAGATATTTGTGGTCATTGGAAGCACAAGGGTTTATGGCACGTATCATATCGAAGGCCCATATGGAGAATGACTACGAAAAGATGATTGAAAGAAAATAGGTTGTAGGTGCATGAATGGCGGGTGCAAGCATTTGGCACTTTTAGGCATTTTTTCACATATTTGTAACAGTCCTACTATATAAAAGGTTAGTAATACCTTGTCTAAATAATCTGCTTGACCAGTGTCAAATAACTAACATGGCCTCTGAACATGCCATCACAAGTCCCCTTAGCAGCTTTCACTTATTTTTCTTGTCCAGTCATCAAATGTATTCAGAGCCAAAACCTCCCTTATAGAGCACATATCTTAAAATGAAGTATCTAGTAGACATTCCCTGAATTGAGGTCTTCTGCTTCTTTGGCATATCTCGTGGGAACTTTTCTATTTCAATATAGTCTTTGATACTTTGATGACATGTTATGTCTTTAGACTCAACTTGGTTTATATGCTTCCAAAGGTTCATATGCTAGTTGTTTAAGCTTCCTATTTCAAAAGCTTAGCAAGGTTTGTGCTCTTAAAAGCTATGAATCTCAACAAATCAGTTGTACCCATTTTTAATATGAAATAACTGAAATTCTTCAAACTTTTGGATGACAACATGCATAATTTATTCGTATGTTTCAAGTTTTGGGTCCTTGATCTTTCATTCTCCTTTGGATTGGTTAATAATTAGTAAATCACCAAAAACATTTACTTTTTTATCTTGAGAATTTAGCAACATTTATTGTAAATCTTGAAAATTTAGAAACCATGGATCGAAACTGCTTATTTGGCCATATTGCATTTGAAAGAGTATTTTAATTTGAGGGAAAATGTTTCCATTTATTTTATTGGAGTAATAATGACCAGTCCAGCTATGTTTTTGGCTCCATCAAAGAATACTCCAAACTAGTGCTTGATCTTCTTGGAAGACATGCTCATCAAGTAAGCTATCATATGTTCGGACTTAACCTACTATTAGGAAATATACCAATGTTTGATGCCTAAAAATATTTGTATATGTATTCAAGTCATATTACATGCAAATGATTTGCCAGTTTTTCATCCTTCCATTGAGAAATAGTTGTTCCAAGATATATTTGTATGGGTTAATTATTGAAATAATCTTCACAAAAGCCAAGAAACAATGTTTGAATTTTTGCCACATCCATACAAGCACTTGTCAAATTTTTTCCATCATTGAGTACTGCTTCCCATATGAATAAAGGACTTTTGAACCTACCAAATGACAATATAACATTCTTCATATTGGGCCTAGAATCCTCTAGAAATAGAACCATTAACCAAGATATATAGCAATAACAGTTGGGTCAGCATTAGTGGCTTTAGGGAAAGCGATTGAGGAGATCTTTCTCAATTTTATCAAAAAAATGTTGCCATGATATTCCTCATTCAATTTTGGCTCTTTTTCTCAACAATTGATTAAATGGCTTGCATCTCATGGTTGAGTTTGAAATGAGTCTTCTCATAGCTTAAATCCTCCTTATATAAAACTATGAAGTTCCTTAAGGCTTGTAAGATTACTCTCCCTTTTTTGCTGACCAAGTATTTGGGAAGTTTGCCTAACTCTACTCCACATACATGCCCTCCATAACCCAAACAAGGCAGGCACCATCTCTTTCTTCTATGTCTCTCCTATTTCTTATATTTCTCTTCTTTTCTCTTTCTATGTGCATATCCTTTCTTTCTTCTTCTTAGTTTTGTTTCTCTATCTCTTTTTATTATATATGCATCTCATCCACTTTTGCATTACTTCCTCATCTATTCTTCCATGAGACCAGCATATATGTGTTTTCCATGATATCAACACATGTATGTTTTTGTTTAAATTCTCTTAGGACTACGTCCTAAGCATTGTTGGTTGATTATTTCCTTTTATATTGTGTTGATTGGTGGTTTATAATTGTTTTAACCAATGGAATTTTACATATAGATTAACTTAGTAATGCTTTGTCTAGGTAGTTGATTTTCATGCATGATTGGAAGGCCTTTATGGAACAGTCATGTTATTTGGTCTCCTCTAAAGATTTCATGCATTTAAACTGAAAATTTTAATTAAAAAATTTTCTTCATGTTTTTCAATTGTTGAGTGGAAGTTTTATTTTTTTTCATATTTAAAGCTTCATTTCATGATTGAATGGTTGGAGAAATCAAATACAGGATGATAAGCCCCTTCCATTTTTTAGAAGAGAATCTTTCATGAAGCAGCAAAAAATAATGCCTACTTTCGTTTGTTTCATGCCATGCAATGAGGTTTCCTGTCTTATTATTTAAATTGCATATAATTTATTTGTTCTTAAAATTCATATTCACATTTTGTCTTATATGCATATTTACTTAATTGAAGTTTGGTATGATTTATAATATATGTATTATTTTTCTTATAACTTAGAAATAATCTTTCCTAGTGTATGAGATCCTTGTTTGACAACCTGAATTTAACTCACTTAGGAGACCTATTATTATCTCCCAAACCAAGTAGGCTTTCTACATTCTGTAAAAAATATTGATTTCATCTATGTCTTTGGGTGCCCCAAAGCAATTCTTGTCAAGGCCACACCCTCTAGCCCCCCAATTTTATCATTTTATCAAAACTAAGGTTTTCACAAAAAACAGTCCTAAAAATGTAGGCAACTTTTTGGCCACATAAGTCAAGTTCTGGAATTGATCATTGAGTTTTATAAGTTGTACATTTCTTAGATATATCTAAATTTCACCTACCAAATTTCATGACAATTCTAAGGTGTCCAAGTACATTTTTTAGATGTTTCATTACAGGATATTTTATGCAGTTTTCTACAATAATTTTCTACAGAATCCTAGATCCTATTCTAAGTTTCAAACCCAAAAACTTGAGTTCCAACGTATGCATTTACAGTCTATCACTTAGAGTTCTCACATTCATGTGTCTAGAATATCCGCAAGAAATTTCATATTAATCCAAGTATATTTGGTGGGTCATTGATAGCTTTTGAGATATGTCTTACATATTCTTGTTTTTGTTACATTTTTACCTTTCAAAGTTTTTGAGAAGTTGTTTGCATCATAGATTTTAATTTAGGCATAGTTTTTGCAAATCCTTACATGGAACCAATTCCCTTGTATGTTTATATAACCCCCACAAGTTTTTGTTGAAAACAAACTTGATGGTTGCTTCTATAAAAAACCTAAATTTAACATAATTTGTTCAAACTATATACTCCCTTTTAGGGAATATTTTTCAATGATTTTGGTGTCAATGGAAAGTCTTACGTGTCTACTACCTGTTGTAAAATGTCAGTACAATCCAAGTCTGTTAGCTGGGATGTTGTCCTAAAATTCCACAATTTGTTTTATATAACTTTCAAATTTTAGAATTACTAAAATCTACAACTAAGAATTCTATATTACACTTTTTCACTTTAGGGCTTCAATCCAAAACCCACCACATGGGAACTCTTCTGAGATGTGTCCAGACACCATCCACCAAAATTCAGCCAATTTGGAATTTATTTGTCCAACTAGGTCTCAAATCCAAGCTTGTCAATTGGGAAATATGAAGAAATTGAATATTGTTCATGCATTGATATTAGTTCAAATTTTATATTCTTTACTGCTATATGAAATGCTATTAATGGCCATTAATGCCATTAAAATGATCTCATGAAGCATGGGATGCTTGTTTTATGTATTTTCTGTGTATGTATCCATGCAGCATTTTATAATGTTTTCATTCTACATTAAGTATGCATTCATTTCATATAATTTCAACTGCGTTCAAACATATATTCATACACATTCACCTAAGATTCCTAATAGGCAAAATAAATACTCCCAAAAGAAATGATGAAAGATAAGTTCACTTTATACCATTGACCATAGGCGTGGTATGGAAAGATGTATTTTCTCTAGATATCCTAAAGAAACATTCATTTTTTCCAAAATACAAGGCCTAAAGGTTAGGCTTTAATAAAATTAAACTTATGACATGTTAGTTATAGAGCCCCAATCACAGGTTGTGCCCCCTTTATGTCAAGATTTGTTCTCAAAGCCTCCTAAGTCCTAAAGCCCCTAGATTGACCCACCTTTAAGAACATTAGATGGAAACCCTAAACCGTAGGTTGTGCACCTCATTTATCCCAATTTCCCTCCTTCAATCAATTTAGGTGGGTCACTTAAATTCAATTTCTTGTCCTCCCTAAAATTTAGTTCAATATGTTTTCCATCCAAAAAATTGATTTCATATTTTTCCACTAAATCTATGTTTAGACTATGATCACCAGTCTTCTCCTACAGTTAGAATTTTTTAAGGCCCTCCATTAGGCTTGTAGTTTGAGATTTTAACCATCTGATGTCCACTTTTTAGTTTTTACCTCCCTTGGATAAAAAATTATGACTTTTAGACTTTACAAAATTTTGCTCAAATCAGGATTTCATATTAGTCTTTAGCCTTAGCTTTTCAAAATCATATATCATGTAGATTTAGTGTGCATGTACGCATATCCCATTGATGAAAAAAATTTCGAAGCAATTCACATATTTTTAAAACCTTGAGGGTCTAATTAGCGCTTTTCTAACTATACAAATTTTTAAAAAATTAGTCTATGACATTATGTTTTTCTAAAATAAGCTCATCTCAAAGTCAAATCATGCATTCATACATGCATTTTAGGTCAACATTTACAGATATAGCAATAACTAATCATTGCCATAGCCCTTGATTTGTTTATCCTGGTAGTGGCACTAGGAACAACCAAACCTCATACTGATAAGCAAGTTCCATCTATCATCCTTTCATCCATTTTTAACAACAAATGTAAGGAAAACGCTGTTGAACATGGGCTTATGTGTTGGCGGCAATCCTTTGAAAGTCAGCAACCAAACCAACATTTTTCATTTGGGATCGAGATCTTCAATGCTCTGGTAAAGTGGTGAATGTTTCCCATAGTGTTTGCGACATCGTCCAAGAATTTTGGGTGAGGATGTGCATCTTTTGATCATCATTCATTCGAGGGAACTGACCTCTCCTTTTTGCCTTAGGCCACTGCCAATCTCTGCCTTCTTTCACCCCTTTCTGAACCTTCGAGCAGCTTCGCCGGATTCTCTCTTCTTGGTAGCCCCCATCATTTGCAACCATATCTCACACCAAAATCTAGAGATACTTGTGGAGAACATTGTTTTCCTTCAATCTAATCGTCATTCACTTTCATCACTTGGTCACTCCATCTCACATTTTTTTATTTTTCTTTCATTTTTTTTGTGTTGTCGGTTTCTTTTTCCATGGTAGGATCATTGGAATGGGCACCCCCTATTCCCACCGGTAGCAAGTCATTTAGGTAATTCTTGAACTTGCGACTTGATTTAATTTCATTTTCAAACCAAAATTTCACATATAAATAGTTGTCCATTGTCGTATATCGCTCATTGTACATCATGTTTGATTGTCGGTTGTATCCATTTGAGTCTGTTTCATGTTTTTTCATGATTTTGCCTTTGTCTTTCTTGTAATTTCAAATATAACTGAGAGTTTGTCACTTTAACACTAAGAAAATTTGTTTCATTGTATACAAATATTCATATACACTGACCAAGCAATACATGCACATAAATACAACACAATCTAAATCTGGTCATATTTCCAACACTCAACATGTGCATATATACAATCATGTGTACAAAAGTATGGCTTAAAATTGTCGTCAATTTGCAGACATGCTACTCATTATCAAAAAGTAAGTGCGTGCAAGTATTCTTGGAAATTAAAATGGTACATTAACATCCCAAAACTTTTGCTTTATTCCTTTTTGCAATGTGACAGTATTCATCAACATTAACGATATGTATCTCTAAGACATTAAACATGATGTTAGCCGAAGAATGGATTTTGTTATCCTATTTGAGGGTTATGGGGCTATCTGCTGCAATTTGAGTCACTCTCTATCACATGCTACATGTCCTCTTGGATGCACATATTACCAACATTTTTCAAAATCTTATGTTGTGGTACCATCATATATTGGTATATTTGTTTACTCTCCAAGTCAACTTCAATGAGATGCATGATGGATCGACATAATTGCTTATTTCGGGATGTAATGAGACATCTATTGTCTCTATTTGTTGGAAGAAGGCTGGCAAAACTCAAAAAGTGCATGTTAGCATTCTTTGTTCATTGTCTCCACATGTAGGCTACTAGTAACTTTTTAATGTCTTCTTAATCTAACACCTTCAATGCATGACAATAGAAAACTTTACTAAATTTTAACTTTTATAGGAGCATTAAAGTACAATGTTTCCGTTGTATGCCATAATGTAGCCCTCTACAAGGTAGCTTTGCAAGTTGTTCTTGCAAGAAATTGCTTCTATTACATAATTGATAGTTGCAATAGCTTCAAACTTCACCCACTGAGAATATAATGGGTGTGTACATATTTGCAGCTGCATCAACACCTTGATTGTCATTATCATGGGAATTATAAAAATTGTTTTGCAATCATGTTGTAGCTCGACCCTTTTAAGATTCTTCAAAAACAATTTATATTACTCAAAAAAGTAAAATATTATTAAACATGTATATAAATTTTTCTTATAGGATTCATGCATGCTCATCCAGCTGTGTACACGGTCATTGGTGCTATTGATATCCACTATAGCATTGTTAGATAAAAATCATTGAAGTACTTGTAGTTCATTCTTGAATGAATATTTGCCTAAAACATGTTCATTATGTATCCATCCTCATTCCATTAAAGGGCATTGTATAAGCCAAGTCTGTGTTTAACTTCCATTAGAGATAACTTAAAGTAACATACATTTCATTGCTCTTCATAGCACTCTCCTCGTCTATTGAAAGTGGTTCATAAGTTGAACTATGTGAATGGTACATTCTCGAGTTCAACATCCAACTTACTTATGTAGTTATATGTCTGCCTTGAAGTGATAGTAGCATCTGATTGGTAACTATCTAATTGTTGAATGGCCATATATTACATTTTGATGTGACTCAATGTGTGAACAAATATAAAAGTAGCCAAGGGTAGTTGTGATTAGTAATGAACATCATAACCATAAATCTGCTGCTCAAAAGCTTCCTAATTACCATCTTTGTTGGGCATCCACATCTAAATGTTGCCTAAGAATTTTATTAACATTATTGTGCTTCAACAATCGTTTTTTTTTTACATATATATTTCTTTATTATAATAATTGATTTCTCATTTTTTCGGACCTCTTCACCATGGGTTAGTGAATATTCATAGTGGAAGTTAAAAGCATCTTTGTTGTCACTTAACTGGAGTCCTTCATGTGGGGCATCAAACACACAACTTTTTTGTTTGAGCATGTACATATGTACTAGAACACATTCATATAGTCTATGTGCATCATGATGAATCCACATGCATCAAAATTCACTAGTGACAAGTTCATTCATGCACACATCTATTAGAACACTTTCCTTTACTCCATATGCAACAAGATGATTATTATTTACAAAATCAAGTTCACTACTGCAATGTTCATGTATGTGCCCATCCACCATTGTAATACTTTTCTTGCATGTGTCAAACTCACCACCAATCTATTCTTGTCAAAAATATTGGAACACTTTTTCTAATTCATGTACATCATGATAGTCCGTATTACATAGTTGAACACTTCCCTTTGCATCTACATGAACACTTTCCTTTGCTTGATGACATCAAAGCCATTTTCACTTGAAATCAAGCTAACTACTACAATGTTTTGCATACATGCATAGAAACACTTTCCTTGCATACATAAACTCAACATTACCATCTATTAGAACACTTTCCTTTACTCCATATGCAATAAGATGATTATTATGTACAAAATCAAGTTCACTACTGCAATGTTCATGTATGTGCCCATCCACCATTGTAATACTTTTCTTGCATGTGTCAAATTCACCACCAATCTATTCTTGCCAAATATATTGGAACACTTTTTCTCCTTCATGTGACAGTCCTTATTAAATTGTTGAACACTTCCCTTTGCATCTACATGAACACTTTCCTTTGCTTGATGACATCAAATCCAATTTCGCCTGATAAATCAAGCTAACTACTACAGTGTTTTGCATACATGCATAGAAACATTTTCCTTGCATACATAAACTCAACATTACCCCATTTATGCATGCAAACATCAATTAAAACATGTTGCTTTGCTCCATAACCGTTAAGGGAATTGCTCATTTGTTTGCCAATATTCAATCAAAATTGTGTTGTTACATGCTTTTCAACAATCATATATTCTATGTTCTCTACATTTAACAAGTAAAGTTTACATGAATCAATCACCATAGATGCTAATCTTTACTTGTAAAGTTACAAGTACTTGAGAATTAACACCTAAGGTCTTTCCTCTTATACATACTTAATACACACTTTATCATCTAATATAAAAAAGAAAGCTTTTTCACCTCATGCATACTCATAACAATGTCCTCCATTTTTGGCCAATAAAATGTGTTTCCACGCTATTGAATCACATTAATAAAATAAAATCACATGTGCCATATTGTAACAAGTTAGATAAAGCTTGACATATGTAAAGTAATACACTACATACTTGGCATTTTTGTTTACTGGAAGATACACAAGTCATTGGTCATAAAAGTTTAGGAGGTTGTTAATCTTTTTCAACCCTCGTGGTTGGCAGCTTCCATTGTTTGACCAAATTAGGTAAAAGCAAAATGATTGCATTTGATAAGCATTCACCAAAGTAAAAAAGAAAAGAGAATTTGCTAAAATAAGAGGGGTAAACATGGAAATTGGCAACATACTTGGATAAAGCATTTTTTTGTGAAAATTAAATAAGATGCTCTTGGTGTCACATGCTGACTTTTTCAAGCGTTATTTGGCCTGCATTGTGTCGAGGGTTTCCACAAATCTTCAGCCAGCTTTTCTCAACCTTAATGTAGTAGAAACATTCATCAATTTTTTGGGAGCATTGACTAGACGAGGAGTGCTAGGTAGGGCTGCACAACGAGTCGAGCCAACTCAGGCTCGACTCGAACTCGCTCGACAAAGCTCGGCTCGAGCTCGACTCGTTTATAAACGGACAAAGCTCGGCTCGAGATCGACTCGTTTATAAACGAGTCAAGTTTGAGCTGAAGGTTAAACTCGATTAAATAAACGAATCGAGTTCGAGTTGCACGAACTCGACTCGTTTAAACTTGGCTCGGCTCGATTATTGAAAGTCGTTTCATTTAATCATATGAACCGGTTCACCGAGTCACCGATTCATCGATTTAGGTTAAAACTTTTTTTGTCTATTACGTTTTCATCTTTTAACACTTTTGTTTCAACTTCTCCCGGTCGCTCGCTCATTTCTACAACCCACGGCTGCAGCGACCCGCCACCACTCTCTCTCCTCTCTACCACTCACTGCCGCACATGCCATAACCACCACGGCTGCAGCGACTCACCACTGCTCTCTCTCCTCTCTACCACTCACTGCCGCACACTAGGGTTTCAGGGAAAAGGGGAGAAGAGAGGCTAACGTCCTCCGATTCTAATCACCTCTCCTCGTGACGGAAAGAGGCAATAAGGGTAACGATGTGACCATCCAGCAGAGTCCGGCCACTATTCTGGTTCGTCTCTCTTCTCCCCTTTCCCTGAAACCCTAGTGTTCCTTTGAAGCTCTGCCATACATGATTAGGGCTTTTTTCACAGGTGGATGTCGAGACGGAGGTCGCCGGAAGACAGATGAAGAAGAGTTGATCTTGATGCCCTCCTTGACATGCCCATGAAGGAGCTCATCAAACTCTTCCATGCCCTGGCTCAAATAAGGTTTGTATCTCTCGCACTCTGTTTTCCATCCTCCTCTCTCTCTCTTTCTCTTTTATATGTTTTTCCTTCATTTTGACGAATGTGTAGGTTCAGAGATCCATTAGGACCCCAGCTTGGTTTCTCCTTTTCCAACTCGGCCAGGTGGTGTTTATCCTGCGAAGGATCACTGCAGGTTCTTGGTTTCTCCTTTTCACGCCATCCTTCTATTTCTTTTCTATGGTTCGTTTCCTTGGTGATTCCTGTATCAGTTTCTCAGTGTTGTTTGCTTTTCTATGATAAACAAGTTGTCAAGCTAAATCAGGTTAATCGAGTCGAGCTCGAGCTTGACTTTCAGTAGTCGAGTCGAGCTCGACTTTTAGTAGTCGAGTCGAGCTCGAGCTTGCTGTAAGAAGCTCGACTCGAGCTCGACTCGAGTTCGAGCTCGAGTAATTTTAGTCGAGTCGAGCTCGAGTTGGCCAAGCTCGGCTCGAACTCGCTCATGAACAGCCCTAGTGCTAGGAACTCGGTAAACCATCACCTAGGATTATCACATAGTAGACTATCAATAAGCCATGGTCATGAGGCCATGTCAGAACTATGTCATTCCTTCAAGTGTCTATCTACCTTCATACGAAATCTGAGTGGGGGAGGACTTTTCTTTAGAAGAAGTCCCCAGCCAAAGTCAGTTGCCTTGCCCAGTTGCTGACTATATGTCATTAAGCAAGGCAGCCAACCATCGCCCTACTCGACAACGAGCTTTCACTTGCTCGCCCTTGCGTGACTCTATACGGTTGTGGATGTAGCATATACATCTACCGGGATGATTAGTCCTATTCCACATGCACCACCATGTGCAACCGAACACTGCGCATGGAAAAGCTTACCGACGGACTTGCACCTTTCGAAAGGACTGCGACCATGATGCACTTATACGTTTCATCTTTGCACCACCATGTTGCACATTTCAAGTGCATTGCTTTCTACTTGACTCAATGCCAATTGAATTTCACTTGCTTCCTGAGCAATGTCCAAGTTGGCCAAGCAGCATCCCATACTACTGGCTTGGCCAAGCAGCATCCCATACTACTGGCTTGGCCAACTAAGCATAGTCAGTCCACAACAATCACTGTCACAGGCCGATTTTTTCAAGCCTTATTTGGCCCGCGCGGCGCCGAAGCTAATCCTTCGGCCATCCCGACTCAATCTCAATATAGCGGAAGCTTTCATCAATCTTCTGGGACCGTGAACTAGACGAGGAGTGCTATGCACTCAACACACCATCACCCAAGTTTATTCCATAGTAGACCATCAGCAACCGTAGCCATGAGGCTCTGTCAGAACATCGTCATTCCTCCAAGTGTCTATCTACTTCCATACAAAATCTGGGTAGGGGTAGACTTCCCTTGGAATGAAGTCTCCAGCCGAAGCCAGTTGATGGCTATATGTCATTAAACAACACGTCCGACCATCACTCTACTCGACGACGAGTATTCACTTACTCGCCCCCGCGTGACTCTACACGGTTGTGGATGCAACATATGCATCCACTGAGGGAATTGCCCCTAACTCACGCGCACCTCCTTGCACATCTAAACGCTACGCGTGGGGAACCCATTTGATTCCCCAATGACAGACTTGCACTTCCAAAGGGACTGATGACCGTGATGCATTTATACGTTTCGTCGCTACACCACACGTGCATTGCTTTCTGCTTGACTTAGCGTCCGATTGGATCCCACATGCTTCCCAAGCAATGCCTAAGTTGGCCAAGCAACATATCCTTCTACTGGCTTGGTCGGGCCATATACAGTCGGTCTGCAACAATCACAATGCTTTGTTTTAATTAAACATGTAGATTCCTCTTGCCCATACCAGTTCTAAGTTGGAATGTATCAATGTCTTGTTGGAACAATACTTGCAGCACTTTGCCAGTGCAAACCAGAAGAACTGGGTGAGGCTACTTGATGTTGCTAAAAGAGTGAGTCTTCTGAGGACAGTCCGTTTGAAATAGCTACGGGACAACAACTGTTGATGATGCACACTCTTGCTATGCAGGAAAAGGGAATACCTACATTTGCCTACCAGTTTGTTAGAGACTGACAGAAACAAATGAAACTTGCCAAGACATTCTTGCATAAGGCTGCCAAAAAGATGAAAAAGTGAGCTAACAAAGATTGATGACCAGTCAACTTTCGAGTTGGAGACTAGGTCTTCGTGATGCTATATCCTGATTGCACAGGTATTTTTCATGGGCAGCACCATGCATTAACCCAGAAGTATGAAGGGCCATTCACTATGACTAGGGGTGGAGCCAAAATATTTTTTAGGGGCGGGTCAAAAGGTTCGACAAACTTATTCAGGTAGGGCCAAACTAGACTCAAATCTAAAAAATATATTACATAACTAAACATTTTCAATTTTTGTAATGTAATTTTCTTTTTTTTTTTGAATTAGTTGGGGTGGGGCCATGACCTAGGCGGGCCTCCCTCCCTCCACCCCTGACTGTGACCAAGAGAATTGGAAAGCTTGCGTACAAGCTAAGTTTGCGCCTGACTTCAAAGTGCATCCAGTATTTCACATATGTAATTTGAAGTCATTCTATGCTGATGCTGAAGATCCAGAGCAAAGCCACCCGTAGTGAGAGCCAATCTTACAAAGAGCCCCTACAGGTAAGCGTGCTGTAAGCGTGCTGCCGAAAGATCGCTAGAGTAGATTCTTTGACACAAGATCAACTATCTTCGAGAGCCGGAGAAGTATTTTGTCAAGTGGGCGGATGAAGAATAGCCTACCTGGGAGTATGCGTTTCGGATGAAGCAACGCTACCTAGAAGAAGTTCGTGCATACCATGACATAATTGGAGCTGAGGACGACACATGATTTGAAGGGGAGAGTCTGTTCCCCTATGTTCCCCTATGTCTGTTTAGTCCATTCTTTTGCTTACAAGAATCATTTGTGTATGCTTCTTTACATGTAAGGGAGTACCCTCTCATCGGTCTAAGTGTTATGTTTGAGGATTCCTTGTTTAGGGTGTTCGACTTGAAGATTATTACATGAGCTCTCCAGCACTCTTGTAAGTAATATTGAGTCAATCTCCTTGCTTACCTTTTATTATAATGAACTGCCTTTTTATGTGAATAAAACAACGCATTGCAAGTTCTTTTCTTTCTTATTTCTATTTACACACTCTTTGTTTTCAAATTATTTGTGCACTTGCTTATCCTTTTACACGCTTGTGGCATGACCGTCGCGTTGCACGGTTCGGCGAAAACAATTGTCCCGTGACACTTCGAATGCTCGTTTTTCATTTGATGTGTTCAAGGTAGGGCAGAACATAAGCCGAGTTTAGCCAGATCTAACTCAGCTTTAGCACTTTAATCTACAGTTTTAAGTCGACTCGAGTTGACCAGCCCAAGCTTGACTAAGAGCTTGAACAGCTTGTACCCACCTTTATTAAGTTCAAGCCAAGATTGGGCTGAAGTGACTTCCTTGGGCGGCTGTGGATTGACTGCGCACCCCTAAACCTGCTCTCAATCCTTGAGCGGTGTTTTCTAATTAAATTTTTCTTCTTTACGGAAGGTGCTTAAATACATCGCAGGAGGAGGCGAGGGTGACCACATCGCATTCTTTGCCTTCGTCATCGGAACTCTAACCTCGCCAGCTGCAGAAAAGATGGACGACGCACAGGGAAACAGGGGTCCGGGGAATTCGTGGGGTGAGGTCGTCTCGGAGGCGGTGTTGCGCCGATACCGTTTACTCACGAAGAAAGGGAAGCCTCAAGGAAAGGAGACAACTGTGCTCGCTGCCTTCCTCCTCTCGTGTCCTCCTTCTCAAGGTAAGCACGTCTTCTTAATGATTTACCACATTAAGCTTATGTTTACCACTCATCTCTCTCTGACTTTAGAACACCAACCCGAGTATAACAAGAGCTTATATCTTACGATGATAATGAGTGTTTGCCTATGTTATTGGCCGTTTTTTTCTTAGTGTAGCTTGACGGAGTTAAACTAGAAGTTTGAAGTATACTGTACAGTTTAACCGTCTGGTGTAAAGTCGCTTATCATAATGTCATAGAGGTCAATATGGCGCCAGAAACAAAAACAGGTCTTGCTTTTCGACTAGCAACTGCATTCTAGTCACCACTCCGAACTTTATCGAAGAAATGGAAATTGTTCGGACCGGTGTTGTACACAGTGCATAAACAACAGAAGTATTTCTTTTGAACTTATAGTTACATAGGTTTATGGTGATTTATAGTTACTTAGTGCGTGCGCCACACACGCACACACATTTATATGTATATATACACACACCGGAAGTTTGCTACAAACTGAAATATGTTGGATAAAAGATGGTTAATAAAAAAACTCTGCAAGTTGATATTCCGAATGTACGAAGGACAACTCAGTAGTTTTTTGAAAATGTTCTTCTGGAATGACATGACAGTCTTTTTCAATATGCTTGATTCTTTTGATGAAAAGTGTGGTTAGTAGCCATGTAGATCACGCCCTTGTTATCACAACAGAGTTTTGCAGCATCTTTAATAAAAACTCCTATACCTTTTAGAAGGCTCTTGAACTATACTATCTCCAAGCAAGTGGTGACCAGCACTTTGTATTTAGCTTCCCAAGCGAAGAAGTTGTTTAGTTTCTCAGAAGCATGTTGCCTCAAAAAATTGGAAGGGAGTCTAGATTGAGACTGAAATCATCCCATCATCAAAATCAAGAATATTGGAAAACTAGAACAGAAAATATAATGGAGAAAAAGAAGAACAGGCTGGTTCTGTTACAATTTGGCAAACATGTGTTCAAGATCAAGTAGGGCACAGACAAATATGAATAGTTCTGTTTTCACGACCTCAAATATTTAGGACGATAAAAATAAGGAATGAACACTTGGACCAATCTCATTTCACGTGGATAAATCTGTCCTCATCAAAGACCCATCGTAAATTGAATTAATTCTAACTCAATAGCAGGTCTTATGTGAATATAGACAAAGTTCAGATCTTTTGACGTCAATACAGATATGAGGTGAATTGATTAAAAAGTAGATAAGGATAAGATATGTTCAGATCATGGAATATATAATATCCTGATCCATATTTCACATGAAAACAGATCTGACATGAACACATATCTGATGTGAATACAGATTGAAGAAAATATAAAGGCCAAATCAGATTTAAAAGATGAAATAAAAAGAGAAAACATGACTTCAAGAATCAAAATTCAGAACTATAAGAAGATAGGACACAAATAAAGTAAAGGAGAAGGAAGAAGATCGGCGGACTTGGAAAAGATACTAGATCTGTTAAGTACACACTTTTGAGACACAAATGCAGCCCTGGGATCTCAATACTGTGCTCATACCATGCTAGAGATCTGAAATACCATGATGAGAACAATCTTGAATAAGGAGCAAATAGGAAACATGGTGAAATCAATCTTCAATAAAGAGTAAGAAGGAAACAATAGCTAGAAAAGATGGAGGCTGCAGCAGTCAGGAAACCCTAACTCAGGGTCATGACTTGATCATCTTTTGTGTAAATCCTGTCTTTGATAAGTATTAACAACTATAATAGCATGTCCCACAAAACACATCTGCATCCAAATTTGAATCAGACCTGAATCTACTTCCACAGCTGTTCATCTTGATGGGTACAACAAGCCATTTCTGAATTTTCTTTGTAGCAAAACAACCTCTCGCATTCGTTAATCTTAACAGAAGGCTGTAGATATGGACGCCTCCTTAAGCAGGTCATGGTCAATGGTATTTCCTTTTTTCAGTTCAAGTTATTCACTGTCTCTTTCTCTCTATGGAGAATGTTAGTACATCATATATGTTATTTGATATCCTATTCTTTTGGGTTCCATGGCTTATTTTTTCAGAACTCAGAGTTGTAGCATTGGGCACTGGAACGAAATGCCTTGGAAGCTCACTTTTGAGTCCACAGGGTGATCTTGTAAATGATTCACATGCAGAAGCAATTGCAAGACGAGCTCTGCTAAGGTTGTGAACATGACTGATCATATCTATTTTTATTTTCTCTATTGATTTATGTGTCTGTGGTTTGTGTTGGTTGTGACTTGGGTTGTGATCTCACTTTTCATTCACATGAGATAAATAGATTGCTTCAAGGGACAAACCCTTTAAGGCACTCATGGCATTTCTGGATTAACTTGGATATGTCAACACTCAAAAGTGCATAAAGTCAAATACTATGGATAACAAATCCAAGGCAACTACTTAGGCAAATAATTCAGTCTCATTTGAGTTCAGGATGATGAATTATCCAGTGCTTTTTCATGGCATAGGCTATATGTGCAATTCAGGTTTTTTTATGCGGAGATAGGTCGCGTCAACACTACAATGTCTGATACCAATTGCCTGCTTTTTGAGATTGCAACTGATGCTCAAGGAGACATGAAATACAGGATGAAGGTTGGATGGCAATTGCATTTATATATCAGCCAGTTGCCATGTACGTTTTTCAGTATGATTTCTTCATTCAGTTGTGCTACAATCCACAATGGAACAACTAGTTATTGTGTTGAAGGAAATGCTCAATTTCCAGTCTTGCACAATAATAACTCTCGATATTTGCACTTTCAGTTATGCATGAGAGTAGAGTTGTTTACATGTTGTGATAACTCATTTTTTCACTGATTGAATTAACTAAAAATAAGTCCATGATTGGATCATGTAAAACAGTTAGTGTTGAGTACATTTATAGTGGACTGCCTAGATTCAGAGCTTTGGCTCACAAACCTTTGTGTTTTAAAGATTTTAGTTTTTAGTTTGTCCTTGTTTACTGTTTTTAAGTTTACATGGTCATCAAAATACCTTTACATCAATTTTTATTGCTCTCATGAAATCCTATCTCACTAGGCCAATGAAAACCTGCACTTGAGTCAATTGTGCAGTAGCACTAATGTGTAAAATTGCATACAGTTAAACTCTTCTTACGAGTTCATCAAACATACAACTGACACAACACACACACATATACATATGTTTTTGAAACAGAACTGTAATATAAATACACACACACACTTACACACACACACACACACACACACACACACACACACACACACACACACACACATATATATATATATATATATATATATATAGATATAAAGTACATAGATATGTATATCATTTATAAAAGTTGTGTTTTAACGTTCGACTGTTGTTAGAACGAGGACATTGGAACAAGCACCGAAAGGCAAGCTTGCAGAATAGGACAAATTACAATTATACATAAATTTTTACAAACGTAATAAATCATTCTACATCTTGCAGTCATACATGTGCACATTTAGCATGCAGCCACATTTCATAGTCCAATCACTGCCACATTCTTGTTTACTCTCCCTCTTTCAATATATATATATATATGTATGTATGTATATATATATATTGTATATATAAAACTGAATGGTGTCATTCAATTTATGGTGAGACCAGGGGGCATCAAATCCGAACCTTCTGATCTGATCGGACGGCTCAGATTAATTAGCCTCTTCCTCTCTGACTCTCCCCCATCTTCCTCCTTGACTGCCGGTGGCCATACCCCTACTGTTGCCGGCATCCCCATTGTGGATGGAGGGAAGGAGGCAGTGCCAGGGGGGCCTGCTGGGGCTCTGCAGACCGGCAACGGAACTTTGGGTGTTGGGGCGGGTGGGGGAGGGGAGCTGTCGGGCCTCCCCATTGGTCTGGCGGACCTCCGGCAGCCACCGGTGGGAAGGTCAGTAGATTTAAAAAATAAAAAAATAGGGGTCATCTATTTCTGTCTAGATGGATGGCCCTGGTTTGATGTAAGATTTTAGAGTCACCATTCAGTCACTATATATATATATATATATATATATATATATTATATTTATATTTATGTTCACCCACTTGCATAGTTATTTTATGTTTGCCCACTTTTACAGATACATGTGTTTGCAGTTTGTGTATATATATATATATATATATATATATATATATATATATATATATATATATATATATGCACACACAAAGAATCAAGCAATTGTACTTGTGTTCATCTTAATCATAATCGCACACAAAAAAGGAAAGGAAGCGACCTTGCATGCACTGGCTCACCAGAACACCTCAGCTGAGGCTTCTCCTATAATTTCACATGCATGGAATTTTCTTGTATGGTGTATGTTTCACATGCATGGAATTTTCTTGTATGGTGTATGTTAGAATACAGTGTTATAGAGAACCGGGTCTGGATATGGACCCAGTACCCATGGGCGCGGGAACCAAGGATGGGCTCGGTTTCCTAGGCGGGCCTCTCTTCCTCCCTCTTTTATTCTATCACTTATTGTAATTGTTGATTAAGTGAATGAAGTTTTCTCTCTCCTAGGGTTGCGGTTTTGCCCCTAGGTTAGAGCTTCCCCATGGTTTTTCACCTCTTTCTGAGGTTTTCCACGTAAATCCTGTGTTGGCTTTTATGCATGGAATTTTTTTTGTATGGTGTATGTTAGAATACAGTGTTATAGGGAACCGGGTCCGGATATGGACCCGGTACCCATGGGCGCGGGAACCGAGGATGGGCTCGGTTCCCTAGGCGGGCCTCTCTTCCTCCCTCTTTTATTCTATCATTTATTGTAATTGTTGATTAAGTGAATGAAGTTTTCTCTCTCCTAGGGTTGCGGTTTTGCCCCTAGGTTAGAGCTTCCCCGTGGTTTTTCACCTCTTTCTGAGGTTTTCCACGTAAATCTTGTGTTGGCTTTTCTTTCTCTTCTTCCACTGCGTGTTTCTACATGGTATCAGAGCCAAAATCGTGCTGTTTAGCTTCTTTGTTCGTTTGTGATTTAGGGTTTTCTTGGAACCCTAAGTACTCGCCGACGCCGCCCGCCGACGCAGCCCGCCACCGACGCTGCCTGCCGTCGCCTGCCCGCAGACGCAGCCCGACTCTGCCCGTTGGCGTGCGCCCCCGCCGTTGCCAGGACCACCGCCGTCGCCTAGACCTCCGTGGCCTGGACCGCCGTCGCCAGGACCGTCGTCGCCTAGACCGCCGTCGTCGCCTGGCCTGTTCCCCGCCGACGCAGCTCTCTGTTCTACCGCTGCCCCTCCTCGCCCTGTGCTTTTCTGGTATTCTCTGACTGTTGGACTTCTTTTGTGGTCGTTATGGCTGAAGAGATGACCTCCATGACCGATGTTACCTTTGACACGGGTAGCAATACCAAGAGCGAAAATGTGCCTGTTCAAGTCACCTCTATTCGGCTGAACAAAGATAATTATCTCTCTTGGTCTGCTGCGCTTGAAATTGGGATCACGAGT
This sequence comes from Nymphaea thermarum, assembly GCA_011799765.1. Lineage (NCBI taxonomy): Eukaryota > Viridiplantae > Streptophyta > Magnoliopsida > Nymphaeales > Nymphaeaceae > Nymphaea > Nymphaea thermarum. Next base: position 246,702 of record JAANDH010000395.1, read on the forward strand.
CGCGGTCGTCTGCCCTATATCACTGGGGAGAAACCTGCGCCTAGTAAAACTGATCCTGGATGGGCGACTTGGGCGTTGGAAGATAGTCAAGTTAAGGTTTGGATTATTAGTTCTGTTTCTGCTGATATTCAGCCCCTTATTTTGCGAAAGTTGACCTCATATGACATGTGGACTGTGCTTGCGAGGATGTATGGCCGTAAAAAGAGAGTCCTGCGTACATACCAGATTAAACGCAACATCTATTCTTTTAAACAGGGTGACTTGTCTGTGGCATCCTTCTATGCAGCCCTGAAGACTAAATGGGAGGAACTGGATTATCATGTAAATGATGTTTGGAATTGTGGTTCTGATCATGAACTGTACCGGCAGAAAGAATGGATGGACCGCACTTTTATTTTTGTGGGAGGTCTGCGTGATGAGTTTGAATCCATTAGGAGTCATATTCTCAATTGTGATGAGACCCCTGGAATTGATGGGGTGTATACCCGGGTGGAATCTGAGGAACAACGCCGTCAAGTGATGCATATTGACTTTAATCATGGTAGTTCACCCTCTGCGTTTGTTAGCCGTGCTCCAGGGACTGGGCAATGTACTATTCGGCAGTGCAGTCATTGTAACAAGTTGGGACACTGTTGATTTTTGTTGGGATCTTCATCCTGAGAAGAGGCTCACCCGTGGTCGTCCTCCCTCTGGTAGGCGGGGTCCTCCTATGCCTGATACTAACTCTCCCAGTGTTGAAAAAGCGAAGCTTTCCTCTGACCAAATCAAGGAATTACAAGCTTACATCAGCCGATTATCTACTACTAAGGAGGAAGCCTCCACGTCTGAGGGAGCTTAGTTAGCCCAAGCTCTTGTTGCCACAAGTGATCAAGGTAATTCCTTACTTGGTGATTGGGTAGTGGACAGTGGAGCTACTCATCATATGACAGAGAACCCTAAGATGTTTCAAGAGTACAAATTGTCTTAAGGGCATCAACGAATATCTATGGTTGATGGGTCCTCGATCTTTGTGGCTGGAAAATGGAGTTTGTCCTTATTAAATAAATATCTTCTGCATAATGTTCTTCATGTTCCCAATATTCCTGTGAATTTGTTATCTGTCAGTAGTATCACCAAAGAACTCAATTGCAATCTAATTTTCTCTACTGATCATTGTACCGTGCAGGACTTGGTGACGGGGAAGAAGATTGAGATTGGTTCGGTTATTGATGGCCTCTACAGACTGCCCGTACAGGTTGCCTCTGCTCTCATTTCAGCCACTAGCAGACAGTTGATGGGCGTGGAGGACAAGTCTAGCATTATGAGATGGCACGAGCGCCTTGGACATCTTCCATTTCAGTTGATTAAGAAGTTGTTTCCTAGGTTGTTTACTTCTGTTTCCATGGACTCCTTCACATGTGAAGTGTGTCAGCTTGCTAAGCATGTTAGGGCTTCGTACCCTATTTCTATCAATAAAACCACTCATCCTTTTGCCTTGGTTCACTCTGATATTTGGGGTCCTTCCGGAATACCCACTTGTCGTGGTTTCCATTACTTTATGACTCTGATTGATGACTACTCTCGTTGTACATTCGTGTACTTGTTGAAAGAACGCAGTGAGGTTCCTGTCGTTGTCAAAAATTTTGTTGCCTTTGTCGAGAATCAATTTCAGACCTCTGTTAAGACTTTCTGTACTGATAATGCCAGGGAGTATGTCTCCCAATCCTTGGATGACTTCTTGCGGGGCAAGGGTATTGTTCATGAGACGTCCTGTAGTTATACTCCTCCACAAAATGGCATGGCCGAACGTAAAAATTGCCATTTATTAGATGTCACCCGAGCTATTATGTTTCACAGGCACATTCCTAAGCGCTACTGGGGCGATGCTCTCCTCGCTAGTGCCCACCTCATCAACAGTATGCCCACTCGTGTGTTGAATGGCCGTACTCCTTACTCTGTGCTTAGTCCCACTCATAACCCCTGGCCTCTTACTCCTCGGGTGTTCGGGTGTGTTTGCTTTGTTCATAACTGTCGTAATCTGAGAGAGAGAGTCTTTTTTCTTATTGATCCCGTAACCCTAATCTCAGGTTAAAAGAGATTAGGGTAAAGACTACATATTTACAATTTCAGTCCACCAAAATATTAGAAAACAATAAGTAGTCCCTAGTACACTTTCTAATATTACAAAAAGCCTCAAATTGACTCTAAAAAGAACTTTAACACTCCCC
>JAANDH010000396.1:0-197286 GCA_011799765.1 Nymphaea thermarum
ATATCTCTTTCGCATGTCTTCCTCATGCTCCCATGTACTCTCCTTCAATCCATGGTACTGCCATTCGACTTTCACCAAAGGAATTCTCTTAGTGCGAAGCACTTGCTCTCTTCGATCTACAATTCTGATAGGTTTCTCTTCCATCGTTAAATCATCTTGCACTTGAATACCTTGGAAATCAATTACATGTGTCGGATCTAGTACATACTTTTGAAGCATGGAAACATGAAAAACGTCATGAACATGACTCAAGTCGGGTGGTAGAGCCAATCTGTATGCCACCTCTCCAATCTTTTCTAATATCTCAAAAGGTCCTACAAACCTCGGGCTCAGCTTTCCCTTCACACCAAAACGAAAAACGCCTTTAGTAGGAGAAAAAGAGAATGGCGAGAGAGAAGAAGAGGGGACGTGCGGCAACAACAGGAAATCGCACGAGAGAGAGGGAGAGAGTTTACCAAGCCGCCACCGCCGCCGCCACCTCTGGCGCCGTCGCCGCCGTCGTCTACCCCACCTCTGTCGCTGCCGACGACTGCTCCACCTTCGTCTTCTTCTTCTCTACGTGAAGCTCCCTATCGGCAAGAAAGGTAACGAAAGGGGGAGAGTGAGACGACGACGAAGGAGAACTCGTCGGGCTCTTCGGTGGTAAGCTGCGGGTCCGGGTCTGGATCCCGACCCGACCCGACCTACCCACAAACACAAGCGTTACACGTCACACCACCAAACTGTGTACGATACATGTTGTTATACATGGACAAAATATTAATGTGAACGAGAATGTTTTCATTCAAAAGGATTGGGCCGACTGCTATATTTTTTTTCTCAAATTTAAGCATTGGCATGTTCATCAAACCCAGTACTTGTTTTATCGTCATGTTAGTAATCGCAATAACAGTTTGCTGGGGGATGCGACTCCCTGCCTTTATTAAACAAAATGAGCTATACCAAAAAAGAAAAGGATAACAACACAACAAAAAAACTGTTATCCTTCAGACAAAGTATACCCAAAAGCTTACTCAGCTCTTTCGAAAAACAACTATCAAAACACTAGATACATGAAAGAAACAAAAGATAAGTGAAAGTTAGCATGCACACAAAAAAACATTCCTCCACTCCTTGACGTGGGAGGTAATGAAGGAACTAAAATTAGTCGTAGGATGATCCTTTTCAATCATGACATTGTAGTGAAAATCTTTGACAAACATGTGGAACTCCGACCATATTCTATTGCCATCATAATGTTGTCGTATCCTCCGAACAAGAGCTTCAATCCTAGTGCAAATAGTAACACGACCACCGTACTCCTTAAGATACCTGAACAACTTTTCCATCACCTCCAGCTCACCCTGCCCCTATGACTCAACAATATAGTCATACCACTCACTCCATCACTAAAATAGGAGTTTCCAGCAACCCTCAACTTCCCAGCGATTTCAACATGTGTAGCCTCAAAGAAAAGCATGTTATAAGGTTCTTTGCGCCTGATAGAACACATAAGATTGTAAATGACCCATGTATAGAGAAAGTGGCCACACATGTCGACCATATATCTTCTTTAAAATTGGTAGCTGCACTAGGTTTGTCTTCATGCGTCAGCCGATTGCGATGCCACCAGATTCGCTAGCAAATAGGGAATGTGATTTTCCAACACACCCTCAACCACCTGTCATGCACCTTCTTATGCATCCACCGTTGGATTTCAAAATGAAAATTGCAAGTGGGTGAATAGATGATGCCGAACTTGGCTGAGATTCATTCCCAAATTTCTCTGACTACCTCGCAATGAAGGATAACGTGTTCATTAGTTTCTTCAGCTTTCTTACAAAAAAAAACAACAGTTAGCAAGTTTGAAACCTAGCTTATTGATTATGTCTAAAGTGGGTAATATGCCCTCAGCTTGCAATGAAGCTGAACCAGCAAGCACTAGAAGGGGTTTTTCCTTGTCGAATGTATTTTCTCCACCTCTCTCTTTCCCTGACTCTCCTAGTATGATCAAGAATGTCTCTAACTCCAATACAAGCTTGATGGTTGTCTCTCCAAACAACCTGGTTAGTTTCATTTGATAGATGGATGGAGCCTATGTTGCCAAGAGGCCTATGCACACATCCTCAATATCATTAGTGTCCTCCCTGCTCAAGAGCACCTTATTATTAACTGAGATATCGAGTTCTCTATCAATATTAATAGAACTATCCCCACTAATCCGTTGGATAAGTGGGCTACCTTGGGAAGGATTAAGACAGTGGGCTACCTTGCGAAGGATTAAGACTACAACGGTTGCCATCCCCAAGCTTCCACTCTATCATGTTAGTAATCAGTAATTAAAATTTACAATATCAAAGGGGCGACTATATTATAGAGACAACCGGCGGGTGCCCTTGCTCACCAAACACTCTAACAACTGCTTCAAGTGGAATGCACTCAATGCTGTCCCGAGGGCTCGTCCAGATAACACTGCAAATGAGTCCTGTTCGCCGTATCGGAGAAACAGTTGAAATTTTGAATAGAAGTGTCTGTATCGACAAAAAAAAATTGGACGGCCTTGCTATGGGAACGACAGAAGGGGCACTTAAACGTCCCATCGGACACGGGACATCCTCTAAAGACTCGCATGGTTAATGTTTTTTATGATAATGGGAGGCGTCCGAATAAAACCAATAGTGAGAGCTGGACAGAGTCGCAAGAAAACAGTAGACCGAGAACGCGGTGGACAAGCAGTCAGGGCAATGGTGGAGCCTCACGCGGGCTTGTGCGGGCAGTTGCCCACAGAGCACAGCAAAAGGTATTTATCTACATATCGGTTGCCTTCGACTATTTGCATATCCAGAGAGAAAGTTCCAGTTCATCATCCAATTCGGACTCGGGAGTAGTATCGAATCACTTTTTCCAATCCGACGACTCGTGTTCCAGTTTCTTTCGTCTCACCTCTACCGCTCTCTCCTCGCCATCTCGACTGTGTTTTTCCATAAACCTAAACCCTACTCCTTCTCCCCGTCGATGGTGGGCCTTCCTGGTATCGGAAGCCGTTGCATGTGAATGAGGGGGCCTGCGCGAGATCCGTAGGAGGAGGGGAAGGGGGACATGGCCACTACGGGAGCTTCCGGCCGTGGTGGCGCCGGCGCTGGAAGCAGTGCGGGCGTCGATGCTCTTCAGCGTCTTCTTGCTGATCTATGCCACAAAGGAACCAACAAGGTTTTTGACTTCCCACTTAACTCGTGTGAGCATCGAATTTAGGTTTGTTGGAGGCGTCTGCGCTGATAATCTATGTGTTTATTGTCTGCAGGATGCTGCTAGAGCAGCTCTCAAGAAGCATGCCGAGGAAGAGTATCGCGATCTTAGTGGAGAGGCATTCTCGCGTTTCATGGATCAACTTTACGATCGAATATCGGGGCTGATCGACAGCAACGAAGTATCGGATAATTTGGGCGCGTTGCACGCGATTATGGTGCTAATTGAGGTCAAGCTGGGGGAGAGCGCCTCCAAGGTCTCTAAGATATCCGCTTACATAAGGAATGTGTTTGAGTCGAAGAGGGATCCCGAGATCTTGATGCTTGCTAGCAGAGCGCTTGGATGTCTCGCGCAGACAGGAGGCGCCATGACTGCCGATGAGGTGGAGCGGCAGGTTTGCTCCTTCGACTGTTGCTCTTTTGGTTCTCGAGTTCTCAAAGGATCGATTATCGTAACTCCTCAATGGCTTTGCCCGATGTTCAGGTCAAGACTGCATTGGAGTGGCTGGGTGGGGAAAGGGTGGAATATCGACGTTTCGCGGCTGTACTGATATTGAAGGTCAGAATTATTTACGTTTAGACCCGCTAAAGGTTCATTTATCACAATGTGAATTCACCAAATTCACTGGGATGACAAATTGAAAACGTTGAGTGGAGTTTCCTGCTGCAATCCGTTGGATTTTACGGTTCAATGGAAAAGGTGTCTCAAGGATTTTACCGTCCGGATGCATTCAATGACAGTCAGTTGTTGGGCTCCTCCTTTGGCCGTGGCCACCTCCTCCAACATTCCCTCACCCATCCAGAGAAGGGCAAAAAGCTCTTGTCATCCTTCATCCGTTGATTACTTAATAGTTCTTTATATTTTGTTGATGGTGTTTTACCCTATGTCTCTCAACCAGCAAACACTTCCCCTAGAGCAGTTAGACGCATGCCCTGCTTTTATTTGGGGGAATCTGAATCACAATTCTGAGCTGTTGAGCACGTGGCACTGTCACCCAAAAGCATTCGAACATTCATTCATTTTGCTTTTCGTTCTAACGGGTTGCACAGGTTTATGAGAACTCTATTTGAATGTTCAAAAAGGGAGTTTCTTAGGACAACTGCTTTATGGTATAAAATGATAGTGTTTTGCTAAATAGTTATAACTGTTGATTTATTTCGATTTTCTTAAATTATTCCTAGTTCTCATGTAGGTTGCATTCAATGCATTGATTACAGGTATATGATCCCCTTTTTGGTAAAAATAACAAAGAGAATTTGAACAACACAGTGTCTGTTCCCTAGTGTCTGAGTTTGTATAGTCCTCCTGTATATGGTGTCCATTTGTGTAAGCCTGTTCACTTGTAAAGGAATACCCTCCCAACAGTCTAAGTGTCATGTTTTGGGATCCCTTGCTTTGGGTGTTTAGCAAGTGGAATCTTGTATGCGTCCTCGGGCACCCTATGTAAATAAAGTTGAGTTTGTCTCCTTGCTTATTTCCCTTGTAATGTACTATCTTTTTTAAGTGAATGAAATAACTCATTGCAAGTCCCTGCCCCTTTCTTTGTGATTTTTTCTTTCTTTATGCACTTTGAGCTCTTCAAGTGATTTGTGCACACACACACTCGCCCTTTACACTTGCGGCAAAAGGAAGGACCGCCGTGCCGCACTGAGACAAGAAAGGTCAGCCCCAGGCCCCCATGACAGTGTTTGTAATGCATATATTTATGTTATAAAATGTATTTCTGTATGAGATTTTAATATATAAGTGCCTGTATATTTACCATCTGTCTTGGATATTATGGGAGACACATTATGTATATTATGTACTATTTATATTTATGCATGTAAAGTTTTCATACAAGATAACGTTTATTTGCATATTATGCACATATATAAAAACTTAATCCATATATTTGTGTGCATGCATACCACACGTGTATGCATGCACATGTACTCTAACCAGCTATAACAATGCCTTAACATTCGGAAAAATTAACTTCAATGGCTAATCCCAACAAATACAGTGAAAAATGGCAAGTTTCACAATAATGGGTAAGGCATCATCAAACTTAGCGACTGTGTTTTGCAAGAAAGAGAACTTGAGCTGAACCAGGCACTTATTCATAGGGAAGAAAAAAATCCATCTCACAGACGGATGCTTAATATTTGCTCTTTCTACATTGGTTTTTGCCATGTCTTCAGGTTCAGAACATGGAATGTACCTGACTGCACTTGAGGCTTTAGAGTCATGCTAACTTTTGGTCAGTGTATGTTTATCTTGTAGTATCTGGAGAATGTTTTGCTGTTCTTCGCTTTTTCTTAATAGCTTAGATCCCTTGGAGTGTCTTATGCTGATTCTTAATTTTTTGTAAATGCTGTATCATCATTGTCATCCAGAAAACTTTGGTTGGTTGGTGAGCATTCTACTATGCAATTTATTTTACTGCTCAGTATGCCCTTGATGTGCATGCATCTTAAATTACTATGGATCCATATTATACCTTGGAGAGCTGTATGAGTTGCATCATTTTGGTGCCCTCTGTGCAGGAGATGGCGGAAAATGCATCTACTGTTTTCAATGTCCATGTGCCTGAGTTTGTGGATGCAATTTGGGTTGCATTGAGAGATCCAACATTAGCAGTTCGTGAGAAGGCTGTGGAAGCTTTGCGTGCTTGTCTCTGTGTAATTGAAAAACGTGAGACTCGCTGGCGCGTGCAATGGTATGACACAAATTCTTTTATTTTATGATACAGTTTTTTTCTTTGTTTTTTTATTTAAATTTAAATTTTTGAATGTATTAGCAAGTTAAGAAAAATGGCCTTCTCACATTTCTGTTTTCATCACTGTTGGTGTAACTACTAAGATAGTGCCATGTATGTTAGTTTGCTACTGCTCCTTCTCAATTACTAGCAGACTGTTGAGTAGTAAGTTATTAGTACAAATCTTTCAATGATCTCATGATGTATAGAAGGTGCACAAATGGCTCAGTCTTTTGTAATATTTCATTGGATAATTCTATCAATTTTATTTTTTTAAATGTTTTAGAATTTATGAAAGTTTGTCTGCATTGTTTACGATAATATAAAGTGAGGACATTGACTTTATTTGGTTTATGATTTAATTACTTGAGGTATCTTATTTGTAAAGTTATAAAACAAAAATAGCCTGTAGGTTAATATACCATTGTTATATTGGTGAATAAGAGGACCAGTAAGAGATTGGGTAAAATGAGTCAACATCCAAACAACTATAGGCAGGTAACGATGTTATGTTCCAGCAGAACCCATAATGTGTTGATCTGTGCTGACTGTTGCCATCAGAAGGTGCAACTGCATCATGGAGGTCCTGTTGGAATATACAAGGAAATGTTTTTGCATATTAAGTACTTTTGCATGAAAAGAGCATCCTCCTTTCTAGGTTTAGACCAACATGAATATTAAGTATTAACCATTAAAAACTGTCCTTCACAACTGACATATGCTTGACACTTGAAGTTAGTTTCTGTGGGGCCTGTGGGCTTTATCTTGGACAGGCATTTCAGATGGATTCTTTTCATTGCCAAGACAAAAAGTTGCTGCTAAGAATGGGAAATTTACCAACATGGGCATAGTAGTATGAAAGGGTCAATGTAAAGAGCTTTGTTATTGCAGTTTATAAAACTCTGGGATCTAATTGGTGATTTTAGCTAAATTTATGAATCGTAGTAAGTAAACATTGTCAGATGTATTCCGCTCTTGCAACTGAACAAGTAAATGAACCGACAAACCCGTGTGGTATATTGTTAAAAGAAGTCTTCTATGTGGTGTTGGATAACTGGTGTCACAAAAATTGATGAAAATTTTAACAAAGAACCAGGCAGGTTGTTCTGGAACTATGGTTTTCTCTAGTCCATTTGACATTGGTGGGCCTAAAATGATGCTGATTCAGGTAATTTTCTAAAATCAGGTATTACCGCATGTTTGAGGCTACACAAGATGGACTTGGGAGAAATGCTTCTGTCCACAGCATCCATGGTTCGTTACTTGCAGTTGGAGAGCTTCTCAGGTGCATCATGGTGCTTTTACATTGATTACTTTTATATGCAATATGTTGGAATGCATAATTATGCTTATCATATCCATATTCTTTTCTTGGGTAGTCCTGTGATTTTAGGGGCATTGTATATTTGGTTCTTTTGAAGGACCGTGAGTTCCCATAACTAAATATGTCTATGAGACTTATGTTGTCAATTACTCACCTGGGCTTGCGTGTAGGCTTGCCTAGGCCCCTAGATTTGGCTGGTTGTCTAGGCTAGCTGCTTCTAGGTGACCTGTCACTTGAAAATGCCTGGAAGATTGCTTAGCATGCCTTTGCTGAGTAGGCATTTAGTAGTCTACATTTTTTTTTGATAACTGATTGTTCTTTTCCTTCTTATTCCTCTTTTCTGGCTGCCTGTGCTAGCTGCTTGTAATATATTTGTACTTGAAAGTTGAAAATGCCTAGTTGCTATGGATGCTTGCTAAGTGTTCAATAGCATAAGCTCTTTTTTCCTTTTGACAACTTAAATTTTTGTTGTTTCCCCCTTTCTTATTCTTCTTTTATAATTTCTTTTATCTTTTTCTTCTGTTTTGTGCATTTGTTTTCCACTTGTTTTTTGTTGTTTGTGTTTTCTATTAAAAGTTTGTGTCTGTATCTGCATGCATGTCTGTATATGCAAACTTGTAGTTACAATCACAATTCATATACTATTGTACTTTGAATATTTGTATGTTATTTTAGATTTTTAACTTGCTTTTTGCCTACATATGTATTATGATATTGTCTTCTTATTTTTCTTATTAGAATGATAGTTTTACGACAACCAATGCGATAGGATTCGTGATTATAGAGGCTTTATGTCCCCCAATTTTATTAGGATAGTAACATTATGTTTTGTTTTACGATTTGTAGTTTTAGAAATTGGGATTAGAAATTTTAGCAGTTGGCATCTGGGAGATGTTAAGATTTTGCATGCTATATAGCATTGGAAAGCATTGATATTTACTTGCAAGCTTTTCCTTTGTGCTATCTAACTTGTAAATTTGAGCTGTTCAACTTCATTAAATTTTTATCTTTCAAACTTCTAATTATGCTTATTATCATGTTACAAAATGTTACCATGCATTTTAATTGTTTTATGATTTTAAGTTGATAGTCATTGGTTTTCCATTGAGAATTCAGTTTTGTTGTTAAGTACGACAATTGTCATTGCATTTGCATTTTACTGGTTTCGTTCTAAGGGGGGCCCTTTTAATGTGTCTAGTCATACCGAAGCTCTAGACTATATATGTATTTATATATGTCACTATATAAGAATATCTGTTGTATTTTTATTAGTTTTTATATTTTTCTTTTTTCGCATACTTAAAGTGCTTAGTCCCGAGAGATTTATATCTTCCATTTCTTGTGGTCTTGCTTTCATGAGAGTATATTTTCGTGCCGTGTTGGAAATTGTATTATTGTTCATTGGAAGCACATCAATTACACTTTGCTGAGATGACAATATCTATAGATATTAACCTTGTTTAGTTCCATAACCAGGAATACTGGAGAGTTCATGATGTCAAGGTACAAGGAAGTAACAGATATTGTGTTCAAATATCGGGAACATCGAGATCGACATGTTCGTCTGAGTATAACTTCATTGCTGCCCCGCATAGCACACTTCCTGCGTGATCGTTTTGTGACATCTTATCTGAAGGTTTTTTTTTTCCCTTGACATGATTATGGTAAATCTTGCAAATTATTGTCCAGAGTTGTAGAATGCTTCACTTTATGTTGCCATTGTTTACGTGATGGAAGCAGTTTTACTTCTTTCATTGTTATGTAGCAGCTATGCATGTTCATTTATTGTTATGTAGCAGATATGCATGGATCATATACTGTCAGTGCTACGCATACCAACAGAAAGAGCAAGTGGTTTTATTGCTCTTGGAGAAATGGCTGGTGCTTTGGATGGGGAACTGATTGAATATTTGCCAACCATCACTTCACATCTTCGCGAAGCGGTATGTATTTCTTATATGTTATATATATATATGATGATTGTTGTACCATAATCTAAAGATTTTTCTGCTCTGTAGATTGCTCCACGCAGAGGAAAACCTTCTCCTGAGGCATTGGCTTGTGTAGGTAGTTTTGCTAGTGCAATGGGACCTGAAATGGAACCTTATGTGCGCAGTTTACTGGATTCCATGTTCTCTTCTGGTCTGTCTCCTACTCTTGTGGAAGCACTTGAGCGGATAACTTCTAGGTATTTCCAGAATGTTCTTTTATCCTTCTTGCTGTGACTTTCCCTTGAGACTTTTCCAGGGTTTGTAATTACTTGAACATTTTATTGTGATTCAAAATTCAGTATTCCTCCTTTGTTGCCAATAATACAAGTGCGCTTGCTCGAGTGCATCTCCACAGTTCTCTCAAAGCCCCTCCAGCAGCCAAGACCAGGTGGCGCTGCTGTTCGGACTAATGTGGTCAACAATGTGCCACATGTTTTGGATATCAGTGGCTCGGTTCTTGTTCAACTTGCCTTAAGGACATTGGCACAATTTGATTTCAAGGTTATGTAGATTATGTTGCTCTTTCTTCAGTTGTCTCCTAGGACCTAGGTTACTATTTATTTATTTATTTATTTATTTCAGGGTCATGACCTTCTTGAGTTTGCAAAACAATCAGTGCTTGCATATTTGGAAGATGAGGATGGCGCCACACGCAAGGATGCAGCTATTTGCTGCTGCCGATTGGTGGAGAACTCTCTGTATAATATGATGGTTGGATCACAATTTTCTTCAGGTCGTGCCACTCGGGCAGGCAGTGTGAAGCGACGTCGTCTTATTGAAGAGGTTTGTCCTATCTATGCTGTTTATGGGTGGGCTCTTTATGGTCCATTTTATTAAGGTGACAGTGTGTTGTATGTCTATCCTTTTAGAAAAAAATTCTTGATGTTGCTGTAAGTTTAGACTGTTTTCTTCCACTGAAGTTCAAGATTGATAATTTCTGAGCTTTTTGTGCTCAAATTTCAAAAATTTCAACATTTTCATGTATGCTGGACATGGCATGTTAGATGTTATGTTGGCTATGTCAACACTTCAAACAAAAGAAGTTTCATATTTGCTTTTTTTTTTTTTTTTTTTTTTTTTTTTTCCACGGATGCACCAGATGAAGCCTTCCTTGGGATTTTTTCTTCAATATCAGCTTTTTCTTGTATAGGTCAGCCTGAACCGTTACGCTACACCTTTTACAACATTGCCAAATACAAAAAATACTAGAACGACTCAGCATTGTGAGTATGGTTGCATATAAATGTAAAAGAGAAAGGGCAGACAATATGATTTTTGAAGAAGAAAAAGAAGATTAAAAATGATAGACTTGTAGAAGAAGAAAACAAAAATACTACCATGGACAACACTAAAAAGAAAAGATAGTTGACGTAGGAAGGTTGCTTGAGGTCACCAGAAGAAATATTGCCCAGATCAGCCAAAGTATGCGCAAATGGGAGGTCGCTGGAGTTCTTCCTTAGCAAACAACAGTGAAGTAGAACGAATAGAGCCCTCGACTCTGTCGAGAGTCGAGGGCTCTGTGTTTTCGAAAGGAAATACGAAAACCCAAAAAACCCTAAATTTTGGATGAAAATGGACTCAATCAATGTTGATTGAGTCAATTTTTGGATGAACACGAACAAGTGTACGTTGACCATACCCTGTACTGTACCCGTACCCGTACTCATACCCGCGTCGGTGTTGCACCCGAATGGTAGTTGTACGGGTACTCCAAAATTGACGTACCTGTGTTACATAGCAATATACATATAACAGCATAATCAACATAACAATGCATGAAAAGACATAATCAATATAAATAAAATACATAACAATGTATACTCAATGGACAATACAATATATAAAGAAATAAGTCTTTAACAATTTTCAAAATATCAAGAAATAAATCTTTAACAGTTTTCAAAATTCGACTTCATAACCAATTAAGAAACTTGAATTAAAAGGGAAGAAGATTTTTCACTTTCCCATGGACTAGGAATGCTGGCGCATATCCCATCGCCTAAGTGGTGGACTTAGGCGATGGGTGTGAACTCACGCTTAGTCCACGCCTAGGTGCGCGTAGGCTTCACCTTGACAACATAGTTTGGTAGAAGAAAATAAGAAGAAAAAGCTTATATACAGGTTCCTAACGTGGAAAAAGTTTAAGCATGAGTGATAGCTTAGGCGTTGAATGTCTGATCACCTAGGCCATTTCTGCCTAGGTGATGATGATCATCAGCAGCCTAGGCCTGTCTTTAACAACATAGGATAGGTGAAATATTTACTCCTGATTGTGATATAGTTGTATTACTGTATCCAAGGCTCCAAACCTACCAAGTACCATTGTTATAGTTTCGTTTCTATTATAACATTCACCTTCATGAACAAAAGGTTTCTGAAATACTATTTCATGATGATTGTCATCAAAATTTATAAGTTTTTTTTTTTTAAATTTTTAATAAAAAAATTGTGCAAGGTCTCCTTGTTGCTTGAAGATTGCAGTCTGCCCCATCCCTTGGGACTGTGTCGTGGCTGACAGGCTGCTGTATGTAATTGGTCTAAGTTCAACCTACCAATCAAAGACACAACAGCTATTGTCTTTTCTGATATGTTCAATGGGCTGTCATCTAAATCCGTGGGCTACCATAATTTGTATAATTTGTCTTTACTCGTCCAAATGCATCACTTAGTTTAGGCATTCTTTATTCGTGTTATTGCCATTGATTGTACTATATTTGCCATTAAACATGTGTAATCCTTCCTTGTAAGTTGAAGCTGCTCTTGGCCTCCTATCCTATGCTTCAGGCACACAGTTCTTTGGAGATTACATGGCTTTTTGTTGTACCGATTCCAAATTGACAATCAGTTCCTTGCTCGGTTACTCTGTGTTTTCTGTTTATTTATGTGATGTTTTTTCTGCTGTGAAATAGACACTTTGGAAGAGAACCTGACCGGTTTGTTTTGCTGCAGATAGTAGACAAACTTCTGATTGCTGCAGTAGCAGATACTGATGTCATTGTTCGGCAGTCTGTTTTCACTTCATTGGAAGAGAATGGAATTACTGATGATTATTTAGCACAAGCTGACTGCTTAAGTGCAATTTCTGTTGCATTGAATGATGAGGTTAGAGTCTCTGGCTGCAGCATTTATTCTAGTAGGTTAGCGTAGCACGACATTGTTTTTTCTTTAGTTGACAGTTTAGATGTGAAGGCCATAAGAAGGGCATGGTCAGAGTCAGTATTGCTGTATTGAATTGATGTTTACAACTATCAGTTGCAGGCCTTGAAAATAATACTTGGGCTAGTATCCTTGTTCTATTATGTAGTTCATGTATTTCAGTTGCTGCTTTTCTAAAAGCTAAATGAAATATTATTATACACTAATGTAACTGGTGGTGTACAGCTATATTCAGTCCTACAAGGGATGTCTTTGCATTTCATCCTTCTAGTCCAGAATTAACTTTGTTGCTTCATCGAATTAACTTTGTTCCTTTTTTGCACCTTATGTTGTGTAAAAGGAACTTGTTGAATTGGTGCGTGCCAATTGAGTTGAGTCAAGACGGATGTTGTAGCTCGATCAAGCCCATGGCTTCAATTAGTTTCGTTCCAATCAATGAAAAAAGTACCAAGTTCTCCATAAAGTTAATGTCATGCTTTTATAAGGAAAAGATGGTGTATAATTGCCTTGTTGGAAAAGGAACCTTCACATCAGCAAGCTGATCATTATCATGTTGATGAACAACTGCACAATGAAGCATGCTCGTAACAAAGGAAAGGGGATGGTGCAACAGTGCCTTGTTGGAGGAGAACCTTTACATAGCAAGCCTATTATTGTCATTGTGATGCAAATCTGCACAATGTAGCATTATTTTAAAGAATCTGAGAAAGCAAACTAAGTCAAAGAATTTGAGAAAAAAGGCTGAGCAAGCACTTGTACTTTGAATGCAACCAAGTGATGTTTTAAGGACAGAAGTTTATTCTTCATATAGAATCCATGTAGCTCATTTTTTTATCCATTTCATGCCCAACTAGTAGGAGTTTAAAGCTCTCTATTGTCATCTAATTTTAACATATTGATTAAAATGGCCATCACACACGTCTTGTTTTCTTTCTTTCTCAAAACATACATCTATTGGGGCCATGCTTCTTCTGTTGATTGGTGTTTGTATTGCACCTTATTTTTCTTGTCAATAGGTTATTTATTTTTTCAAGTTTATGGTCTTTTTCCCTTTTCAGGATTTTAAAGTTCGGGATTTGGCCATAGCAATTGCTGGGAGGTTATCTGAGAAAAATCCAGCTTATGTTTTGCCTGCTCTTCGTCGATATCTTATACAGCTTTTGACATATCTAGAGCAAAGGTGGACTAGTTTATTAATTTTCTTCTTTAGGTTAAACCGTTAAAGTAAAATTGTATAACAATTTTCTAATCTGAACATTATGGTGCAATCAGTGCTGACAGCAAGTGCAGAGAAGAGAGTGCCATACTCTTGGGACATTTGATTCATTCATGTGAGCGGCTGATACATCCATATATTGATCCAATACATAAGGTTTATTTATCTTCTTTTTTCTTCTATATATATTACCCACAGCTTTTAAAGTGCATTGAGTTGATTATGTTGAGTTCCAGGCACTTGTGGCAAAACTTCGTGATGGCACTGGACTTAATGCTAACAATGGGGTTGTCACAGGTGTTCTTGCTACAGTTGGAGAACTTTCTAGAGTGGTAGGTTTCACATAACTTGCTTAATGTATCTATTAGTTGCTGTTTTCATGGTCATGCAACTAAGTTCACGTGCTTGATTGCTCACCATGGATATGCAAATCTATAAAAATTGATTTCATGCTAACTTTCCTTCTTTGGGGTGATGGTGGTGGTTCTTGTAATCTTTACGTGTTTCATGTATTCATATGTGTACCTGTGTGCTTTGTAATGGATTTATTTGGGGCTTGCTTTCACAATGGAATGACTTCTCTTTTGTTGCTGTTCTCTCTCTTTCTGAATTAACTGCATTCAGCTGCTTGAATGCTGTTATTGTCATAAGTCAGTTATTTATGTACATTGATGTAAATGGAAATGCAGTGCTTATGGGAGTTTGTGTGTGACGAGAAATGAATCTCTGTCTAGCGGTTCATGAGTTCTTGGTTGCAAGTAACAACTGATTCTTGGTTCAGATTGATAAGGGATAAAGCAGCATGGCTTTCTAATTCGATGTTTGTCTGCAAATTCTGAAAAGATTAGACTAGAACCGTCACTGGCACAGCACAAGCAGTTCAACCTAGTCAAAAGTCTCATTTGGAAAATAAAATATGTATCTCATGCAATTCTGTGACATTTATGTTCAAGGATCAGAATCTGACCTGGGTAATGACACTAGCTGGTGTTTAACTGACCTGTGCACTTCGATGCTCTCTGTTGCTGTATAGGGTGGTTTTGCAATGAGGCGTTACCTAGGTGAACTGATGCAATTAATTGTTGATGCTCTTCTGGATGGAGCTGCTGTAGTTAAACGGCGAGTTGCTGTTGCCACCCTTGGTCAAGTTGTCCAAAGTACAGGGTGAGCTGCTAACGATTATGTTATTAAGTTTGTTATTGCTTTCCATGGTACACCAATCTTAGTTTTGTGTTTTATTCTAATGCAATATTATTGCAACCTAATTCTATAAGCTTTGGCAGTCATAAGGCTTGTTCAATTGTAATACATCTGAGGTCTCTTCCTTTGTGGTTTCCAGTCTATAATTGTCTTGGATGTATGTAATAAATGTGGATGCAGATCAGCCAGGCCAATCTCAATGCTGTCTGTTCAACCTGGTATTATGTAGCTAGGCTTGAGCTCACCTGGAGCTTGAGGCAAACTGTAACCATATTCTTCAAGCACAGGCATGTGAATCAGTCTATTCTTAACTCGAGACAAGTTCCAAATTCATCCAAAAATTCTATAAATATTTAATTGGGAGTAAAAGTGAAAACTATATATTAACATGAATGCATATGAGATAAATCAGATTCATGTCTTGCTAAGGTCTGCAAGGTTTGCTGCACTTGGTTTTTGATTAATGGTGGAACTTCGATGTCCGTAAAACCCCGCTCTATACCAATTAATGCAAGAGAGATTAAGATTAATGAGTCTTATCCTGTCCGCACTTACAACTTAGAACTAAGCTTAAAATTGACTAAAACTCAAGCAACTGACTAAACAAACAAGAAGAACAAAATAAAACTAACAAAGCTTGAATTCATTTCGTTTCAACTTTCAACTGTTTTACATAATGAACCAACGTCCCTTTATATAGAGTAAGTGATGGATTATGGATCTGGATCCAATTACACAGATAGGGATCTACCATGATTAAGGTCCAAATAAAACAAAATAACCATACAAATCCGAAACATAACTTAGAATTCTAAATGAACTATTAAATCTCATTATAATCCAAAATAAGTTGGATTTGGATCTATCTGCTTCTGGCTCTACATCATATATATCATGACAAGAATCATTAAGATGTGATACTAAATTGATAAAGGAATCTATATTCAGAGCAAAATAACATTTAGTGGAGTACAAGAGAATAAGCTATCAAGTGCATCTATTTAGTTTCAGGATTTTTTATTTTAATAACTAGATAATGTTATGACACACCCTTGGAATGATGTCATGAAGAGTTCTTGATACTTTTAATAAAGTTAGTCATATTTCTCTTTGTTGCTTGCACAAAATAAATCCATTTGATTACCTTCTGGGGCTTATCCTTGTATCTCTTGTTAGGTGAGAGGCACTTGGCCAATTTTACTTATGACTTTTTTATGATGGACTTTCTATTTCCCATTTTCTTTATGTTTGAAATCATTTTGGACCAAATCTATTTCAACTTTCAATTGTTTGTTGGGAACTAATGTTCTATACAATTGTGCCCATAGGTGTGTCATCACTCCATATAATGATTACCCTCTACTATTAGGGTTGCTTTTGAAGCTGTTAAATGGTGAGTTGGATTGGCCAACTAGAAAAGAAGTGTTGAAGGTGTGTATGCTTTATACATGTGAAGGTATTGCACTTGCATGGATAGATAACTGTTGTTTGCATATGCTAGGTATTGGGTATTATGGGTGCATTGGATCCTCATGCACACAAGCGCAATCAACTGTCACTGCCTGGGTCACATGGAGAAATTACACACACATCTATTGATAGTGGTCAACACATGCAATCTATGGAGAACCTACCCATGGATCTCTGGCCATCATTTGCTACTTCTGAGGATTATTACTCAACGGTATAATTGGAAAATCTTCTTTGTATTAGCTTCTTTTCCAGGACTCATGAAAAGAGTTGTGAACTCGTACTGGACAGGTTGCTATTGTTTCCCTGATGAAGATACTTCGAGATCCTTCACTGTCAAGTTATCACCAGAAGGTGGTGGGATCTCTTATGTTCATATTTAAGGTACCATTCTTATAGTGTGATCATCTAGTTTTGCAAGTTGAGTTTTTCTCTATCAATTTTTTTTTATCACTTATCTTGCCCCTTGTTGCTTTTTTTTTTCCATCTTGATAGTCAATGGGACTTGGATGTGTTCCATACTTACCTAAGGTATGTAATTTGTTCCTTCTTTCTCCCCTTCCCCTCCTTTTTTCCCTTTAATTCGCTGCAGATTCAAAAGGGATGGATTTCAAAATGAGCTATTGTTTTTTCATTTCTCTTTACACAGATTGTTTCCTTTGTATCCATGACCTGTTTTCTAGATTATATAGATCATCATCCTGGATAGTCATATAATTCTTGCATGTTTTCTTTAAACTCGGTGACCTTCTTCCTAGTTTAACAAAGAGATATTCCGCAGCTCACTTTGGATAGGCACATGTCCCTCAAGGGTCATGACAATTCTACCGCATGCTCGTAAGTCATTTATTCACTTGTGTGTTACATTTGAAGGTCATGATGTCATGAAATAACACTTAAAGGCATCATTAGACATCAGTGCATCTATGAAGTTTATGAAAATAAGTTCTAATATGCCTTTTAACAGTTTTAAGATTTCAATTGATAGGTCCATATGGAAAATATGCAAATTTTAATTACATTTAACTATTTTAGTATTATTTCATGCATGTTTATATACACACATTAGTGAGTACAACAAGATTTCAATAAAATTTTTATATAAAGATCTCTCACATGCATATCAAATTTACAAATATTTAATTACGAAACTGGCTGATTCTGATTGGTCAACTTGAAAGTCAGGCCTTGTCTTCTAAATAGGCAAAATGATAGAATTGCACTTGGAAATCTAATATATTATAGTGGTTGTGATAACATTCTGTTAGTGTTTGCTTGTTCTTTCCTTGTGATAAACAATAGAAATATACACCATTTCATAACGTTTATTTGTTGCTGGGCTCTTTTCTTTGGGAGGGAGATTAAGGGAGGGGATGTTAGACCATTCAAGTATCATGTTGCTAGAGTAATTGAAAGTACAAACTGTAAGTTGTTGGTGTTGTTAAAATGAATGAACATTTGCCATATTACTGCATCCTTCAAGGGCAGGGAAATTGTAATTTTGTAGCTATCTGCATTCAACAACCACTTGGTCAGTCAATATAGTTGGTTTAAGTTGGTAGACTTAAAGCATGATTCAATAATGGATAAACACCTTTGCTACAAAGATGGAAAAATTTGCAGATAGGACCACAATCAACAATTTCCTTTCTCATTTCCATGTGTTTCTGAACAATTATGTTATCTTTTCTCTTTGTAATTCATATCTTTTATGTTTCACCTGATCAATGCATCCATAAGCAATGGGTGAGCTTTTCTTACTTTCTTTCTATGTTGCTCGTCAATTGCTTCCTTGGTATGGTGCTATCAGAGCTCTTGGTTTCACGTGTATCTCAACTTCTGTAGCCATATTGATATCTTCCTTGTTTCATTGTCATCAACGTCAACTAGAATGAATGTCCTAGATCTGGCATGTAATTTCAATGGACATGATAGATCTACAGGTTCATTATCATGTTTTTCTTATAAACACAGTGCTTGAGTACATACTAGAAAGGGTAATGTGTTCTAC
Organism: Nymphaea thermarum; assembly: GCA_011799765.1. Lineage (NCBI taxonomy): Eukaryota > Viridiplantae > Streptophyta > Magnoliopsida > Nymphaeales > Nymphaeaceae > Nymphaea > Nymphaea thermarum. The sequence goes on from JAANDH010000396.1 coordinate 18,334, forward strand.
ATACTTTGCTTGGCTGTTTGTGAACATAATTTTAGAAATTTTTCTCTTTCTTGAGCTCCTCTATAAACACCTGAAAATTTTTCCTTTTCTTGTTTTTGCTGCATAGGGAAGAGTAAAAATGCGTGGGGAGTAAATTAGTATCTCTCTGACATCCAATTTATATTTTTGTTTGTATCCTTGAGAGTGATGACTTGTGTGACAAGCATACATCACTATTCTGAAAAGAGGCTTGTCTACCTGACTTGCGTGACAAAAGTTTTTGATTCTTAAAGTTATCATCTATTTACTATACAATTCGGGTTGATCTCAAAGTGGCTGAAGATCCACTCTATGTTATCCTATGTTAGTCTCAATTTATAGAAAGCACCATTGTAAGATAAGAAGGAAAACCACCTATTCGATTTCTACATAAAAATGTCTATTTAGTTCAAATGAACCACTTTTGTCCACTTATCAGTTTTTTGCTGATGAGAAATATCGTGTTCTTTCATCATAAATATCTTGGTTTTGTTTGTTGGATTGAAGTCATGAAGTATGTTCAACATATCTTTTAATTCCTGACTTTTTGCTTTTGTCTTTCTATTTGACTATATTATTGGGCTTCTAATGTTGTGCAGGTATTACCTGAACTTTTTAACACAGTCCGTAATTGTGAAGATGGGCTTAAAGAGTACATTACATGGAAGCTTGGAACTTTGGTGTCCATTGTTCGACAGGTGAGAGCTGCACCTGTTTTTCTTTCGTGGACTTAGTTTTCTGTACTCTCAGATGTTAATTAAGAATTTAAGATATTAATGATTTTATTACTTGTTTTTTTGCAGCACATCCGTAAATATTTACCTAGGTTGCTTGTACTTATTTCTGAATTATGGTCTTCTTTCACATTGCCGGCCACTAACCGTCCTGTGCATGGCTCTGCTGTAAGGCCTCTATTTTCATCCATTGTGCTTCTATTTTTTTTTGTTATTTCAATTTAATATTTTTTTTGTCTCTTATTTCTACTCTATGCTTCCTGACTTGATGCTGCACAATGTTATTTGGCCAGATACTACATTTGGTAGAGCAGCTTTGCCTTGCCCTGAATGATGAGTTTAGAACTTATCTGCCTGATATTCTTCCTTCTTGTATTCAAGTACTTGGTGATGCTGAACGGTGCAATGATTTCAGTTATGTTCCTAACATTCTTCATACATTGGAAGTTTTTGGAGGTTGGTACTGCGTTATGTATTTTTGGATATATATTTCAAATTTATTGTTTCTTTCTATGCCATCCTTCTCCATGCTGCTTCTCAAAGGTGTGTTTTTTAGGAACTTTGGATGGGCACATGCACCTCCTTCTTCCTGCTATTCTTCGGCTTCTCAAAGTTGATGCTTCAGTTGAAATTAGGCGTGCTGCCATTAAGACAATAACTAAGCTTATCCCCTGTGTTCAGGTGAGTACTCCAGTGATTGTCTGACCTGGCATCCCTGTTTTTGTGCATAATGTCTCTAGTCATTGTCTGACCTGGTGTCCCTGTTTTTGTGCATAATGTCCTACTGTATGCCGTTTTTATTCATTTTTGTTTTCTCTATTTAGGTCACTGGCCATGTTTCGGCTTTGGTACATCACTTCACACTTGTCTTGGATGGGTATGCATTACCATTCCTTTTTCTAGTTTTGTTTGTTACATCTGTTAAAGTATTGAAGATGCAGGATATTATTTTATTCATTATTCTTCTTTCTCTTGTATCAATTTTTGAGTTACAACGACTCTGTTTTAAGAAAATACCGTCATTGTGTCTTTTCATGTAGCCAAATTGGCAATATTGTACTGGTTGCTGTTGTTATTGTATGGAACCTTTTGATTGTTTTTCTGACCTATATTGTAATAGTAAACTGCCAAACATGGGAGATATCATCCGAAAATGTGAATATATTTCACTTGTGAGAGGATGGTTTGGTGCTTTTGAGATGCTATATGTTGTTGATAAGAAATAATTTGATTCACTGCATGACTTCTTGTTTACACTACCAGAAGATAAGGTTTGTCTGATTGAGAAGTGACACCTGATACGGGAACTTTTGACTTGTACCACGAGCTTGTATTCAATATATTTTGGTCCGTTAATTAGTGGTGTGCATTCTGAGTCAATCCTATAATTGTTTGCATGGTGTTAAGAATTTATGGTGTGTAATTTTGCTAAGATTGTGGGACAAATTTATAAGTTGCTTGAGAGACAGTTCATATTTCTTCTTTTTAGTCGTGCTATGGTCTCCAATTTCTTGCATCTCGGCAAGCAATATGGGTTAGGAATTTCTTGCGTGTCCTCTGCTTGGAGTTTCTATACAGCTACTAAAGTGGTTTACATGTATGTCATGGTGTAATTTCCAGGAACAATGATGAGCTACGTAAGGATGCGATGGATGCCCTTTGCTGTTTGGCATATGCCATTGGAAAAGATTTTGCAATTTTTATCCCATCAATCCACAAACTTATGCTTAAGCACCGAGTTCAGGTTTGTGGTTCTTATTGCAATAGTTGTTCCTGCCTAAGTAGTGACAGCACTAGTTAGTTGCATTGCATTTAAGTGCTCTAGTCAGGACTAATGGCTGAATCACAAAAAAACTTAGAAAACGAACTAATTATTAAATTTGAAGTGAAACATTAAAAAAACATAATTATGTGCAACTGAAGCCTACATGATTGAATGCATATCCACCTTCCTTGTGTGGGCTAGAGTTGCCAATAAGTACAGCTTTTGTTAGTGATATTGTTTCCATTAGTATATTGTTGTTACTATCTTCTTTTTATCAAATGCCTGCTCTACACAGTGCTTCTTTTGTTATTAATTTTGAGAAGGTTCCCTGGATTCCAGCACGTGGATTTTAAACAAATTGAAGGGCAGTTACAAAAGTGTCAACCTTTGGGTATTGAGAGTACGTCTGGTCAAAAGTTATCTCGTCGGCTTCCTGTTGAGGTCATTAGTGATCCACTTAATGACATGGAAAATGATCCTTATGATGAAGGGAATGACACATACAGGAATATTCGAACTTATAAGGTAATTCAACCTTTTTTGCTTTGTGGTCTTTGTTCAATGTTGGATTTTTTCCATTTGGTAGTGATCATGTTTCTGTAACAGTACTGTTTGCTGCCCAACGAAGAGTGGCATTGTTGTAGTTTCATGTTTCTTTTGGGATAAGCAAGCACATTCTTTTGTTAGACACCTATGTGATTAGGCCAGCACTGACATATTATGCTATTGAACTCTGGCTTTCTTCAACATGGTGGATTTAGTTCCATCATCCTAGGCACCTGGATGGAACCTTTGTTAGCATAGACGTTTCATGCTTGTAACTACATTTGACTTGGGTTTGGATGCATATGCTTTATTTTAGGCAATAATTGGTAAGGTGTCACCATCTTCCATGTGCAGCACACCTATATAATTTAGGTTTGGCCTTCTTTGTTGACAAATTTTCTGTTTTTGTTGAGATGCAATAAAATTATCCTTCTTTCCTGGGTAAAGCTATAATTTGAGCAGGTCTTCTTGGGCTGCTAGCAGATTTTGTTTATGATGACCATAATATTTGGAGAAAAAATGTTCTAGTTATCTGGCACTGATAGTACGGGGCACAACCCAATTAGAAATTTAGAATAAAAACGAAAAAGGTTGCAGGTGCAACCTATTGAACCTGCTAATAGAAGTACTAAAGGTGCTGGATGTAATATAAGACACTTAGTAGATCTAATTGTACTATTTATACAAGTATATGATTTCTATTTGCTCTAATTTTTTGGAAGAATGAGTGCTGGTCATAAAGGTGGATGGACCATCCAAAAGATGGAGAAGCATGCGTGTTATTTTTGAGCTGCACAAGATGCTTTATTGGAAAAAATAAGGTATGCAGTAGTTTCTAGTGAGAACGTTCTAACTTGTGATGGTTGATCCCAATGTGAGGTCCATTGAACATATGCTCATGTAGTGGGGCATATATGCGTTGCTTCAAGACCTGGTTCAGAGGTGAGGCAAGCAGCTTTTGAGCTACTTTGAATTATCTTTATATGTTAAATGAGCCACTCAAACTAAAAGCATAAAAGTAAGAAAGGAAAAGGATTGCATAGGAAGTGCTTGCAGGCCTTTGATAAAGGAACCTCGGTGTTTTGCAAACTGTTTAAGGAATCAAATAGAGGATGTGGGTCTCGGTGCATTCCCAGATCCCATGGAGTGTGATTCAGTGTTCTGAGGGGGATGTTGGAATTCCACGTATCCATTCTGTGTAAACCAGTGGTAAACAAGTGCAGCTCATTTTGTGGCCAGGTCTGTTTCGTGTTCCCTGGATGTGAGGTGCTGGTCTGGTTCCTCGCATTCCATAGAACTATTTGATAGGGAACCAATGAACCGCAACCCCTTTCTTTCTCTTTGTGTATTTATATAATTATATGTACACCTAGAATGTCAATGAGAGAGAGGCAGAGAGAGAGTCGAATCCAATGTGGAATGAGGGTGTCAGATTGAATCCAATTATTGGGGCAGTCTGATCTGTTTTGATCGGACAGGCCTGAATCTTCTGATAAAAATACTTGTTTTTAAAAAGAAACTCTCCATGAGAGGCAGATTTGGGCCCTCTCCCTAGTGGCGGAGCCAAGGATTTTTGGCTGAGGGGCACTTATTATAAAACCTTCACACCTTAAGTATATATGAATGAACATATTTTTTAAAATATCAATATGGAAATAATGGCAACTGCCCACATCCGCTTATATGTGTCTCCACCACTGCCTCTATGCCTTTTGTTGGTTGTGTCTCATCATTTGTGACCGAGGACATGGCTGATGAGCATAAAGCAGCTGTCATTGGCAGCTCATCTCTACCTCTTGTCCACCATGGTCGACAAGTGATGGCTGAAGTGCAAAACCCCTCTCTCTTGTGGGTTAGAGTGGGACAACAGGCAACCAAGGAGAACACTAAATCTCTTTCCCTATTTTGACAGAGCTTTCTCTTGCCTGAAGTTGCCTCTAGGTACTGCAGTAAGGGCACCACTCTTGGTGTAGCCATTGGCACTCAGACAGATTGGGAAGGTATCAAGCCCTAGAGCAATGAGACCTAGCGGTGAGGATGGGACCTTGTGCTTCAGCTGGGAGAGAAGGCACTTCCTGAGAAGGAGAGAGGAGTCAACGACAGCGGCAATGATGGGGCATTCCTCAACATTCTGGCTGCCAGTCTACATTAAGAGGGAGATAAATCTATGACTAGCAAGAGCAAAGGCAAGAGAGAGTGAATGCTGGAGGGGAAGGTCTCTCATGTGTTAAAATCAGGAGGGAGGAAAAGGTCTCTCTTTCACATGTCAAAATCGAGACTGTCCATTCCTGTTTGTTTCGATTGGATCCCGATCATTGGAAGTCGATCAGTCGTGACAAAATCATGGCTCGATAAACTCCCTGTGTGTGTCCATACATACATATGTACGTACTTTCATATATATATATATATATATATATATATATATATATATATATATATATATATATATATATATATATATATATATATATATATATATATATATATATATATATATATATATATATATATATATATATATATATATATATATATATATATATATATATAGGACAATTCAATCTTGCTAGATGCCAGATGTTGCTGGACGGCTAAAACTTAGAGTAGTTCTTTGAGTCTCCCTCTATTTGCATTTTTTCTCCCATTTCTTTTTACCCCTCTCCACCCACTTACTCCCTCTTTTTCTTTTAGAGAGAGAAAATCTGGTCCCAGAATGAGACCATGTTTTCCCATTTCTTCCATATATTTATCTATTTATCAAAGGACACAATATTCCTTCTTTCAAGTGGTGAATAGTTAGTGACTCACCACTGTTGAAATCTCATGCATGTTCTCTCTCTCCAGTTGTTGGCTGATCACTTGCAATCAACGCTCAGCATGTACTTCTCCAAATTTTCACATGTAGTGGTCAAGCACTATAGTGGAACTGGTGGGAGGCAATAAGAGAATGGGGGAGCCAGTTTTTAGGCTCCATGATATGCCTATAAGGAAGCTGAAAATCAACGTTTTATCCTATTAGAGTGGAGTAATAAGTTTGGTGCTTGAAGCCTCCCTCTGTTGGAAAACCTTTTCCCTACCAGGGTATATTTCCTGAGACCATTCGCTAGAGCTGTGGAGATGCTTGAGAATTTTTTTGTTGTTTGGTTATCTGTTCTTTCTATTTTTTTTGTCAAACTGATGTTTTTTTATTGTATATAGCACATAAATGATAATGATTGCGACTTTGAAAATATGACAAACAAAAAAGTGAGTCAACTTCTTTCATTAGGAAAAAAGTAAAAAGATTGGTCATCATGGATTTATGTTGAACACAATTAGTTCATTGTGAACCATTGCCGTTACTAATCTAATGCAAGCTATTTTGTTTCTGAAGAATTTCTGTTTTGTTTTTTACTTGATAACATAGCCTGCATATAAAAGTGTATGATGCCCATATTGTGCATATACAGATCTAGAGCACATACTGTTTTACCTTTATGGTTTTCCGTACCTTTCACATAATTATTTAATGCGTTGGAAATAGGACGTTATCATTATTTAAAAGATCATGTGATTTACTTTGAGGAATGCTGCTAGGGTGGGTTGTTGGTTGCTGCTGTGTATGTACTGCTTGATTTTCTATTCAAATAGATCGACTTTTGTTGGATATAGCAATAGGATTTTAAGGTGTTTGTGGTCGTTTGGCAACCATGATGCAAGGCATGTAGTTTTGTCCCCTCCATCTTGTAGAGAAGGGAATGGTGGACCATGCTATCGAAGCATTTGTTTGTGTTTGTATTTGAGGGTAATCTTCAATTGCCTTGGATATATTGACCACGGGTTATTTGTTATTTCTTTTTGTTTTTTTTTTTTTTCTGTACTGCAGTCATTTGAAGATGATGTTTAGGCTTCAATATATTGAATACTACTTCTTGCCTCATGTTTTTTGAAGACCTCACCTTGCCTCGATTTTCTTGAGAACGTTGGGATTTGCTTTGGTGTTGTAATCAGGTCCTGAATTTTGTTTTGTCCTTCTGGCAGGTAAATGATGGCCGACTACGTACTGCTTGGGAGGCATCTCAGCGTAGCACAAAAGAAGATTGGGCAGAGTGGATGCGACACTTCAGCATTGAACTCTTAAAGGAATCCCCTTCTCCAGCTTTGCGTACTTGTGCAAGGCTTGCTCAATTGCAGGTTGGATCTAGTTCCCTTATTTATTCCATATCATTGTTTGATCCATATCATTATTTGTGAAGTATTATGCCATCTGAAAATTCTTTTCAGCCTTTTGTTGGAAGGGAGTTATTTGCTGCTGGTTTCGTTAGCTGTTGGTCACAGCTAAATGAAGTTAATCAGCAACAGTTGGTGCGAAGTCTTGAAATGGCTTTCTCATCTCCAAATATTCCTCCTGAAATTCTGGCTACCCTCCTTAATTTGGTAAAATGAACTATTAACAAGCTTTGAATTGTAACCGTGGAAAAAAAAAGCTTGTCTTGGTTTCAAATAACGTGATCCATTCTCTAAATTACAGGCTGAGTTTATGGAGCATGATGAGAAGCATCTCCCGATAGACATCAGACTCCTTGGCGCTCTTGCTGAGAAGGTTTTTCTGTTTTACTTTGCCTGTTTAAAAAAGCATTGTGTTTTCCTGCTAAAATGACATTGCGGCCCTTGTGACTGACTTCATTCAAACCCAATTTGATTTCCTTATATAGTGTCGAGCTTTTGCCAAGGCTCTGCATTATAAAGAAATGGAGTTTGATGGTGCACTTACTAAGAAAATGGATGCAAATCCTGTTGCTGTCGTCGAAGCTCTGATCCACATAAACAACCAGTTACACCAGCATGAAGTATGTAATTTATGTTGTGTTAAATCCATAATTGGGTTCTCATGTCGTTCTTTTTGTGTCACATCATTAGGTGTATTTATGGTGAGTAATTATGTTTTTTCAGGCTGCTGTTGGGATATTAACCTATGCCCAGCTAAACCTTGATGTTCAACTGAAGGAATCTTGGTACAAGTTTAAATCACTTGTAATATCAATCTTTTTTTTTTTTGTATGTCTGGGTCTCTTTTCTTTTTTCACTGAGCATATCTTGGAGAGTGGAAATATTGTGTGGTATGTGATCCTGCAAAAAAAAAAAAAAATGCTAGTCCTAACATGAGGCTCATTGTCTTTGTTCCTCTCAATTTGGGGCTTTTGATTAATTGTTTCTGTTTTTTTATGTGCATTGTCTTCATCATTTAGTATGTTCGTAAAATGTATCCTCCTTGGAAAATATGCAGGTATGAAAAATTGCAACGCTGGGATGATGCTTTGAAGGCATATACTTTAAAGGCATCTCAAGCGACTAACACGACTGCTGTCTTGGATGCTACATTAGGTTAGAATACATGGATTAATTTTGTTTACCCCGTCTTTTGTGGTTCTTGATTGGCATTTTAATTTTTGTGCCCAAAATATGGTTTTATCTGTGTTGAAACTCTTCATGAGATTCAATGTCGGGATTTTCTTCTGCTGTTACCTCTAGTTTTGAATATTTATGTTTCCTCCGTTGATCATGCAATCTTTAGCCCTTTTTTTTGGAGCTTTCAGTTCAATATCTTTCCATGTTTTTGTGTACTTTCCGGATAAGAGCATGTGCCATGATAAATGATTGTCTTGTGTCCCTTTGCTAGGACGAATGAGATGCCTTGCTGCATTGGCTCGGTGGGAAGAACTGAACAATCTATGCAAGGAGTACTGGACTCCAGCTGAACCGGCAGCCAGGCTTGAAATGGCCCCCATGGTACGTGGTATCTGTATACAGAATTTGTTCACCAGTACTATTAAGTCATTGTGTAATCCATGTCTCTTTTCCTGTTGAACTTTCCATTTAGGCTGCTAGTGCTGCATGGAACATGGGAGAATGGGATCTAATGCATGAGTATGTTTCTCGATTGGATGATGGTGACGAAAGTAAGCTCCGCTTATTGGGAAATACTGCGGCTAGTGGTGATGGAAGCAGTAATGGCGCATTCTTCAGAGCTGTGCTGTTTGTGCGACGTGGAAAAGTAACTTTAGAGTTTAAACTTTTGTTCCTTTTCTATTACATTTTTTGCCATTTCCATGGCTTCATTTCCTTGGGACACAATCTCTCATGTTTTTTTCCCTGGGTTAGTATGCTGAGGCACGGGAATTTGTAGAGAAGGCAAGGAAGTGCTTAGCAACTGAACTAGCTGCACTGGTTAGTATAGTGAATCCTGATATTGTTGACAACCTATATATGTCTGTATGACTATCTCAAATATTGTTTCTTATGCCATAAGAACTGGGTGACACTCTCATTCTTGTACTCATGCTGTCAACACAAATTGTCTCCATATTTTCCCAAAAATCTGCTAAGCATTTCTCAAATTTTTTTTATCTTTCAGTGTTGTTTACTGCAAATAATTATTGTTTTTATTTTTGTCTTTCGTTATCAGGTCCTGGAAAGTTATGATCGTGCTTATAATAATATGGTCCGGGTTCAGCAGTTGTCTGAGTTGGAAGAGGTATTATCTTCTTGAAGTGCTACCTATACGTGGTATAACTACTAATGAAGTAATAAACTTCTTCTCAATTATCAAATGTGTGCATCTGTTCGTTGTCCCTATCATTTGCACTTGACGGTATTATTTAATTGCTGAACCCGATGATTACGTGAAGATGCAAATGCACTCTTTTATCCTATGTTACATGCATACTGTGACGGTCTATGTCACAATGGTACGGGTACGGGTACGGCATTTTTTAGAATCATGGTACGGGTACGGCGACTATTATATATAAAAAATAATTATTTTATATAATTAAACCACAAGTTGTAACAAAAATGTCAATAAAAAGAGGCTCATAATGAATAAATTATCATTTTTTCATTTTATTAATGAAACTTCTTATGTTAAAGTAAAACAAAAAACAAAAAAAATAAAGAATAAGTAATTTTTTTTTTATTTTTTTAAGTTATAATGTAGTTTGGATCTGGATCCGACCCGGATCCAGATCCAAACGTACCCAGCCGTACCGGCATACCGGTACACCGTACCGCCGTACAGGTACGCCGTACCGGTACGCCTTATCGCCGTACCGGTACGTGGTACGCCACTAAAGTGGCGTACCACTGTGACTTAGGTGACGGTGTGGTAATGCATCCACTCTTATTGTATTTTGTACATGACCTAGTTATAAATGGGCAGAATACAGGAATCTGTGCTACTGAGTTCATGTGTTACAGCTGCTAATTTTGGGAGACGTATGCGCTACATTCTCACACTTTGGATTGGAAGATTGCACTTGTTTGAATTCTTTTCCTCATTTGTTTTACATTGAACCTTATTTCCAGTATTTTATTTCAAAAGGAAAATGTTTAGGCTCAACATCTGATGTGGAGATCTGTTGCTTCTTCGTCTTTGGAATGTCGGTTAATATGTTATTTTGAATCTGTTAGGTTATTGATTACATTACCCTACCGGGGGGAACTGCTGTTGCTGAAGGGCGTAAAGAACTAATCCGTAATATGTGGAGAGAGCGTATACAAGGAGCAAAGCGGAATGTTGAGGTAGGATATTGCCATTATTTTTGTCATGCATTACTAGAGATCGTTCGAGCAAAATTTATGGGCTTAGGATGTTCTTTTTCTTTCTATTTGTTTATCAGTTGCCTTTGCTTATGATTATTTTATGTGAAGCAGATGGATCCTCTTAATCTTCCTTATGGAGTAAAAATTGGTATTCAGGCAAATTTTAAAATCTGAATATTAGAAATATGCCTCCTGGAAGGATGTCTTGCTCTTGTCCATTGTTTATATCAGATAGTCAATTTTATGTCATCTGCAATGTTGACGATATTTACACAATTTTGTGACTATCTCATTATTTTAAAGTCTTTCAACAATACTGGCCAAATACTGCATTTTCAATGTAAACTGAGAAAAAATATGTTCCCGAGTTTATCAGTTTTTGATGCTTTAGTCTTGTATTTTTTTTATATTGTTTGCAGGAAAAAGCACTGCAAAAATTATGGTCTCATAACTTTAGTATTATTCTTTATGGTTTTCAAATTTCCAAACTCGGAGATCTTGATATTTTCTGAGGAAAAGTCACTTCTTCTGGGAAGAGAAAGGTCTTTGGTAATAAGGTGGATAACAGCATCAATGGCTTTTCTAAAATAAAATGCACATTATCATCAAATCAAATTACGCTGATCTTAAACTGCCATTTTTATTCAAAATGTTTGAAATGTTAGGTATGGCAAGCAATACTTGCAGTACGAGCGCTCGTGCTTCCTCCTACGGAAGATATAGAAACTTGGCTGAAATTTGCTTCTCTTTGCCGTAAAAGTGGCCGCATAAGTCAAGCGAGATCGACCTTAGTGAAACTCCTACAGGTTGAATGTTTTTTTGATGGCTCTGAGTGTATTCCTGCTAATACTTGTCATCACTAGGTGAAACACCTAATACGTTTTTCAAACTGATGTAGTATGACCCAGAATCTCCTTCTGAAGTTGTTCCTCACTCATTCTCTCCTCAAGTGATGTTTGCATATTTGAAGTATCAGTGGTCTCTAGGAGAAGAACACAAGAGAAGGGAAGCATTAGCCAAGCTGCAGGCATGCTAAATTAATCCTTCTCTTTTTGCTTAATGTATATGTTTTTGATTCTATAACCATATACTGCTCTCCAATGCTAGGATTTGTCCATGGAGCTTACAGAGGCATCATGTTTCTCAACATCAATTGGCCCACCCAATTCTGTTCCTCTCCTATCACGTGTCTATTTGAAACTGGGGACATGGCAATGGGCACTCTTGCCTGGATGGGATGATGATTGCATTCAAGGTCCTCTAGTTTCTTTTGTCTTTTGCTTTTCTTTTGAGACTACTGTACATGATTTGAGATTTTCGGACGCACTGATTACTAATAACTTTGTGATGATCTAGATATCCTAACGGCATTCAGAAGTGCCACACAGTGTGCTCCATGTTGGGCGAAAGCATGGCATACATGGGCTTTGTTCAATACGGCTGTCATGTCTCATTACACCTTGAGAGGTTCTCCTGCAAAAGCTGGCCATTATGTTGTAGCTGCTGTTACAGGTTATTTCCATTCTATAGCATGTGCAGCTGCTTCAAAGGGAGTTGATGATAGTCTGCAGGTCTATATCATTCCAAGATTGTATACCTATTTCAATTTTCAGTCATTTTTTTCTAGTTTTCAGTTTTCTTATTTTTTTGGCTTAACCTTCTCAGGATTTATTTACACATTATATAAAAAAAATCTATGAATCTAAGCCATCGTTTCAGCTCCTAGTTGTTCTGTCTAGATTAGTGTGTTCTGCTTTATAGATGCTTCTGATTGTCTATTTTGCTGATTTGACACTCAAATGACTTGGATCATTGATGATTGGGCAGCTGGATGTATTGATGATACACCCTGCTTTCATATTGTACACTAATAAAAGTGCATTTAAATTTTTAATAACACAGTCTGCTCAATTTACAGGATATCCTTCGCCTTCTTACATTATGGTTCAATCATGGGGCTACTTCTGAGGTTCAAATGGCACTTCAAAAGGGTTTTGGACTTGTCAGTATAGACACATGGCTTGTTGTTTTGCCTCAAATAATTGCGCGTATTCATTCCAATAATCATGCTGTGAGGGAATTGATACAATCACTCTTGGTTCGCATAGGGCAACAACATCCACAGGTTAGATGTGTTTTGTTTTCAAATTGATAATACATATCATAAGTTGTTTTCTGTTCATTTAAAATGGTGACTTTCATGTTTTGCATGCTTTGAGCTGGTTGTAACTGCTAATAATTGTTGCACTTGAATCCCTTATGGTTTTATTTATTTATTTTTTATTGTTGTTTCGCTGTCTGGGAATTTTTGTTGTACTTTTGGGTTTTGGATGTTGTTTGCAAATGAATTCTGGAATCATACTTTATGCAGCTTCAATTTGGGTTTCTCTAGATGGATGGATGTTTTAATTCTTCTGCTTGCCTTTTAGCATAATATGATAATCTCCATCTTAATGACAGGACTTGGTGATGCTTTTTTGGCTTTCCTTCAATGTTTGCTCGGTTACGTTTTTTTACCTGTGATCCTTCCTTTTTTCTCATTTTAATACTCCACACATATCCAAAGTCATCTTAAGAGAGAGAAATATAGTCTGTCCGATACTACATAGACACTGTCGAGAGTCTTTGTCCAATTAGACATCATCTTTCTTCCGACATAGGACTTGCTAAAAAAACTTGGGAAAGTTCCTTTGTGCCCCACAATTTTCCTTGGTCATGTCATGTGGTTAGATGGCTCTTCTTGAGCTCCTGGACTGTTGATTATTTCTGTTGTCTTAGTAGATAATGATAATGGGCTTTATTGTTCGGTCTTCTGTTATAGTAGCCCCTATTATTAAGAAGTAAGGGTGTATTTTGATGCGTGTGCCTTTCATAATCTTTAGTAGTTGCATCAGTGAGAATGCATGTTACCTCATTAGATGAAATAATGCTTTTCTAGGATTGTCATGATGGTTTTCCATAAAAAACCATGAATTCAGTCGTGAATTGTTATCAGCAGGATTGCAAATAGTATTTTCATAAAGCTACTTGCAGGGCGTGTTTATTGACACTCTTAAAGCACTGTTGGTCTTTAAGGGTTGTTGACAGTCTAAACTGGGTTAGTGCAAACCCAATTCGCAGAAAATGCCAAGTTTATTTATAGAAAACTTCAATTTTGTATTGTCACCTGAACATGCAAACCAGACTTAAGAACTGGTTATTAAACCAAGTTGTCACAAAACCTGGTTTTCACAAAATGACATTTTTCGAATGTGTGATCCTAACGCAACCTCTGATTTTGCAGTTTTGAGACTGATATTGCTGTTGGATAATATGTTGAGTACTGGTTATGGACGTGATTTTTTTTTGGGTTGATAATAAATTTCACATACATTTGGATGTGCATAAGCCGAAATCCTGCAATGGGTTGTCTTCCTTCCTGACATTCTTTTTCATGATGGATTGCTGCTGGACAAAGTATTGGAGTGGAGTGTGAACCTGATTTTTCTTATTAGAGTGAATCTATTTTTTTCTCTTTCTGTTTTTTTGCAAGTTCATGCACATTAAAACTTGTGCACTTTTTTTATTTCTTTGGTTACATATAAATGTTAAACTCTTGTAATAAAATTTCCGACAATACTTGGTTGGTCTGATTTCCATGTAAATCTGTAAGTTTATTCTAGGCCATTCTGATACATTACATCAGACAATATATCAGCATGGAAAACTCACTTTTCTTGCATAAGCATTTCTGCTTTCTAGTTGGTCAGAGCACCGCCCTGTCAAGGCGGAAGCTGCGGGTTTGAGCCCCGAGTCTGATGCTGAGCTTCTTCATACAATTGTGTATTGGATTTCTATAGATGTTATATTGCACAAACTTGTTCCAAATATAATTGTGCTGTAATTAATCAATTCTTATGGCACGCCAGTCTCCGTTCATTCCTGGAGAAAAATAAAAATATGCCCTTGATGTTGAATAGAGGTTTTTTGTTTGAGTGCTCTGAGTAAGATGACTTGGATTCTCTTTGAATTTGGTATGTTCCGAAAAACTTGATTCATCATTTAGTTGGGTGGTAGACAATCTGCAGAAGCTGTAGAATAACTATCTATATATCATATATGTATTCATGCATTTGGATGTTGTTTTTGCTCAAGTAGTTGCATAAGTAATAATTTCATACCTCCTGGGCAGGCTCTTATGTATCCTCTGTTAGTCGCTTGCAAATCCATAAGCACATTGCGTAGAGCAGCAGCCCAAGAAGTTGTTGATAGGGTTCGTCAGCATAGTGGTGTGCTTGTGGAGGAGGTTTGTTGTGATGTTCTCTAAACTCTCTCTCTGTCTCTCATAAAGTGTAACTGTGTAATATGCTTTCATCTTTTGATTTATAATATTTTGTTTGTTCCCCATGTCTCTTTCAGGCACAACTTGTGTCAAAGGAACTCATCAGGGTTGCGATCCTATGGCATGAGATGTGGCATGAGGCATTGGAAGAAGCTAGCCGTTTATACTTTGGCGAGCATAATATTGAGGGGATGCTAGCTGTTTTGGAGCCTTTACATGCAATGCTAGATGAGGGCCCTAGTACAATTAAGGAGAACTCATTCATTCAGGTGCTTATTTATTTTATGTGTCAATTAAGATATCAGTTATTTTGGGATATGCCATCTTGATTGCTTGAATCACAGATATTTTTGGTTCTGAGTTTTTGTTTTACCACACAGAAAGAGAGAGTATTAGTTATATGATTCAGCTAATTATTCTAATAGTGTGATGGTTTCTCTTTCCAATTTCTGGTGGTTTCTTCCTCTAAATGCTGGAACTGTTCTCTAAATCTCTGAAATGTAGTTTGACATGCACGTAATGTGTGAAAGAGAAAATGGAGGAAATACTTTTTTAATCTTTCTATAGCAGTTTGCTGTCAAAGAGTGTTGGTTAACATTTCTGCTTTCCCTGCAATGCATTAGTAGACATGGAACATTTAAGTGGGATTTAATGGCATTTGAGTAAAAGGTTCTTTTTGAAATTGTTTGCTGGTACCTATCATGTCTCCTGGTGCATTTCTCCTACTTGCATGCTGGATTGTAGTCTATTACTTGCATCAACCAATCCTTATCTTCATTTTTCTCAAGCATCGACCTCCCACATGCATTATTGTGATTCATTGTTTTGCATTGTGTGTGGTGTATGCAGACAGTTTTATCAACAAGGACTCCCCCTCTCTCTCACACACACGCACACACACACACACATGCACATATTTATGTGTATATATGCCAGAACTCTTTCTCCTATGATCTTGTTGGGGTGTCATGATGCATGCCATTTGATATAAATGTTTACTGTATTTTTTATATGATTCATGAGTTGCTACTCTTTACAAGATATTTACTATATTTCTTGTACGGTTCTTGAGTTGCTTACTTGATTGCTGCTCTATTACAAGAATTATGGAGGTGAACTCCAAGAAGCACATGAATGCTGTTTGAAATATAGGAGCACCGGAAGGACAGGAGAACTGACCCGGGTATGTAAATTGTGTGCTGTTTCGATGTGGATGCATAATTGCCTATTTGTTTTGTTGCATCTTGTTTTTGATAGTAAGGATATACTTTCTCCAACTGTATGATGAAAAGCTTCATCCTTTCCCAGGCGTGGGATCTATATTATCATGTTTTCAGGCGCATTGATAAGCAGCTTCCTAGTCTGACGACACTAGACCTGCAGGTAACTGCCATAGTCTGATTATTTCTTGTGAGCCATTTTGCTCACAATGAGGTAGACTTACAATACTGTGAAATGCAGTCTGTTTCACCAGCCTTGGTAGAAAGGCGCAACCTGGAACTTGCTGTACCAGGGACATATCGTGCAGGTAATGGAAATTGTATTTCCTGTTATCTCTTTGACTGAGTTTTGTAGAGCCTCTTGGGTGAGGGTTCCTTTTCTTTCAGATTCTCCAGTTGTGACTATAAAGGAATTTGCACCTCAGCTGGTAGTCATCACATCAAAGCAGCGTCCACGAAAATTAACGATTCATGGAAGTGATGGGGAGGACTATGCATTTTTGCTCAAGGGCCATGAAGACTTGAGGCAAGATGAGCGTGTTATGCAGGTATTTCTTCATGTCTGAAGGCATCTTCTTGTTCTTATTCAGTTTATTTATTAGGTTAAGTTAGAATTAGTAGCTCTCTCTTAATTTTTCTGTGTTGTACTAATTTGCTTGTTCTTCTCCCATTTGATTGGTCAGCTCTTTGGGTTGGTTAACACATTGCTTGAAAACTCGAGAAAAACTTCAGAGAAGGATCTCTCTATTCAGCGCTATGCTGTTATTCCTTTGTCACCAAATAGTGGATTGATAGGATGGGTTCCTAATTGTGACACTTTGCATCATTTGATTCGTGAATACCGAGATGCAAGAAAGGTACTATAGTTATACCTAATGTTTGTATCTTGCTTAATTTCCAGACCTTATTGCTGCTGTATTGATATATTCTTCCTGTTTTAGATATTTCTGAATCAGGAGCACAGGTTGATGTTAGCATTTGCTCCAGATTATGATCATTTACCTCTTATAGCTAAAGTTGAAGTGTTTGAGCATGCCTTACATAACACTGAAGGAAATGATTTAGCAAAGGTAGAGGATTCATACTGTTTCTGGTTTTATGGATTGATTTGAGTGATGTGATGCTTGAATGATGGATTGTAGCTCTAATTGTTCCATTAGTTTATTTTTCTTCCATGTTCTCACAAATTAGACAAATTATAGGTACTTTGGTTGAAAAGCCGATCTTCTGAGGTTTGGCTTGATAGACGTACGAACTATACCAGAAGTTTAGCTGTCATGAGCATGGTAACTCTGCCATCTTCCTTGAAATCATTTCATTAATTTTGCTTTCATGTTTCAGTTGAGCTTTATACTTACATAATTTACATGATCAGGTTGGATATCTGCTGGGGTTGGGTGATCGACATCCTAGCAATCTTATGTTGCATCGTTACAGGTTATTCTTTCCAACTCCTTTTTCGTGGTGATGGAAGTTTTGATGGTTATCTGAATGTTGCAACTGCATGTATGAGAGTCATGTTTCTAGATGGTTTGGCACACGGAGATGAATAGTTTTGCACAACACGTGGTTCAAGATGAATATGTTTTTAAAAACTGGTTTGTGAAAATTTGATATGCATTTGCATATCGAATCCCAATGTCATTGATGAACATCCATGAATAAATTCTCGTGCAATATATGATTATTATGTTATATAATCTGTGATTAAGAAGAAATATGTCCACTTAATTTTCGGTGCTTGTTGTTTGGTAAGAACCTTGATAAAGGGTTTTAGCTGCTTGTGGGTGATCTCTTTTACATTTCCCATGATGAATCTTCTTGTGATGTCATGCAATGATTATATATTACTTAACATGACTTTGAAATTCAAATCTTTGTAAGTCAACTTTTGGTTACATGATGAAGACATGTATGACTAGAGGTACATCTCAACATTGAGCATTATTAACATTTCCTTTAAGTGCATACTCACTTGTAATCAGGTTCCATCAAACTACGGACGTGATAGCTGAGGTTAATGGGATGAGAATTCCAACAGCAAATACAAAATGTTACTTGATTTCAATCATATGTGGTGTTGATGTTTTGGCATAGAAGAGATCAAAATATGAATTTCGCAACCTTGCTCCAACCGACTAGTATAGATATCAATGGATGAGGATCAGCTCCACGTGGCTTATCCTCTTACCACAATTTTCAGTAGAGAACTTTTATATGGCTGAAACAACTTTGTGCGACCGTGTTCCGACATGATTCCAATTATAGGAGATCTCCCTAACTGCTACATGCAATAGCTCCCAAACTTGCCTTTAAATGCACTTGTGGTGGATCATGAATATTGTTGAATAAATATTTGTGTTAGGTGGTGTTTCTGAATATTTAAAAGTTTATGAACAACTCTTTACAAATTAGTGTTCTAGTTGTGGACTTTTGTAATTTGTTATTTTACCCTATTCTCATTTAATTCTCATTTAACGTGAGATTAGGGCAGATTTACACCAAATATGGAATATGCCCTCAATTCACTTGCCCCCACACTTCTCAACAAAATGGTATTGCCGAACGTAAACATTGTCAGCTACTTGACATGGCTCGTACTCTCATGATACATAGTTGTGTTCCGACGCAATTTTGGGGTGATGCTATACTCACTGCATGTTACCTAATTAACCGTCTTCCATCGTCGTCTATTGGCAATCAAATTCCCATTCAAGTTCTCTATCCAGATAGACCCTTGTTTTCCCTTCCACCCAAAGTCTTTGGGTGTACTTGCTTTGTTCACATCCTTGGTCCTAATAAAGCCAAACTTGGTGCACAATCAATTAAATGTATTTTCATTGGTTATCCAAAACACCAAAAGGGTTATATCTGTTTTGACTCCCACACTCATAAGCAGTACATCAGTGCAGATGTTACATTCTTTGAGTCTCGTCCTTATTTTTACTCTATTCCATCACTATCAGACACGTCGTCGTCTATTCCTTTACCTATCCCACCGGTTCCCCTGCAGTCTGTTCCTTATGATTCATTCCCTAGTGTCCGTAGATTCCATGATCCCTTACTGGTATACACTCGCCGACATGCTTCTGCTCAGGACTGTCCACCAGTCGCTTCTCAGGATGTAAGTATCTCTGATGTCACATCTCCTCCTGGCTCCTGCCCAGGATGATTCTGAAATGTCTTTGGACTTACCGATTGCCTTACGCAAAGGCAAAAGACAGTGTACTCTTCATCCAATATCTCAGTTTGTTTCTACTACTTGTATTGGTGGGAGCCTACAGCAGTTTGTGTCAGCATTGTTAGTAACTTCTATTCCCTCTAGTCACCAACAAGCCTTACTTGATCCTAGGTGGCGACAGGCTATGCAGGATGATATGGAGACTCTAATGCAAAGGGGAACGTGGGAATTGGTTGATTCTCCATTTGGTTGTGATGTTGTGGGCTCCAAATGGGTATTTACCGTCAAGTACATGTCTGATGGCTCTGTAGAGCGCTACAAAGCTCGTCTTGTAGCAAAAGGTTATACCCAAACATATGGGGTGGATTTCTTTGAGATTTTTTCTCCTGTGGCTAGGATGGGCACCATACGTCTTATTGTATCTGTTGCAGTACATTATGATTGGCCCTTATATCAACTGGATGTCAAAAATGCCTTCTTATATGGGGATCTTGTTGAGACCGTGTATATGCAGCAGCCTCCTGGCTTTGAACGTCAGGGGGAGTGTGGTAAGGTGTGCAGGCTTAAGAAAGCTATATATGGCTTAAAACAAAGTCCTCGCGCTTGGTTTCACAAATTCTCAGAAGTTGTGTTAAAATGTGACTTTAAGAGATCTCAACTGGACCATTCGTTAATCATCAAGAAAGGATCTAGAGGTACAGTTGTGTCAGTGGTGTATGTTGATGATATTGTTTTGACAGGTGAATGTGAGCAGGAGGTAGCTCATACAAAGAAATTTTTACAACAACACTTTGTTACCAAAGATCTTGGCCAGCTACGATACTTCCTTGGCATTGAAGTTGCTCGTAGTAAGGAAGGAGTTGTGTTATCACAAAGGAAGTATGTTCTTGATCTGTTACAGGACACAGGGATGCTGGGAGCTAAACCTGCAACTCTTCCTATGAACCCACGGGTACATCTATATGATGATGACTCAGAAGAGATAGCTTCTCATGCCTATAGGTCATTGATTGGTAAGCTTCTCTATGTGACAGTAACTCGGCCAGATATTAGCTTTGCTATGGGAAAATTAAGTCAATTCATGGAAAAACCAAGAAAATCACATTGG
Organism: Nymphaea thermarum; assembly: GCA_011799765.1. Lineage (NCBI taxonomy): Eukaryota > Viridiplantae > Streptophyta > Magnoliopsida > Nymphaeales > Nymphaeaceae > Nymphaea > Nymphaea thermarum. The sequence goes on from JAANDH010000396.1 coordinate 38,811, forward strand.
GATGCAGCTATGTTGATTGTCAAGTATTTGAAGTCCTCCCCTGGCAAAGGCCTTTTCTTTAAAAAGGGTACATCTCTTGATGTTAAAGCTTATAGTGATGCAGATTATGCAGGCTCAGTTGATGATAGGAAGTCCACCACAGGGTTTTGTGTGTTTGTGGGAGAAAATCTCATCTCTTGGAAAAGTAAGAAACAAAATGTTGTTTCTAGGTCTAGTGCGGAGTCTGAATATCGTGCTATGGTTCAAACGGCTGCTGAAATGACATGGTCTAGATCCTTGAGAGTCTTGGTATTTCTACTTCTACACCTATGAAGATGTTTTGTGATAACAAGGCCGCCACCTACATTGCCAATAATCCAGTCTTTCATGAGAGGACAAAGCACATCGAAGTAGATTGTCATTATATTCGTGATATGGTTCAAGAGGGAATCATCTCCACTATACATGTAGCCTCTGAAGATCAAGCCGCTGATATCTTCACTAAAGCCTTGCCTATTGCAGAGTTTTCTAGATGTTGTGACAAGCTGAGCATGATTAACATCTATGCTCCAGCTTGAGGGGGAGTGTTGAATAGATATTTGTGTTAGGTGGTGTTTCTAAATATTTAAAAGTTTATGAACAGCTCTTTACAAATTAGTGTTCTAGTTGTGGACTTCTTTTGTAATTTTTTATTTTACCCTATTCTCATTTAACGTGAGATTAGGGCAGATTAGTGGATACGAAAAAGTTCTCTCTCTCTCTCTCTCTCTCTCTCGTTTCTCTTCTCTTCTCTCCCATGGCTGCACACAACAAATATGATTCATGTCTGATAACACTCACGAAAAAGATTCAAGTGTCTTATAGATGCTTGTTCATTGTTTTTCATTGTAAAGATCTGCGCTTTGGTTTTGCAGAGGATTTCATTTTGGTAAATTCAAACCCTTTCTGTTAGCTTTTGGATTTACCTGCAGGAACAAATGCTCATCATATCTTTTTCATAAGGTCATAATCTTATATGAAAAAGTATTCATACATGCATGTGCATGAATGCAATGACACATAATTTGCTCTCCAACTTTTCCTTGTAAGGGAACGAGTAAAGAGTTGGGGTTAGAGGAGATGCTATGAGGTCATTTTTGGTATACAAAACATAAAAAAAGGAAAAAAAGATTGACCACATCAAGCCCCTGGTTCCAATATCCATGTTTCATTATGCACTTCCATTAGTGGAATCCGTTTGAAAATGGAGGCTTCTGATTCTTAATTTCTTATCAAGTGGCAATGGAGGACTACTGATTCGCAATCGTGCTTCCCTTGGCGTTTTAGTTTTGATTGACCCTGAAAACATTTCCCAACTGTGTTCTTTGCTTTTCAAAATCTTTATCTTTACTAATAATTCATGAGTATTTCATGTCATTTTGCACCTCTTCCCCAAATGTATATCGATTACTTCCTACTGACATCTCTGCTTCAGTAAAATACTGCTTTCTGCTTTCATTTTTGACTCCGACAGCTATTGCTTGTCTCCTGTATATATGTCCTCATCTTTCCTCTGACCCCAATAAGGTTGATTTTTCCTTGTCTTTGAGTTTTTTTATCTTGTATTTGTGACGCTTGTTACTCTGTTTTAGCTTTTCTTGTACATCCTGATTTTTATCATAGTTATAGGTTTCGACTATATTTCTAGAAGTACTGGACATCGAACCTGTAAGTGAACTATGACATAAGGAAAAAGCATCAGAGGTTTTTGTTTAGCCCACCCATGAGGGAAATGTCAGGACTTATTGGATTATATATATATATATATATATATATATATATATATATATATATATATATATATATATTATATATATGTATGTATGTTCTTATACACACACTCTTTTGAATCTAAATCTGTTTGACAAGTTAGCTTAGAACCATAGCTACAGAAAATCCATTTTTTTCAAAAAAGACCCAATAAAAGGGTTAAAGACAATGAAAGCAAAAAACCCCACCTTTTTCAGTTTTTCTAAAAGAACTCCCTAAATGAACTTTTTTGCGTTTTTATTGTGTTTTTTCTCATTATTTTTATGTTATTTTTGTTTCTATACTTTAAAACTCAAGTTAAATTATTTATCTCATTTCTATCATTACTAAAACATCAATTTCATCATTTTATGTAGTTAGTTATTTATGTTTTGTTATTAGTTTTTTTTCATTTATTTTACTATTTCCTCATTTTTAAGATTTTTTTCTTATCTAAAAAATTTGTCGATTTTTTTCAAGATTTTCTGCTTTGGTAAAAAATATCTGAGAAGAACCTCTCCATTTAAAAGCCGTTAATGATATTTGTAGCTATACATAGAACTATACCTAGTGCACACGTACATAATTTTTCCCATCTCAAATTTTGGCTTTCAAAATCTGCATATTTACTGTTGTGTGAATTGTTAATGGAAGTCGTTGAATTTTGACTTGAAAAGCCCCTCTTGAAAGGAGTTCTCTTCTAAGTCAATTCGTTTAATTTCAGTGGAAAAATCTTGCATATTGATTTTGGGGATTGCTTCGAGGCTTCAATGAATCGAGAGAAGTTTCCTGAAAAGGTATGTAGAAGTGGCTCCCTGCAGGGAGCACGTTTCATGTCACCTTTTAATGGTCAAAGATTGCATATCTACGGGGCTTCACTATCAGCAATCTTGACTTGCGAACATTTTTTTCCAGGTTCCATTTCGCTTGACAAGAATGCTTCGGAAAGCAATGGAAGTTAGTGGGATTGAAGGGAACTTCAGATCAACCTGTGAAAATGTTATGCAAGTTCTGCGGACAAATAAGGATAGTGTAATGGCGATGATGGAGGTAGCTATTGCTCGTATTTGGTTTCAACTACTTGGTCTAATTTATTTTGTAGATGATTGGATCAATCTGATGCTGCTGCTTGTTTTTCAGGCCTTTGTTCATGACCCACTCATAAACTGGCGTTTATTCAATTTCAATACAGTTCCTCATGTGTCAAATCTTGCAACTTCACATGTTCAGCCTGTTGTAAATAGTGACGATTCTGCACCTACTAGTGAACTTCCTCCTCAACCTCAGCGAGGTGCTCGAGAAAGGGAGATTCTTCAGGTAACAGCCTTATAGAAATTCAGTGACTGGTCTGGAGGTTTTACCCATAACCCTCATTCTTTTGATTTGGCGGTGATGTATCTGTAAAGGCTGTCAATCAACTTGGTGATGCAAATGAGGTGCTGAATGAACGTGCTGTGCATGTAATGAGTCGAATGAGCAATAAATTAACTGGCAAGGATTTCTCCTCTGGTTCTTCTTTGGCCAGCACGTCGAGCTCATATTCATATGCGGTTGACCATAGTGCCCTGATTGCTGGAGATGCACGTGAGGTTGACCATGGTTTAAGTGTGAAACTCCAAGTCAATAAATTAATCATTCAAGCAACATCTCACGAAAACTTGTGTCAAAACTATGTTGGGTATGTCGTTCACACTTCCTTGCTGTATTCTTAGTCTATTGACAAAGTTAGCTTTCTTCCTTCTACATGAACATTCAGCAAAGGTTTAGTGCAGTGCATGTATTATGTGTATCTGATCATTTTCCTTTAATATGTTTCGAGCAGGTGGTGTCCGTTTTGGTGATCTGCTGCTACCTTTCAGATGTTGTACATATCTGTATGTATCATGTACATAATACTCATAGGTACCTTCTACTACTACCTCTGTCTTTTCATTGCTGGTGGATGAATTGACTCTTATTGATGAGATGAGGCCTGTGCCCTTAATGAGATTGGTTCTACATGACAGATCATTCAACAACTTAGCATTTGGAGACAGTTGTCATGAAATCGCAAGTTATGTAGATTGCTCGGGTTATGTGGGTTCTATAGTCACAAAGATCGTGGTTTTGTAGCTATATGGAGAATGTCAATGTAACGTCTTCCCTTTGTTGTAATTGCCACTGTAATTCTTATGTAGCCTGTAAATGTATGTAATGTGTACAGTTTTGCAACAGCGCTGTGGTTCCTTTTCATTATATTTTCTCCGATCAATATGTTTAATGGACGCCATGTACATTCTTTGACAGCAGCATCGGTAGTTAACATGACGTCGTTGTATAAGATTGGCCTGGTTGCTAACATGAGCTGTCCGCTTGTCTAAGGGTTGAAGTTGCAAGAAGGTCGGGGGATGGATACCTGGTTGTGCCTTTGTAATCTGAGAAAAGGAGACAAAAGATTGATCATGAATCCATGATCCTGGCTCTTTGCCTCTGCTTTATGGAGCGTCGCATGCCTTCCTGCAGCAAGATCAACTCGTACGCTGGTATTTTCATCTCCATAGCTGTTCATCTCTGGAGATTTCCTTGACTTTGAAAACTCAACATCACTTCATGTAGAAGTTATTTATACTCCCCAGGTGGACACACAGAGAGGGATTAGCCTATATTTAAGGAAATATCATTTCACCATATAGTCGCCTTTGGAAGCGTTCGCCGGTAACCACAGCGTCACGATGGAAACCACTATAGTATAAGCTTCTTCCGTAGGGTCGCTTAAGTAGGGTGCCTGCCTACCAATCAAAGAGGCGGAGAGACTGTGTAAGCTCACCCGGAAGCTCGAAGAGCTTTCGGAGCCAGAGAGGAGAGAGTGGTGAAGGGGAGAAGTGACTCGTTGGAGAAGCTTCCCTTGACCCCCAAGGAGGTGGGTCGCTTCGCGAAAAACATTGCTTAGGACCAACGGGTCACACGACAGGTACACGATCGACTTTTCTACCGTAAGCAAAGCTTTGTAGAAGCTTTTAGAGGCTTGATGGTAGGAAGACCGACCATTACATAAAGCGTAAGCAAGCACTTGGCTTGGGAGCAGTCGGTCGGAGAAGCAGAGACAATTTAAGCGTTGGTGATAGTCAACACATTTTTAAGTGGGTCCCTCCGCTCCATCGGGATATCCTTCCTAAGCCAAGCTACCTTGTAGTGAGCCAACATCTTTTTCTTGCCAGAAACAGCAGAAGGTGCGGTGCTTTTTTTTTTTTTTTTATGTTTGTGCTTGCAGGCAGTCGCCGCCAATGCATAAGGATGCCGCCGTTGCTTCGCTCTTCAGGATACGTTAGATCCTCACTACAGTGGTAGAAACTCATCCATGGATGTGTGAATTTTAAGGAAAAATGCTCAGTCTTTCCTATGACACTCAAGTTGGGAAGGCGAGAGCCTAACGCCCCAAGCACATCAGTACCCTTGGGCCTTGCACCAGACAACGGTAGAAAGTCATGTATGCTGACATGTGTGCTGACCTTGACTTAGAAAATGGCTCGTGATGTACAAAGCACTCACAAATAAGAAGAAACGAAGCCAACGTCATGAGCTTTGCCCTAATTGAAAAGTGAGTGCCGGCCTACTGGAGCTCGAATAACAGAGTTGGAGTCCCTAGCCCCGGTCTCCATGGATGCATCCTCATCAGAAGATGCGAGCTCTAGCTCTTCCTCTGATGAGGTTTCTGTATCCAAGGACAAGCCAAAGGGCGAGGATGAGCCTGAACCAAGAGTTTCGCTTGCACCACCTAGAGGTCTGCTTCCCCTTCAAAGATCCTCTCCTCAAAGTCGGGGCGACGCCCGGTCTTCCCGTGCTGCTTCGCGAAAGGGCCGGCTTGTTGATATGCTTGTCAATATGGAAGAAGATCCCAAGGTTTCGACGACTCAGCCAGTGTATAAAAGGACAATGAAAATGCGGACTGTTTCGAGGAGAGCTTATGGACTCCAAATGAGGATTCCTGCGGTGCCACTGTTGATATGATAGTGTTCACTTCCGGTCAGTTGCTCGGAGTCAGTCCGTTTTGGTTCTAGCAAGGGAGCGGTGTCAGAGCTGAGCCGTCTTCCTTTCCCGCCTTTCAAAAAAACCGATCCCAAACCCGTACGAGAAAACCGACCTTCAAAGAAAGCCTTGTATATTTACTATACGTTAATACTCGGAGTCTGAATCAGCCCTACGCTTTGCTTAGTGCTTTCTTAAGGGAACTCGTCAAGCCTCTCACCGATGTATGAGACAAAGAGCCGACCGCAAGGCTGAAAGCTTTGAAAGACATCGTGAGTGCAGGAGGTTGAGAGGGAAAAAAAAGTCGAGTTAGGTTCTGTTCTTGTGTGTAATCAATCCGAGCGGTACAGGTATGCTTAGTGCTGAGGCCTTCGTTGCGTTTATGGATTCGGGAGTGCCACGGCCATCACCACCCAGCTGAAGAACTACAGTCCAGCCATGGAGCCGGAGAACCTGTCATTTCCAGTTACAGACAGACCTGGTCGCCGAGTTTTCCAATTCCAGTAACGAGATCACGATCTTCCCCTCTGTCATGCTTCTTGGCAAGAGCACTTCAGTGAATCACGTGTGGCAAGCTGGCAGCTCCATGGATGGAGGGGTGCCAAAGGTTCATTCTCTGCGTGGTGGCAACATTAGGACTCTGGGGAGGGTTGACTTTCAAAACGGGCAGAGCTTTGCTACCAAGGGAAGGTACTCCAACTTAAAAGAATGTAATTTTCTCTCGTATGATGAGAAACAGACTTCCTTTAATATTTAAACCACCGTCGAGTAAAAGTAGGGGTGGGTATCGGGCCGGCCCGGCCCGCTAAGACCAGGCCCGGGTCGGCCCATCGGGCCTGAAGCCAGGGCCCGGCCCGATAATCTTGCCGGGCTGGGCCACCAAAAGCCAGGCCCGGCCCGCCCCGAGGAGGGAGACACGGGAAGGGGGAGCCGAGTGGAGAGGGAGACGAAAGGGAGAGGGAGTAAGCAAAGGGAAACGAGAGGGAGAGGGAGACGGAAACGGGAGAGGGAGCAGAAGGAGAGGGGGAGAGGGAGCAGACGGAGACGGGAGGGAGAGGGCCGTCGGGAGGGAGCAGAGGGAGCGCAGAGAGAGCGCTCAGGGCGGACTGCGGAGGCCGCCCGACCGCCCGAGGGCGGGAGTCGGGCCGGGCCGCCCTTCCTGCCCGGGCCCGGCGGCGGCCCGGCCCGACGCTCAGCCTTAGAATTGGCCTGACCAATTAAAATAAAAATATATTTTGTAATATGGTCTAATATATGAATATAATTAATTACAATAATATATATAACTACATTTATATTTAATTAAAAAATAAGTTAGTAGACTGAGTCTGGTCCAGCCCAGCCCGACTAATAACTTATTTAGCTGTCTGGGTGCCCAATTTTAAGCCCGCTCTTGGGTTGGGCCAAGTACTAAATGCTTATCGAATACCCAACCCAATGCCCATCATCAATTACCATGAGTATGAGAAGGGAATGGCCAAGAAAACCACAAAAATTTTGATCTACTATCGTTTTTCTTTCACAATTTTCGCAAAAAAAATCCCTCCAAGACAAAATCAAAACTCAAAAAATTTATATTTTGGAAAAAAAAAAAAAACCTTTGCACAAAACACAAAAGGTCCTCCTATGTTATATTGCACTATCTGCCTTGGGTTGCGCAATAATCAGAATGTCCATAATCTGTCAAATAGAAAAGCCAGGCCTATGTGGACGAAAAATTGAAAAATGAAAAATATAACCTTAGGTTCCTTGCAATCATGTTAACAATGTGTGTATTTGTTGTTGAATGCTGAATGCTTTTACCAATCTGCTGTACTCCATCTCTAAGCAAGCAGTTTTCGTATGCCTACAACTTCAACAACTCTACAGGAAAAATAAGAGAAGAGTCCAGCTATTTATAGACAGAGGGAGATTAATATATGTTTTTTGGGCTACCTTTTTTGTGTGTGTTAACTTATAATCTCTAGGCCCAATTGTAGGGTCATAATCATGTTAATGTGAGATAGTACAAGTTTCTCACAAGTTGACAACTGAAAGAATAGAATAAATGTTCCCTTCATGAGGGATAGTCGAACGGATCAAAAATGTGGTGAGGCTGCCTGCCAAACTTGTAGAGATACGTCGGCAGTTCACCCTTTGATTTTCCTTTGTTCGGTTTCCTGTTATTTTAGCTGGGGTGAAGGCCAGCACCAACCAGCAAGATTTAAGAGATCAGAGCCAAAGAATAAGAGGGGCTACAAGGTCGGCTTAAGACATACTCAGAGGGCTCTAACTTGACACGTTATAACTGCCCACTTTTGCATTCTGATCTTCTCATCACCACTTCTCTCACTTTTACATGGGGGCACTACCCTCCTGACTGCATTTAGAGTTGCATTGAAGTGCATTATGCAGCTCAAGTGCTCATTTTTCCTCTCTTTTATGTGGGTGCTGCTCTCTGGACTGCATTTAGAGTTGGACTGCCGGGTTGCATTAAGTGGCACAAGTGGTTGTCCTTCTCTCTCTCTCTCTCTCTCTCTCTCTCTCTCTCTCTCTCTCTTTCCCTTTTTCTATAACATGGGAGAGGATGTAAAATGTATGTTGTTAATGACGGCAGTGGTTAGAAGATATGTGAATTGAAGGATTAATGAAACGGATAGGAGATAATAATTCCTTTTTCTTTTTCAGGTTGGGCATGCCTAGACAACGTTCTTGATAATAAGACTATATCTTAGAAAGGTACATCACATCTATACCTGTCATATGCGTATAATTAATTGACATCTCTGAGGATGTCTGGTCCTTTATATTCATATACATGAGGTTAGAACGATTTAGATTTGAAAAACTAGGGACAGATCGAGGAGCATGAGGGATGACGATGAATCAGGTTGGGATTAATTTGTCTTCAAGAAGGCACTAAAGCGAGGCCATATGCTCACTTTGGCCTACTTGGTTCCGCTGCTGCCAACTTAATTAATACAAAAAAAAGTAAGGGACGCAAATGATTGTTTCTTTTTAAGTTGGTTGTTACGGAAATTGACAAAATGAAATGAAAATGACTTTATTATACAAGTGAGCTGGTTCATGGCCGATCAACGTCATATAGAAGAAGTCGAGCTGGGAAGGTGCTGCTAATTGGCACATGTGCAGTGAAGTTCAGGTTTTTGGTTCTATTCCACGCCACATATTTATTTAGTAGTGGATATGCATGGGCTGCATGTCCATGTCTTTTAGCCTAAAGCGAAAAGTTGGCCTTGTTTGCACTTCTTGTATATAGCCAGTAATGTATGATCTTTCATTTAACTGCTTATTTGCTATGTAATATTCTATGTATGTGGTTAGATGTGATCAATAAGTTAATCAAAACCTAATTAAGCGTGCTTAATTTGCTATTCCATCAAAAGTTGAGCATGTTTTTATAAAATCTTGTATACTTTTTACGTGTACGATTATGATATCACCTAACTATACGAAGTTGGTGATATATATTTAGAAGTGCACTTTGTATGCTGTTCATTTCAAAATAATTCAATATTCTTGAACCCATCATGCAGATCTCGAAGCATCAGATTTGGACTGATCCAAAATTCTTTCATTTTCTTGAGATTTTATTGGGATTTGGTTTCGTCTATATGGGAGGTCCAACCAAGGAACTGCAGTTGATCATGAACTTTTTATTTCAGAACTAGATCTGACTCGCATTGTTATTAAGATAAACAAACCTTTGATGCAAAGAGAGAAAATACAACTCCAGATATGAAGCATGTATATAATTACATGTATATTTAAATAAAAATATTAAAAATAATTTATTGGGTTGAGTTTGGCCGACTTGGTCCAGGCCGACCAACAGCTTATCAAGCTAACCCAGTGCCCAATTTTAAGGCCGGTTTTGAGTCAGGCCAAGTAATGAATACTTATCGAGTAACCAACCCAATGCCCATTCTAGTTAAAACATTTCTCTTCATTTGTTTTGACATTTTACTAGCACATGTGATGGTGGTTGGATGAATTACCATGACTATGAGAAGTGAATGGTGAAGAAAACCACAAAAGTTTAGATCTACTATCTTTTTCTTTCACAATTTCCACAAAAAAAAAAAAAAAAAAAACACCAGGACAAAATAGACAAAATCAAAAGAGTCAAAAATTTATATTTTGAAAAGCCAGGCCTATGATCTGAACAAGTTTTTGTTCTGAACAGCCTGATTCTAATACTCATTAAATGATCTTGGCCCTTGTTTAGAGTACACATCCTGATCGACATGTTTTCTTTTTGGAGAAAAAAAAATTGCAAAAGGAACTTAACACTGGTGTGTTTGATCATGCAGAGAACTGCTTACAAATAGTTTTGTGCTTAAAACTTCCGTTTCATGGTTTCCAAGTTTTATCACCAACAGGAACTGCACCCACCCAGTCTTAGGGGTTGGACTCAAGTCGTCCAAGTTGATGGAGGTCAAAATTCAGAACCAAAAGGGTGTGTCAGCCTCTTAGCGCAAGCTGCTATGTCTAGCTAACTTTAGCTTTACCTATCAAATGAGAAAACAACGAAAAAATAGAAAAGAAGAAACACCTGAAGACTCGGCAATGGTAAGGGACACACTTTAATGATATTATTAAACGAAGAACGAAGTTTTGGGTTGTTAGCGAAAAATAACATTCTGTCAATTAAACCTTGGGTTATCATTGACCCTAAGCTGGCTTAATGAGATAACATGACTAAAGTACCTTCTGTATAAATGAACATCATGTTTATACTTTACATTGACCCTTTTAATTATACAATCAATATCAGTACATGTTCAAACGTAATCTAAATCAGTCAGCTTTTCTGTCAACATCTAGATTAGCTAGGTGAACTTTTTTCTATTATTCCTAAATCTCAAAGTATCGCTTTGAAAAACTCCAAAGAAGAAAAATAGAGCTGGTCTGAATAAACAGATATGTGAGGGATGTTGAATTGTGATTGGGATGAAGGATGGTACTCTCGATTTAATATTTGGTTAGCCGTCTTCTTCCGTGAACTCTTTTTCTTTTTTTCTTTTTTCCTATTTTTCAGATGACGACCTTCATCCTCGACCTTACAAAAATTAAGCAGCCAAGAGCAGCAAGAACAGTTTCAGGAATTAACCTAAGGAACGAAAACATGCTGCACGGATAAACTAGATATGCACAAGGCAAGAACTTGAAGTCTTTCAAACAACCACCTCGTGTCTTTGATGTGCACGCCTCTCAGAACACCCCGTGCATGTGAAATACTTCACGGTCCATGTTTAAGAATGATCAATGTTTACATGGATAAGTAGGGGAGATATTTGGCGCATGTAACATGTATTTACATCACAATTGTAAAAGCCATAAAATTTTCATTCATTTAAAGACATATACCCATCAAGTCTTGCAATTGGGCAGCATTACAATGGCATCTTCCAGTTCCTGGAATTGAGCTCATTTATAGAAGTTAACTCAAGAAAACAAGAAAAAATCCATGTAAAATCATGATTAACTAAAAGCTGCTCAATAGGGCAGGCAGCATTTCCTCTTATACTGAACATCTCCTAAGGCATCATCATATCAATTGTAGAAAGAACTTCCTGAAAATTTTTCAAGCATAGAGCATCTTCAAGGTTCAAAAATGTACCTCTAGAACCATAGCAGCTTTGACAAAAATCATGAAGTTGTCTCTTGCTGAGCTGGATGAGTTATACTATCACTGATGGATCGGTCTTTCTGTCCTTCCTCAATTAAAGCCCCCTTCTTTGACCCTTGGCTCGCCAACCTCCGAGCTTCTCTTTTTGCCACTCTTTTTGCAATTTTTAGTTGTTCAAAGCCTTCCTTCAATTTTTGTTCCTATTCAAGCAGAAAAAACCAGCTTCCATTGCTCCCAATTCTTCATACATCTTTTCTATCATAGCCTTCCAGAACAAAGCCATCTCGTTGTCAAGCTTTTTGTAAGGTATGTTCAGTAAACACTCATCAATGCCCCCAGCCTTGCCAATGCAGCAAAGGGCATGTGTTGTGACCTTGACACGAATATGACGGTTAAGGATGTAACTTAAAAGCCACTTCTCTTGCACATTTGTTTTCCAGGTTCGCCTTGTCTAGTAACGAAGCAAAGCAGACCTATAAGGCCTAATGTGTACCTGTTAATGACTGAAAACAATGAAGATAAAAAATATCCGCCTCAAGAAGTTCAATTCCTGTACAACCCACTATTGGAGACAGCTATTGGAAAATTGCATGCATTGAATGCCAGAGACTTCCTATAGACAAGCTACCATTTGTGTCCATGGGTCATGCTGGTCCATAATCCTGGATGAGTAGATCAAGGATTATGTAAGAAACAAAAACTGTAGATTTAGAAGCCAAATGCCTCTTTCTGCACACACATAACAAGTACACTCATGTTTTCTGCTCAATTTCTTATACCCATCTCTTGTCTATTAAATGGGCTGAAAAGCAAAATATGGCAAAGAGATGTTTCACATGTTTTTGAAAGTATGGCGGCATAATGCAGCTATTCATAACTACCACTTCTCTATTTTCTTTTTACATGGGTCCCTTCCGTTTGATGTCACGCTTAATTAGGGGAAAATAGTCGAAATAGGAGGTTGTTGGTGCATTTGGACTACAGGTGGCGGGCAAGGAGAAAATAGTTGGGGGAACGAGAGATCGAGAGGGAGTGAGTTGGGAAGAAAAACCAAAGAAGGCGAGAGGGAGATGTCACCTCTCATGGACATTGCAGGTGGTCGTCGGTAGTTCGGGTTGCCGGCGGCTATTGAGTGAATAGAGGGAATCGAAGAGACAGAACTTTGGGTGTGAAGTTTCTCTCAGGAAATGCTATTAGTCGAACCAGCTACACCCCTCGGATCCTGCCTACTTCAATTGATTTTCACAGGTGGAGTTCATTTGTATCATTCATGTGTATTGGAAACGAAACACTCTCTCATGTCACTTATATGCATCGGCTCGCATAATCATTTTCAAATCTGCTTAAGTTTGAAATTAATGTTAAATTGTCATTTATTATGATTTCTAAAATTCATTGCTTTTTGGGATTGAGAAGATCTCTTCCAAAAATTGGAATAGAAAAAGTGTGTTGAATTCATCACACCCGCATTTAACATTCCATGTCTTTTTCTTGCAAAATGTAGTTGTAACTCTTGGTCCTCTAAACAATAGAACTCTACTAAAATGGTGTTACAATACAAAAATAACATCTTAATAGTCAACATCATCATTTTAAGCTTATAAAACTCATTTTTGTGTTGTTTTGTAAAATATGAAGATTAATAAAGTTTGAGGAAAAATAATGACAGACCCTTTATATATATATATATATATATATGTATACTTTTCTAATTTTATTTCTTTTTTATATTGATACTGACCAAGACCCATTTTGTGTAGGATCTATAAGTTTACTGAAATAGTTTTTTGTTCAAGTTACCAAATAAGAGCACCATTCACATTAAGTCAAACAGTTCTAGGTATAGTAAAGCTGAGATTGGAAGCAAGCCAATGAAATTAAACACACTACATATACTGTGTGCATACATGTGCATGTGTGTGTGTGTGCGCATCTGTGAGAGAGAGACAAAGACAAAGAGACAGAGAACTAAATTTAATCTATTATTGTGCCCAATTTATTATATGATGATACATAGCATCATAAGTAGGATTCGGTTAATGGGCACAGACATGGTTAACATAATAAGAAATATCAACTGGTGGTTTGCTTAGGTAGTCTGGATGAGCTCGACAATGAGAGAGTAGACTCGGTTCATGGACTTACACTCTAAGACTCCATCCCCATCTACATAGTAGTACATGCACTGAGAGACCCTCACAATGCTGAGAGCCACGTTCATGGAAAAACGAGAGAAGATGGTCTGTTGCTGCTGCTACTGAGCCGAGAGCAACCTTGTTCAACCTCCTCTATGCATCCCTTAACAAGTTCCTTATGTGTTGTCGTGTTTGCTCCTCCACTACCCTTGCCTCGTTCTGTTAGCGATAAAGTTGAAAGACAACAATTTTAGAGAGGTTCAAGGAAAGAATCGCAACAAGATCAATCTCAATTAATGATAAAGGAAAAAAAAAAATTTCCACAAAAATCAGATTTAGTTTCCCATGTTTATCATTGCCAACATTATAGTATTAACGATAACGTTGAAAGGCAACCGTTCTACAGAATTCAAGGAAAGAATCACGACAAGATCAATCAAAATTAATGATAAAGGAAAAAAAATCTTTCCACAAAAATCAGATTTAATTTCTCATGTTTATTGTTGTCAATATTATAGAAACTTCAACTATTTAAACTCGTTCTATGCATTGTGTAACCAAGGCACACGTTTAATGAAAAAAAAAATTCATTGCTGGTTTTTATTTGTTTTGCTTCTTCTTTATTTTTTAACTTGGTATCAGAGCAAGATGCTTAACGAAAAAGAATGAAGCCCATAGGTGGCCTGCAATGACCAAATACATCGTTGTTTTTTTCGCCAAAGCGAAGACTCAATATTGTGAAGAAAATATTGAGGAATCAATGGGTTTTATCGCTGCCAAAGCATGATCCACCTTCACAAAAAACTTCATGAAGCAAATTTGGGCTCACCAAATCACTGCCAAAAATATGGCATGATCACCTTTTACAAAGTTCTGCAGCAAACTTAGACTTTTAGATTCATTGTCTAGTTTGAGAGAGGTTGTTAATGATAAGGTTGAAAGGCAACCATTCTAGAGAGCTTTAAGGAAAGAACTCCAGCAAGATCAATCAAAATTAATTATAAAAAAAAAAAATCTTTCTTTCCACAAACATAAGATTTAGTTTCTCACGTTTATCGTTGCTAAGATTATAGAAACTTCAACCATTTAAGCACGTTGTATGCATTGTATAACCAAGGCTCATGGTGGCTTTTCATGGTGAAAAACCATGCACGTTTAATGAAAAGACATTAAACCCATATATACAACCCACCATTTGAGACCGTTGTTCGGAAATTGCATGCATTGAATGTCACAGACTTGCTATTCACAAGCTATCATATATGACCATGCGTCCTACTGATCCATAATCTTGGACGATGAGTAGATCAATGATTATGGAAGAGTTAAGAAATAAAAACTATAGTTTGGAAACCAAATGTCTTTTTATACAAAAAATGGAAGAGTTAAGAAATAAAAACTATAGTTTGGAAACCAAATGCCTCTTTATACAAAAACAAAACAAGTACACTGATTTTCTACAAACCTCAACTATCCAAAGTCATGGAAGACTGTTCTCTAGGAAATAAGAAAGAGAAATAGATAGCTACCTTGTAAAATATTAATCCACTGGATTTATAGATGATAAAAAGACTGTAAATAGCAGCTATGAGCTTAACCTGAAAACAAATGGAAAGTCTATCAACTTATCAAGTCAACAATGTAAGAATTTTCATGCATGCCAAGAATTAAAAAAGGTAGAAATGTCACAGCACATAATAGAAGCAAGTCTAGCCACTTGAATTTTTCCATATCTGTCATAGCAGGTTGAGCTGGCAGAGTGTAAATGACACATCATTAATTCAATTTTTATAGGTGTTACTCTTCTAAACCGCAAACAACGACGACGATGCTCCCACCCAGGTCCCCAAGCAGACCTTAAACCTTGTGGAAGGCTTACGCTTTTTCGGTATGACAAACCCCATTGAAAGTAGTCGTTTTCCTTAAATATGGCCACACCATGCTTAAGAGCAAAATATCGACAATCATATGAGACCAAGAATAGGCAGTTAATTAATAAATTTCAATATTTGTATAGAATCAGTCTTGGTCTTGGTAATTGCTGTTTCCATTATGCCACTAATACAGTGAGCAACTTCCAAACTCCCTTGTCCAAGTATAGATTGTTACCTTTGGGCACTTGCTTAGTGCAGAAAGAGCCGGACAGTTTTTCTTCTTCTTCACGCTTCTTAGATCTCCTCTCTTAAGTATGTTCTCCACCATTATCGGTTTGCAGCCATATTTAACTTCTTTTGCTCCCATTTCCCTCTCTCTGAGGAGATTTGTCTCCTTTTCCTCTATCTATGATATGATTAGGGAGACACAGTTGGGCAATCTTCTCCTCCTTTTACTGATGTAGTTTTGGTAATTGCGCTTGGTTTTCACATAGCAATTTCTGTGTAACTAGTTATCAAGCAAAAAATGCAACTGATTAATGCTACCATCATCATCATAACTACTGTGGGGCAGAATGCGTTATTCTGTTTCAAATTTTCAATTTCCAGATATGCATACGACGTCTCGCGTTGTGACTAGTGCAATTGTATATATCCAAGGATTGAAATCGTCAAGGCTACTGAAAATATTTCGAGTAGATGTTCTTGACTTCCAGAACAGCTGAACCCGAGCCTATGTTGCGCGCAAACTAAGTACCCCGCCACCTTTTGCAATACGTGCCCCATTATAGATTTTATAATTTGTCTAACTTCTGTTCTGAATTCTTCAACTATGATAGTTTGTGTTTCGATATGTTCACATTTTAATTTTTGAATCAACATCACATCATAATACCAAATAAACAAAATAATAGTGTTAACGCAGAAATATGTAAAATTACCAACGCAATATTGGTAATTTTACATATTTCTGCGTTAACACTATTATTTTGTTTATTTGGTATTATGATGTGAAGATTAAAGATGTTGAAATGGTTAAAAGCTGATTACCTTGGTAATTTTACATATTTATGCTTTAACATTATTATTTTGTTTATTTGGTATTATGTTGTGATGTTGATTCAAAAATTAAAATGTGAACATATCGAAACACAAACTATCATAGTTGAAGAATTCAGAACAGAAGTTAGACAAATTATAAAATCTATAATGGGGCACGTATTGCAAAAGGTGGCGGGGTACTCAGTTTGGCGCGCAACATCACTTCTGATCCGGCCAGGCAAGACATCGAAGTTGAGGAAATACTGGAACTGGTACCACCACTGGGTTGGAAGCATTGCACTTTTGATTGGCTTCATCAACGTCTTCTACGGCGTCAAAGCGGCGAGAGAACCCAAGTCGTGGTACGAATACCTTGGCATTGTTCTTGCGGTCTTAGGCTCGGGTTCAGCTGCTCTGGAAGTCAAGAACATCTACTCGAAATATTTTCAGTAGCCTTGACGATTTCAATCCTTGGATATATACAATTGCACTAGTCACAACGCGAGACGTCGTATGCATATCTGGAAATTGAAAATTTGAAACAGAATAACGCATTCTGCCCCACAGTAGTTATGATGATGATGGTAGCATTAATTGTTGAAAAAACATAAAGCAATAATAGAAAGAACTTAGAGGATTAACGTGGAGCATATTTCCTTTACCCACGGAAGGCCATCAGCCTTAAAATTAAGCAACTATGCCAATCTACTATGCCAATCTCTTATATAGGCATTACAAGATATTCATTATCAACAAAACCGTTCCTTGATTTTTGCTCATAACAATTTTCATAATTCATCGTCTTGATCTTTGCCATGATTCTTTCCAAACGAATCTTTATCATGATGTTGGCATCCTTATCATTCTTTTCATTAATCAGTTGCATTTTTTGCTTGATAACTAGTTACACAGAAATTTCTATGTGAAAACCAAGCGCAATTACCAAAACTACATCAGTAAGAGGAGGAGAAGATTGCCCAACTGTGTCTCCCTAATCATATCATAGACAGAGGAAAAGGAGACGAATCTCCTCAGAGAGAGGGAAATGGGAGCAAAAGAAGTTAAATATGGCTGCAAACCGATAATGGCGGAGAACGTACTTAAGAGAGGAGATCTAAGAAGCGTGAAGAAGAAGGAAAACTGTCCGGCTCTTTCTGCGCTAAGCAAGTGATGGGTAGTGCAACCTGTCTGGTGGTGTGTTACTTCCTCATTTCAATTCTTTAAAGAGTGCTGTCTTTATGGTATTGAGAAATGTTGACCCTGAGATTATAGATGTTATTATGGATAATGGGTGCCACTATAAAAGCTAAATGATCTCTCTCTCTCTCTCTCTCTATATATATATATATATATATATATATATATATATATATATATATATATAGTGCAATATCTGAGGGCAAACAAGCTCATCTTTTACAAGTATTTACGAAAATTGCCGACTTATGTCAGATTTTAATTAAAGATGTTTGTTTTTGTTGGCAAATTTATAAAGGCTATTTCTTAAGGAAACACATATATCATATATGCTAGTTTCTAATAGCTAGTATTATTGTTCTACAAATTATCTACAAGTTTGCTATGTAAACAACTAAAAGATCAAGGCAATTTTAGACGTCTATAACAGAAAATCATTAAGATGGAAGCTAATTTTGATCAAGCTTGACATTCTGATTTTGTAATATTTTATGATATGGGTTCTTCTAGTCTGTGCTTATAACAGGTCTAACTATCTTTCACTCTCTCTCTCTAGAATTCTCTCTTAAAGAAAAGAATATCAATGTCACTTTCTTGAATAGCTCCCTTTAGCTTGTTTCGAGAGCATTTTCAATTCAATCTCCCTTTTTTGTTTAATGGTTAAATTTAGTATTGAGATATAATTTGTCCCACCAAAACGAGTATCTTTCAATAAAGTGTGACAAGTAGATCCTGAAAAGGAAAGACATAATCGAATTAATAGAATGACGCACAAATTATCTTTCAAGTGATCAGTTACATGTACACCCAATTCCGTGAATCCATTGCTCTGGTGATTCCCGTGGTTAAACTAACAAACGGGTAAATTTTTCTTGGCAGCAGCACAAATGCTAGGGATGAGTGTAACAATAAGGTAGAATGAGTCCAGAGAGACTTTAGCAAATTAACATGGTCAAAGTATTATTCTCTTTCTCGCAAAATCGATCGTGACGTGCACCTGAATTCATCATTTCTGATACAATATATACCATGAAGGTATTATATATCTTTAGTTTTTTTTTTTCACACACAAAACAGGGTTCACAAGAAACCTCTGAACATTACTTTCACATGTAACTTTCATACCAAGTCTTCATGATTGAGTTATCCAGAGTTGCAAATGGGGCAGACCTGGTTAATTTGAGTGCTGTTGACATTTTCTCTCTCTCTCTCTCTCTCTCTCTCTCTCTTTCTATATATATATTGATAGAGCTCTGCTTAAGGTGGTAAAGAATGCAGATAGAAAATATAAAATAGTGGGTAGAAGTAGAATGTAACAGAAGCGAATTATTTAGGGTTTTGATCACATATATTATATCTGCCGCCTTTTTAACAGCTTAAACTAACCTGGAGTGAACTTCTTGTTGAACTGAGACAAACTTGGTAGTAATATAATTGACTCAAACCGCAAATTGTCTGGCTCAATAGGTAATAAGTCAATAGTAGTACTGATTTTGTAATTTTCATTTCCCATAGTTAGAGTAGCATTAGTATAGCATTCCATGTGTGAGGACTGAGGATTTATAACCCAAAACAGAGAGGCATCGGTATACTCATAAAAAGTTTCTTAATTGAAGCAATATAGCCCATTCATTATCTGCAATAGAGAATCTTAAACACTGAACTCAAATTACCATGTTAAAAACAGTATTACAGCTTTAAGGAGAAACAAGATCTGTGCAAAGAGAAACGTTGGAGAAGCAAATGCAAAGCAACGAGATCCTGAGAAGAAAGAGACAGAAACAAAGAGAACTGTATGTTGACGCAAATTTGATCATGTTCCTGAATAATCATAAACATTTTGTGTCTGACATTGCGCCAAGTGTCCCCATCGCACCGACAAGGAAAGCGAAAGCATTAATGTGATGCAGCAACCATTTTTTTGGTGAAAAAGTTCTGTAGAATACCTGAGATTGGTTTCTTGACTTTTATACATCTCAAATGAGCCCCCACTGTAACATCTTTTTATCTTTTTTCTTGGAAAATCAGCATCGGAGATCTCTTTTAATTGGATTTTCATTTGGCAGAACCTGCGGATTCATCACGCTATGTGACAAACAATCTTGCTGTATGCTAATGTGACCTACAACAGCTAACCAGAAAATCCTCAGAGTTGACATGTCCCCAAAAGTTTTACCTTCAAGACAAAATCAGAAAGAATCCCAAAATGTGGTAGATGGATATTTATGTTACACTGTCATAATCAAGCTCATCTGGGACTCGAATCCCAAGATCTCCATTCACAGGTTGCCTCAAGAGGAACCAACCCTTGAGTTTTTTTTTTTTTTTTTCTTTTTCCAATTGAATTGGGATCACCAAATGCAACAGATCATTGAAGCCGCCCACAGTCAAGTTGATTTCAATTGAGACTCATTAAACTCAAGCCAAAGCCCTGCAACAGTCCAGAGGGACCAGGCTATCATGGCAAAATGTAGACCCTGCAGGTATACCAAGAAAGACACAGTGTTGCAGCTGATTGTGAGTGGCAGTGACTGTGTTAGGGGTAAGCCCAACATTTTTCAGGCTTTTGGGTCTACCACAATAAATGTGAGGAGTTGCTGGGCCAACCACTCACTGTTTCTGTCCTTCAGGCCCTAAAATCTTATATTCAACCGTTTTTTTTGGATCAACTCACTCCAAATTTAAGGCTGCATGTTTCTCACACTGCAGAGATTTCCTTTGGCATATTTCAGTCCACAGATTCAGGAAAACAACTAATCCGGCAGCTGCCTGGCCCCGCATGTTGGTGTAAACTACAGTTACCAGAGTAAGTAAGAAGTAACATGTGAAGAATGAAGTAAATTGCAAAGAAATGTGTTCATGAATGAGGCAGAGCAGAAGATGGCACCAGCAAGAAAACAAGAACAACAACGTTATAATTGGTTTCTTGTATGAAAGAAATTGCAAGGCCTTTCATGAAGATAATTCATCACAGACAATTTATCTGAGAGCTGAAAGTATCAGTTTTATCTCCTTAATTTGCCCAAGTACCTTATTGGCTTCATAACAGGAGAAGCGTATAGGCCTCCTGTTTTTTCTCTCAAGGCAGCTTAATTTCCTTACAGGTGCAGAAACACAAAATCTCAGCCTTGTTCATCCATCTTCCGCAGCAAGCTCGCACAAACGAACTTGAACACAGATGCCAACTTAATTTCACATGTAAGAATCTCCCATTAACTGAAATTTACGCAACAACTTGTTACAAGTTACCAGACAGATCTTTCAGACTTGGATGCTTGCTGCAGAACACAGTGATCAGCCACTGTCATGGGCAGCAAAGTGTTTGGTTGCTCATCAAAAAGGGAAAAAAGTGCAGCAAAAGTGAAAAGAAAAAAAAAGAGGACACGTGAATCCAAATCTGATGGGTCCCAAAGGGGTGATTCACCATTGTGCAATCACATGGAGGAGGCATACCAACAAACACAAGCAAAGGGGAAAAGGCCCCCAGAAGAGAGACTGAGACCCGTCCCCAAATCATCTTTTACTGTAGGAGTCAGTGTTTGAGTGTGATTGACCAGAAAAAACTTGACACAGAGCAAATGGTTGTGGACAAACACATGCAACTCCTGTAAGGACTTCTTGCTTTTGGTTTGGCAAAGGGCCAAAAAAGCTGCAGGCTAAGACAAGCAAGGTACAAGGGGACATGTAAGGCATTGGTGGGGACTGGATGAAGCCAGTCCAAATGAGTGACCTAGATGCCTTGTCAAACTGGGCCTACCTCTACCACCCCTTCACATGGAGTTGTTTCTGTGAACACCAACCAGCTTGGCTGATAGCATAAGATGGAGTAAAAAGCAAAGGAACCAACTGTTCTACACTTTTAACTTAAGAATCACATCTTGTTTTTACTTTAGCTTGCTGTATGAAATTTAGAGGTCAATTTGCGTGTTATGATTTAATGCAGAAGGCCACGAAAGGCATCTCTCCCTCTATGCAGGGGCGGAGCCAAGGTAGGGCCTGCATGAGCCCTGCCCCACCTCCAATTTTTTTAAATAAAAATTTTGAAAAATGATTAAAAATTTAAAAACTTTAATTCGGCCCTCCTCATGAAAAACTTCTGTCACTGTTCCTGCCTCTATGATACCTAGCACAATAGGCGGAGAGACGCCTTTCATGCCCTTCCATGTTAAACCATAGCAAAGCAAACTGCTCCGAGAAATTTAAGGCAGGGGATGCAATAAATGGTTAAATTTATAAGGAAAAAGGGCAAAACCATTATTTTTATGCTTTTATGTCAAGTATTTTGGTAGGTAGGAGCTAGTGAACTCTGCAGCTCATATGTGGCCCTGGCTGTTTAGCTCTTTCTTTTATTTGTTTTTTTTTTTTTTCCCTTGAAAAGTTGCAAGAAAAAACGCCCATGAGAAGGGGATGCCTCTCTGGCTGTCAAACTTGTCCCACTGTACCAACCCTTTTGGATTTAAAATAAAAGTTGCTCAACAAACAAATATTGGAGAAATGATATTATTTTATTATTTTTTTATTTACATAATTTTGGAGAAATGATATTATTTTATTATTTTTTTATTTACATAATTTTAAAGCTATTAAATAAAGCAGGCCAAACCAAGGCTAGTAAAAGCTTCCTTCATCGGAAATGAAGACTTTTTAGTTGAACAAGGTTGAAAGTTGAATGGTAAGAGTAAGAATCAGCCTAGAAGAACCGGTTTCATTTCCGTGGCCGAGTAGACGTGCCTGTTACAACAATTTTACATATATTTTATTTTATTATATATATATATATATATATAATATTTTTTAAGCTGATTCACAAGCAATTCACCTAAAACACTGTTCAAAGGTGGAGCTTTGTTGATCCAATCTGCTAGGCCTAATCCAACCTCTTTTGATAAGACAAAAGAGAAAAATAACAAACGGTGCATTGGTATAAGCAGTTTCTTTTCAAAAAATAAGTCAAAATATAAAAGTTGTCTACATCTTTAACAACGCTTGCCTTAAGGCCCTGTTTGGTAGGAGGGAAAGGGAGGGATTGAGCAATCCCTCCGTTGTTTGGTTAGCTAATTAAAAAGGAGGGAAAGGGAGGGGAAGTGGCAAAACCTGTTTGGTAAGGAGGGGAGGGAAAGGAAAGGAAAGGGATGGGAGGGATTGTGTAGTGTAATTTCTTTCCCTCCCCTCCCCTCCCAAATCGGACGAATTGGGAGGGAAAGGAAAGGAAGTAAGTGTAAAAATATTAACTACCCATAATACCTCTCCCCTCCCCTTTCTCTTCCCTTCCCTTTCCTTTCCCTCCCTTTCCTCCCCTTTCTCTTCCCTTCCCTTTCCTTTCCTTTCCCTCTCTTTCCTTTCCCTCCATTTCCTTCCCTTTCCCTCCTACCAAACAGGGCCTAAGGGGCATAGAGTAGCTTGGTCAGTAAAATGCCTGCCTTTATATTGACAGGTCTCTAGTTCGACTCCTATAGGCGCTATGTTCATGTCTCTTAAAATAATAAAACACAACATCTAAACTGAAAGGTGTACCGTTGCTATTGCTGACACCAACGCAACTCAAGACCCAAAAAGCAAGAAGAATGGGGGCTTTTGGGTATCGTTGAGAAATGGGAAGCTACTCTCCTTTTATTTGGCTAGCCTTTAGAATTGGATAAATATTTATTTATTTTGGCTTGCAAATATGTCCCAAGAATCCGACTGTCTTTGATGTTATGTTAATTATTGGTCATTAGTTATTTTTTACATTTTACGTGTGACAGTGAAATAAGAGAATTTTAAGACTCCTTTCAATAAAACATTTCTTGACGAACAGCGGAACAGGCACTTGACGTCTCTTGTGCGGCCCACGCACGTGCAAAGGATGGCTCCCCCTTTATCTCTTTCAATATGAACGTAAGAAGACATTATTGATCTTTTTTATTTTATTAAATTAGTTTAATCGTTTTGACTCCCCTCTCCCAATAAAGCACGCATTGGATCCTCTGTTTCGTCACATAAGAAATTATACTTTTTAGTTTCAATTTTTTATTATTTAATTATGCTTGACAGTTGTCAAACAATTTTTTTAAAATTAATTAAACGTCAAATTGTAGACTAACTGGATAAGGAGAACAGTGAGTTTCTAACTCACGTCAATTTTGTTTATTTTGTTCTTTTTCCTTTTTCCCCAATAAATTTTTGTTCCAAAACAGGCCTTTTAAAAGTGATTATGCTTTACTAGCCAGCTTATATTTTGAAAAAAGCAAAACGGTTCACTTCTTTATGCCATATTTCAATTTGGAACTTGGTTGTTCGTTCATGGCTTCATTCGAGCTCACCAATCGCTGTGAATTCCCATGTTTCATTGTAAGGGTGTCGCGGTAACTTCCCATGGTGAAATTTTTTTAAAGATTACTTTTACCCTTATACGAGGAGGAGTTTTTTTCTTTAATTAAAAGGGACATGTCATTTAGTAGTTTCAAACTTATAAGCAACTTTCCTGGAATATGTACATTTTTTATCCGGTGATTTTGAAATTATTATAATTGTCAATTTCTTTTTGTTGTACTATACTTCGTCCGTCAAATTTACGTCAGCCTTAGGAATGCGAAAAGTTAGGGAAATCTTATCGTATCGTCAATTTGAGCGAGTTGCATCCCTACTCTGGATGCGTGTCACAAGTTGCTTATATAATATAGTTGGTTAAATTTTAGCAAAAAAGTTTGTGGCAAATAATAGTTTTACATAGGCATCTGGATACGGTTTCAATGTATAATACACATAATTTGAAAAATTTATAACCAAGTATCTTCAATCGAACAAAATGTCTCATCGTGGGTAAAATATAAATGTGGTAGGCGTTAAGTTCTGCTTTAACTTATGTGTGCTATGTCTTGCTAAACTCAATAATTTAACCAATTAAGTGTGGTTCCACTTCTAGCAATTGATCCAAAGTTATGGATGTACAACAATTAGATAAAAAATGCCAAGTAAATAAATGCTTCCCGTAAAATAACGGAATCAACTTGTTTCTGATTTATTTTACTTTTGACCAAGAAAGGGGAAAAAAGGCAATTCACCGTTTTCCGTTACTATCTCGTTTAACCATTAAGATCCAACGGCCAGAACGCGGCCACGTTGGCAGGCGGTTCTTCAATCTCGACCGTCGGAGCGGGCGAAGATTCCATGGGGTCGTTTCTGACACACCCGCTCGTGCTGGAAAAGACTGCACGTTTCCACTCCCCCCCCCCCCGAAATTTTATAAAAGCGGCGAAAGTTCTGTAAATTTCTGGAAGTTACCCAACTAGAAAACTGTTTTTAGAATTAACCCCTTCGAGTCGAGGAGGCTTTGGTGGTTGTATGAAGGATTAATGGCCGGGTAATTTGAATACACAATTAAAAAATTGAGAAGTTATCAGCGTAACAGTATATTTCCGCTGCGTACTTGACAAAAATGATAAAGAGAGTAGTATTTTAAAATATGTTAAGCAAGCAGGATTAACTAAGAAAATCTCTCCACGTCAAGGTCGCCGAAACGGCGAATAGCCTGTCAGGTGGTCGCCCCACCATCGACGTCAGCCACAGCTGGCCTCCTCTGCCAGCCTGTGTACAGCCATGCATGGTAGCTAGAGAGAGAGAGAGAGAGAGAGAGAGAAAGAAGAAGACGAAGCAACGGGGGGAGAGAGAGAGGGAGAGAATGAGAGTCTCCTCAAATTAATGGCGGCCTGCTTAATCCATTAGCTCCTCTACATCTCCCTCTGTAATTTGAGCTCTCTCTCTCTCCGTCGTTACTGCTCGCTTTTTAATTCTCTCCACTCCATTTCCGTGTGGTTATGCTGTGGAAGGAAGGAGACGAGCTTTTCTTCCTTTTCGCTTTATCTTGCTTCTTATCTTGCTTCTGTAGCTGCAAAGGTGAACGTGATCAAGGTACATTGGGGGAGGAAGAGAAGATACATAGATTAGATTGGACTGGTCGTACGTCAGAACAGATAATCGCTGGCCGGTTGTCGATGGGATTCTTAGCACTGATCCCAATCCAGCCTGTAACGTGGAAAACAATGGCCTTTACCTAAGGAAGCTCGGGGTTTTCTCGCATCCTCCTTTATATCGTCCCCAACCACCGGCCACTCTCAGTTTCGGATTTCACTACCATCGTCGTAAAAGGGAGGCGCGAGAGAGAAGGAAGAATGACGGCGGAAGGAGCAGCCGCTGACGGAGGAACCATAGCCTTGGCTTCCACCTGACCCGGGGAGGGTTGGGGCTTTTGGAGTGCGCGTCGGTTGGAGAAGCTCGGTTGGCGGACGGAGGAGGGGGGAAAGGAAGGAAAGAAGCGGGGAGAGGAGGGGTAGGGAGATGGACCCCTGCCCTTTTGTGAGGGTTTTGGTGGGGAACCTGGCGCTGCGGATACCGGTGGCGTCGAAGCCGGCGCGAACCGGCGTCCACCCGTCGAGCTCGCCTTGTTTCTGCGAGATTCGTCTCAAGAATTTTCCCGTGCAGACGGCGATGGTGCCGCTGGTCCCGCCGGACTCGCCTCTTCCGGAGGCCCACACCCTGGCAGCGACCTTCCACCTCGGGCGGGAGGACCTGCATAGGCTCGCCGGAAAGTCGATATTCTCCGGGAAGACACGGCTGACGGTGGCAATTTACACCGGGAGGAGGGGGACGACGTGCGGGGTCAGCTCCGGGAAGCTGCTGGGGAGGGTGTCGGTGCCGCTGGAGCTCGAGGGGTCGGAAGTGCGGGCGTGCGTCGTCCAGAACGGGTGGGTTGCCGTCGGGGGGAAGGGCTCGCCATCGGAGTCGAAGCCGTCGGCGCAACTGCACCTGAGCGTGAGGGCGGAGCCTGACCCGAGATTCGTCTTCCAGTTCGACGGAGAGCCGGAGTGCAGCCCGCAGGTGTTTCAGATTCAAGGCAACATCAGGCAGCCCGTTTTCTCATGCAAATTCAACTGCAAATCCATTGCCGAACGGAACTCTAGATCAAGGTTACCCTTCTCTCTTCTTCATGTTTTGCAAATTACTGGATTCCGTTTGGACCCTGAAATTGTTTCGATTTTGTTCGAGGCAGCTTAGTTTGCGCATTTTGAAAATTTTTCTTCATGCTTGCGTTTTCTGAAAAAGAAGAATTAAATATATGCTCGGTCTTCTTTAAAATCCAGAAACACTTTTTCTCCATCTCTTCGGCTTCTTGTTTTCCGGAGGGAAGCGAACTTTGTTCTAATTTTTGGCTATCTTTGCGGATTTGTTTTGTTCAGATCATTGCAGCCGGAATCATGTGCTTCTTCCAGAAGCTGGCTCAGCTCGTTGGGGAGCGAGCGGGAGCGCCCAGCGAAGGAGAGGAAAGGGTGGGCAATCACGATCCACGACCTCTCTGGCTCGCCGGTGGCGGCCGCATCGATGGTGACGCCGTTCGTCGCGTCGCCAGGGTCGGACAGGGTGAGCCGGACGAATCCCGGTGCATGGCTAATCCTCCGGCCGGCGGACGGTACCTGGAAGCCGTGGGGCCGGCTGGAGGCGTGGCGGGAGCGCGGTAGCGGCGACTCCCTCGGCTATCGCTTCGAGCTCATCACCGACTCGGTGGGCGGCGGAATGGGGAGCGGCATCCAACTGGTGGAGTCGACGCTGAGCATGTCCAAAGGCGGGAAGTTCACCATCGACATGGGCAGCAACGGGCGGTCGACCCCCTACTGCTCGAGCTCGCCGTGCGGCAGCCCGTGCAGCAGCGGCGACTTCGGCAACTCGCTCTGGCCATTCGGCGCCTACAGAGGGTTCGTCATGGGCTCGACGGTCGAAGGCGAGGGAAAGTGCAGCAAACCCGTCGTTCAGATCGGCATTCAACACGTCGGCTGCATGGAGGACGCAGCCGTCTTCGTCGCACTCTCCGCTGCCGTCGACCTCAGCATGGACGCCTGCAGGCTTTTCTCTCAGAAGCTTCGCAAGGAACTCGTTCAACAAGAGCAGTCTTCTTCTTCATAGAACCGAGCAGGATCTCCAAGAGGTTTCTTCCTTTTTGCTATCCTGAAGATTATCTTTTGTGTGGATTACTAGTTGTCTTAAAATTTTTTTTTTTGCTCTTTCTTAGGAGTGTTTTTGTTTCCTACTAACAAATTAGAGGCCTTTTCCAACTTGGGATTGGGGTTGGGGGTGGTGTAAGCCTGTACAAAGATGACTGAGAACCAGGAAGAGCTTGCAGCGGCTTCATTTGTTCTTCTCTTCCTTTTTGCTTTGCCGTGTACATAAGTCTGCCTGTTCGTCTTCCTGTTTTATTTTTCATGTTGTGTGATAAAGAGTCGATCTTCAAGTGCTTTACATGGATTTTTGTAATGTAAGAAGAATTGGTCTGATTACTGTGTTCATAAGTTTCGTTTGAACCCCGTGCTTCTCCAGTCGTTGGCATTTGTTTAGGTGCAGAGCCGCAGAGGCAGAGCATTTCTTCTGCACTCCATTAATGCACACAGTGAGATGAGGGGAGGGGGAGCTGTAGCGTGGTGGGGGTAACCGCAATCGAGTAGAGGGGATTGCGGGTACGTGAAAAGGTGTGCCTGTAATGAATACGAACGCTGCGGCTGCTGCATGTGGGGGTCAGAAAAGTGGGCTGACTGCTTCATGTCAGTTGCAGTGGTACTTCACGTGCATCGCAGTAGTAGCAGTCGTGTAAGAAGAAGACAGCTGCAGCTTGAGAGAGAGAGAGAGTGGCAGTAAGGGAGCACTACCCACATCTCTACTTGCAGCTCTCCAGACTGCTTATGCTGTGGAGAAAGGAAGAAAGCCATACTGATCATGAAGAAACTGCAACCTCTCGCGCCAACTACTTTTTGTGAGAGGTCGGTTCAGATCCGTTGTCCTAAAACCGAACCTTTCTTCAGGGAGGTGCCTAACCGAAAACAAGAATTCGGAGATCTGAGATCGGGAACAAGGAAAGTTTCGAACTTATTCATAAAGAGGAAAAGAGAGGCCATTAAAATCAAAAGATTTGTCTAAAACCACCAAGACGTAAATTGTAATAATTTATATTCAAAAGATGATTATAAATTTATTGAAAATCAAATAGAAGTCTTAACGTCAAATAGTCGTGACCCAGTTCGGATAAAAGTAAAACGTAGCTAGATTCTCATACTAAACAACCGTCGTTAAAGGCGCCACCAATCTGTCGCATTGAATTTACCAGTGAACTCTATTGAGATGCTGATTCTTATCAAACCAACTATGAGAATTGAGAAATGCGTTTATATGGTCATGGAATCTTGAAAGAAACCATCAAAAATTTGACGAAAACAACCGGAGATATTGAATCTCCAAGGTGATTGTACAGAATTCTGTGCATAACCTTCGTCCTGTAGCAGCTTTAGCTGTGGGTGCAAAACTTTGGGTTGCCACCAACCAACGCGGACCGATATTGGGTGAGGACAACTTGGGATCAAAGGCGTTCACCAATGGCGAAGGTAGCGTTTGGATGACATCTCAAAAACAGCTTTTTGGAGGCAAAACAATTTTTTTTTTCTTTCAAAACTGTGTCTTTAGTGTGTTTGCTCGACACCAAAATCGGGTTTTCTCTAAAATGAGTTTTGAAAAAACCTGGTTTTCCCAGCTTATTAAAAAAAAAATGCGTTTTGGATGTGCTATCTTAGCACACCAACCAATTTTTTCAAAGAAATGAGTAACCAGAAGAAGCCTAGCAATTGGGAAGCTACCACTAGACATTCAAAATGATGTTTTCGCAAATATTTCAGGTCAACTGATCTTAATCACCTGCTGACATTGCCACATGCTGAATTATATAACTAATTATTTTTTCCCGATGTTAGTTGGCCTCACTCAATCATTCCCAATGCATAATGGGAGCACCCTAAGAGTAAATCATTAACACTCGCAACTGTAAGAATTCATCACCAAAACTATACCCGGCTATGAACACAAGATTTGTAAGCTCAAGCAGTCTATGAGCTCAAGCAGACATCCTGATACTGTACTTAAAATTTTATGAGACCATTATTTCTAATGGTTTTGATATAGTTGATTAAGACCACTTTGTTTATATAAAACAAGAGAATGAGGCATGTATGATTCTCTCATTATATATTGAAGACATTCTATTAGCTGGTAATATACTAAAATCAGTTTGGGATTGGAAGCCAATTCATTTTAACATAAAAAATATGGGTGAAACAACATTCACTTTGGGTATTTAAATCAAAGGGTTGTTTAGATGCAAATACCTATGAGATGTTGTTTAGAAAAGAAAAGTGTTGTTGAACTACATTCACACCAGTGAAATGCTCGCTGATCTATAACCAAGCCAATTGCTACTCATGTATTCAAGAAGCATATAATAATCATTGAAGCTAAATAGAAAATAAAACTGAACTTTTGTGTGGTAATTTGTTTGAACTTGTTACGTATTTTATAAGGTTGTGCAACCAGGTTAAGATTGTTCACTGGCATGAATTGATCGCCTTAGGCATTATATGGTAGAAGAGCTAAGATGAGATGAACAAGACTGAGGAACACTTATTGACAAGCAAGATGGGTGTTATATGATGAAGTGTCAATAAACTGAAATATTTTAACAAAGAACACTATGTGTATATATATATATATATATATTAAAGTATCACCGCAATTTGATCAAGATGAGATTTGATGCGTGCATTGGGAAGATAAAAGACTTCAGCTCTTATTCAAACGGCCGGATACTCGTCTCAATCACCCAACCCAACCATTGGCCAAATAGTTTGCTCTTAACCCATTATGCCAAACTCCCCACACTTGTTCGTTCTGAACCCATTATATCAAACTTTTTAGGTCACAATTTGTATGTGGAGGCTGCTGCCCAAATCCCCCAACCGCACTTTCAGATCTCAATCAAGAGTTCTCAAACTTTATTGATGCTCCCATTTATCCCAAACTTAGAGTCAGACTTGAAGAAACATTGGCATCAATCAAAAAACAAAAATGAGAGGCAGAAATCTATGTTAGTTTTATTTTTATTGTTTATTGAGTGTATGTTTGATTTAGGGAGAGTTGCTGGATTAAAATGGTTGCAAAAAATATGATTAATTAATTAATTAAAAGTTGTTTTGGATCACAAAATTGTACGGTGATTCGTTATAAAGGGTCACATGCTCTCTTAGCGTATGCGTGTTGCCCTCACTGTAGAAAAATATAATATGAATTAAACAAAAAATGCAAAAAGCAGAATTTCTTTTAATGGTAATTCGTTAATAAAACAAAATATATGTCAGCCAGTGATTTGGTGCATTGTTTGATTACCGGGATGTTAGATCCAAGGTTCTAAGATCATAGTTCTAACAGATTGTGTATTTTAGAACTGCAAATTAATTAAGATCACCAATATGCCTTGAATTTGGATAGATCTCAAGTAAGATGAGAGAGGGCGGGCTTGACTTGAGATCTATTAATTTGAAGATTCAAAGTCTACGAACCCATCAAGCCTTTATCTTTTTCAACCATCGGATTTTATATCCTTCTTAAAAGTCAAATATCTAAAAGCCTCGGATCTAATCCCCTGAATCTAAAATATGAGGTAATCAAGCACACTCTTCCTATATATATATATATATATATATATATACGTCCAAAATTCTCTTCTCTAACTGTTTATATTTTCCTCGTAATCTTTCTTTCCATAAACATGTGTTGACATTTATATTTATGTTTACGTTCGAAAAGTCTTCTTGCACAAAAGCCAGTATGAGTGAAAACAAAGCTAGTTTTTTTCCCCTTTTATTCAAAATGTTTGATTATGAATCTGTAGAGTACGGAAGTCCAGTTTATTGACTTTTTTAAAGCTTCTACAGATCTGAAAAAAAAATCTCGTTCATTTTGGTTCTTAAGTTCTACTATGTTGCGAGAGACAACATAGTTCATTTAACTTTTCGTGAAGATTGAAATAAAACCTTTAAATAAAATTTTGGTCAGTTGCGAAACACAAACGGTAGTTATATATATATATATATATATTTTTCAAAATTACCTTTTCTGACCAAGTTACATTTTTATAGTTGTAGATAACAAATTTTTGAACGGAAGTATAATTCTAGCCCTTGTTTGACGGTTTATATATATATATATATATATATATATATATATATATATATATATATATATATATATATATATATATATATATGATGTGATTCTTATGAAAAAGACTTCAAAAAATAGTTTCTTCAAATTATAGCAGACACCAGAATAATAAGGAAATCTCCCCTTAAAATATGACCCATATGTCCATATAAATTCCCAAACAAAAATTGTGCCGTCTTCTTCCATATAGGTCAAGAAGGTTGTCCCACTTGGTGGCCAATCGTTCACACGGCGCCTCACAGACTACCCAACGCGCTTGGGTCGGCAGGGCGCACTTACCGTCGGAACTTCTCTTCTGCCGTCAGGCCCTAGCAAGCAAGATCCAACTCGTTTAAACCTCTGGTTTTGTCCGAATTAATTGGTGGCTGGGCCCTTCCAAACCTGCGTCTTTATATGTGGCCTTTGGTCTTTCCCTTGGATCTCCAGTTTCCCAAACAGACTTTTGCCTTGCTTTAGCTCACTGAGAAGCTGCTCACTCGCCTTTTCCCCTTTCACCGTCTCCTGCTTGTTGGTAGCTTCTGTTTGCGCTTTTTCACTCGCCGCTCTCTGGTTTGTAGGTTTTGGAAGAGCCATATAGGGTGGCCTTATCTTTCTTTTGTTCAGGCAGCTGATTGGCTTCTTTCTGTCTCCCTTTCTCTGCAACAGGTATGTTAAATCCCTTTTTGTGTTTTTTTTTTTGTTTTTGTGGGTATTCAGTTTACGGGGTTTTGTGCTGTTTTTAGATCTAGAGTTAGTGTCTCTTCTATCATTTTTTCAGTTTTTCACCGTATGCTGCCTAATCAGGACAGATCTGGTTGTTTTCCCATGGTTTGCATAACTCATATTTTTGGGTGTCGTTGATTTTTTGCATCTGAATACGAATTCTCTTTATTTTCCAATTTTCGTGGTTTCCGTGTTTTGAAATGTGTGTTTTTGGCTGTTCATCAGAGTTTTGGGAGTGCTACGGTTTTGGTGGTGCCGGGTGCGGCGGGAGAATTGGATTTATTGAACCATGTTTAGGCAGTCCTCTAGGAATCAGAAGAACAAAGGACTTAAGGTTAAGCATGTATTGCAGATTGGTTTGCTGATTGGTGTCTGCATGTGGTTGTTGTATCAAGTTAAACACTCTCATGATAAAAGGCAGGCTTTGAGTGAGGCTGACGGAGGGATCTCAGAGAAGGTAGAAGGAATTAGGCATGACATCTTTAGTCTTGGGAGAAAGGATCTCAGTAATGGGATTCAGATGGTGACTGATAAAACAAAAGAAGATAAGGAAGAAGAGGAGGAAGACGAAGGCAGGCATGAAAACCATGAGGAACATGAAGATGAAGCCGTTGGAGGGGATGGTGGTGGTGGAGAAGAGATAGATGAACAGGATCAGGAAAAAGGTGATGAAGATATGGAGCAGGAAGAGGAGTTTATGGATGGTGAAGAGGAAAAGGAAAATGAAGGTGACAAGGAGAGTCAGTCCGATAATTCAGATTCTTCAGAATCTCAGGAACATGATAATGGTGGTGCAGGTGCTCATGATGGAGAGGGCACCTCAGATGGTCTGATCCATGATACGCAACTCATAAGCTCTGATATTGTAAAATCGGAAGAAGAGAAGGAGAACAACGAACAAGTCGAAGATTCCAATGAGCCTGATCCTGATAGAGAAAAGGAAACCGTTGATGTTATTTCATCTCAGAACAAAACAGATGAGTCTGCTATCGAGGAAATGGAATCAAAAGGAAATAGCAGTGACACACCTGTAGTTTTAGCAGAGGATCGAACAGTTGATGATCCTTCTCAGAATGTGACAACTACTGAAGAAGGTGGTGGTGTTAAACTATCAGAGAGAGAGGACGAGTCCCATCTGAATGTCACTGTTTCGGACCTAAACAGCCAAACTGAGTCACATGATAATTCCACTACAGAGAATGAAGAAAACCGTAGTTTGGTTAAACAAGAAGGTGGAAATGTCTCATCAGATGGTTATCAAAGTGAAGATGTGACCCTCTCCGAGTCGCATGATCAAAATTCCACCTTGTCTCTGTCGGAGACTCAAGTTCAGAACACAACTTTGTTCGAGTCACAAGATCAAAATACAATTTTGTCTGATCAGAATACAACTTCAACCGAGTTGCACGAACAAGAAACAACTTTGTCTGAGTCTCGAGATCAGAACACAACTTTGTCTGATCCAGGAGATCAAGGCACAACTTCGGAATTGATCGACCAAAACACAACGTTGTCCGAGTCACAAGATCAAAACATAACATCGTCTGCTTCACAAAATCAAAACACGACCCTATCCGAGTTTCAAGATCAGATTACAGAGTCACAAGATCAGAAAACAACTTCATCTGAGCTGGAAGATCAAAAGATAGCTCTCTCTGAATTTCAAGATCAGAATACCACCCAGTCTGAGCAACCAGAGCAGACTGAAACCATTCCTGGTCATGCCGAAAGCCATGAAAACTCGGAGCTGTTAGCCACGGAGGAAGAAAGAGATGCCCTTACAGATTTGACAACCTTGCCACAGCATGATGGTGAGGACACCGAAGCTAAAGCTGTAGCAGCAGAATGATGATCTTGGGGAATATATTGGGGGATATATTGGTGGTAGGCTTTTGTGCCTTTCCAACTCAAGCAACCAGAGTTGGCTTGTATTCAACTAGTTTTGAATTTCTTCATCACTAAAAGATGAAGATGCAGATCTAAATTTCCATTACCTATGTTTATGTTTTCCATAGAATAATATGGATGTTCTACAACTTCAATCGTCTGAACTGGTTAGAATGCCATGAAAGTTTTAAGCTTCAGATGACTTGCTGGATGTATAGTCGATCCACTTAAATTTTAATCCACCAAGAAAAGTTGCAATAAAAAATATTTGACTTCATGACAACAAGGTTGCCGTATTTAAGAGGAAAACGCCTGTTGCTTG
This sequence comes from Nymphaea thermarum, assembly GCA_011799765.1. Classification (NCBI taxonomy): domain Eukaryota; kingdom Viridiplantae; phylum Streptophyta; class Magnoliopsida; order Nymphaeales; family Nymphaeaceae; genus Nymphaea; species Nymphaea thermarum. The sequence goes on from JAANDH010000396.1 coordinate 73,440, forward strand.
CTTCAGCATAACATTGTTAAAAAGGAATTATATTGGTTAGTTCTCTTTTATGCTCTTAAGGTTCTTATACTTCAAATTTCCCAATTTCTTGTCCGTGAAAGCAACTATTTTCGGCATTCTGCTGCCAGACGAAAAGTGGATGAGATTTTCCCATGCAATTAATTCTGCGGTTAACTTTTTTTTAGAGAAATCGAGGTCCTCTTCCCAGCATGAGATTTTGGTTGCCTATCATGGTCTATATGATCTAGCTATTCTGGTGGGTGTCGGGATTCTTTTACCAATGATTGTGAAACAGTAGAGCAAAATGTAAAGCAAAAGTTCGTTGTTGGGGAATGTCATCAACTTCTTAAGGACAGTCGATCCCGTGGCGAAGGCTCGAAATTTCTTGCGGGAGGTTCTCCAATTCTGTCTTGAGATTATGAATAAAACCCGACCCAAAAACATTTTTCTTTCAAAAAAAAGAAGCTATTTCCCGGATGTCTTGGACGAATTTAAGCGTCAAGGCTGCTGCTTCATGCACCATGCTTTGCCAATGGGTTAAGTTTATCGCGCTAAATTTACATGTTGCAATTTTTCTAATGTAACATGGTTGAGGTGTGACCTACCATGATTCTAGCATATAGTTTTTTTTCCTTCTACATTAGTGCCATGCTTTTCTCTTTCACAGACTGTCTCAAAAATGACTTTTCTTCTGCCTAAAAGTCTTGATGTTTAAAATTTTGGTCACTTTATTATTACTCGAAAGAGCGCACCATTTTAAACTCTTCTGAGCTTAGGCTAAGGCAATCACATCTCGGTCTACATGCCTTTTAGGACAAGCGCCGAACCCAGTCATGCTCAGATTATGACAACCAAGACACCTCGACTTATGTAGGCGAAGAAAAATCGCATAAAATGATTTGAGAACCAAAAGACGCCCATGACAACCAAGACACCCCGCTTCTTCAGTATTTTCCCAAAAAAAAAAAAAAAAACTAAAATAGTGCAGCTTTTCCTTCTCAGAATTTCCAAAAGAGCGGGATCTGCGAGGATGTCGACACCCCCGTCACTGAAGCAGAAAATGCCCTGGGGAAAGTTTACCTGCCATTTTGAAGATTGAGATACCCGATTATCTATCGGATTCATCTAGCCTTGAGCTGCATGGGAAAAGGAAATTGTCTTTTAGGACACTGCCTTTCTTCCACAGTCCTACTTGCCGACATAAATTATTTTTCTTGTTTCCCGTTCTTAACTAGTTGGTAGATCTGGCTACGGTACAAGTTGCAGAACTTCGACGTCGAACAATTTCCATGATCAAGCCAAGGCCAATAATACACAAAAAGCAGACACTGGATCCAAGCAGTCATAAAGGACCAACATCTATTAGGTCACAAAACAGTGGCATCATCGAAGAGACAAATAGCTTGACCTTGCAGGAATGGCGTCAACTAGCAAATTATTTGTCGCTTAGGCCCATTTAACCAAAAAACAAGACTCGGTAATTGATATCCAGAATATCATTTTCGCACCATATCTACACCCTGAATATAACAAACCTAAAGAAGCAAACCCGAGAGATGGAAAAACAGTAGTAAACATAATCTAAGATGAGGAAAAAATGTTGTTTAATCATTGACGATCCTGCTCAAGCCGTTTCACCCAACCAACATGTCCTTGATTGAACCCAACCAAGGTTCATGTCTTCGGGCTCCATGCGAATTTGGGAATTGGGAATCTCATTCTTGCCATGAAGGAAAAATGAAAAAAATGTGCATAAAATTCTCAACCTAATGCTGAAAGTTTGCTCAGGAGAAACTTCCAAGAGAAAAACAATGTCAATGCTCTGCATGCTTCTCCTCAAAAAGGCCATCAGGACCTGCAAAAGATTTTTATGCCAAGACAGAACCATGTCAAACAGGCAACCATTAGCACATTAATTGGCTCAAATTCAAGTATGGCCACAATCACTCCACTCAAAACTCAGTCAAAGCATTTTAAGAGGCCAAATTAACCACTTCTCTTCCCTTCTTCCAGAGGCACTGCTGACCTTAGGGGACTAGGAAGAGATGACAGTGTGACGACATCCTTGCTTTCTAGTGGGCTCCTTTCAGAACCATTCAGTAAATGGCATCTAGAGCATCCAAAATATGCCACTGCAAATCATCCTAAAACCATTGCATTCGGCGTGTGGTTCATGCTGGACCAAAGATGGATCAATGGGCACCCTTATCTGCATGGGCTCACCTGCAAAGCCTAAGTTTTGCTTTAGAAGATTCTCATCTAGAGCCAACTTTTTGGCCCTAACTCTGGAAATGAGAACAAAGGTTTCTGAACACTCTTCTGACAACTGCCAAGTACCAACTCGGAGTCTACCTCTAACATCACCCTCAACTTGGTTTAAGAACAGTAGTCACAACAGATTTTAACTTGAGAACCCAGACAAATTAGTCAGCAGAAGTATGGGTGAATCAAAAAATTAAAAAATTTTAGGTTGGCTGTTAGGTGGATACATCAGCACAATTCCTTTTTCACACGAACCACATAAACCAAGTTATCATCTTATTCATCAAATTCTTAGATCATATTCCATGTAGTGAAGTATAGGCAGTGAAGAAAAACATATTAAATTTGGACCTATATTTATTTCAGATATATGGAAACTTCAAGAGAAAAATACTAGCAAACACATTACGCAAACCAGTTTTTTCATTAAATGTCTAGCTTAAGATAAAACTTAATCACAATCCAACCAGTTCATAACATTTTTCAGCTGTCTATTATTTTCAAAGAGTTTTATGTCCGAAAAGAGATTACCCTAGTGGGCAATGAAGAGAGAGAGAGAGAGAGAACCTTTTGGTTAAGATTTTAGGAAAGTATAACCAGAAAGAATCTGATTTATTTTCATACACCTATTCACCAAAAAAAAAATGCTTAGAGATCTTGTGATCTATTTACTATTTGTTTCTACTGAAGTGAAGACCAAAGTTATTTTGAGAACAAATTTAGTCGATCCATATTTTCAATTAGATTCCAAAAAGAAAAACTACCTTTCATACACGTTTACCAGTTAAAAATTTATCCATATGCATATATGCTGACAAAAAATATGAAATGTCTTGAGGCAATCATGCAAAAACCAAGATACACAACTTCATATGCCTATAGGCCTGTAAGAAATGTGAACAATCTACACAAATCAAGCAAATAGATGATGGTAACTGAAAACTAAGATAAGCATAAAGGACTTCACGCCAGATCTCTTACTGGAACATTAACATATCAAGAAGAAAAAGTATGGATATAGCTGCATACAGATTTAGTAAGCTGAAAAAGTTACATATTACTTACCCCATGGAAATTCCTTATTGCGAATGTGCAAGTATGGGTATGGCTGCATATAGATTTAGTAAGTAGAAAAAGTATTAGAAACTATAAAAGCATTCATAATATAGATGTCACGGTGATCAGGAAAAAAGAATCACACAATTCTGCATTGAGATATTTCAAAAAATTGTAGCAAAAATCTACAGAATACAACTTCATTTAACCCCACTACCATTTTTGGTACATATATTTTCTCCACACTATACTCATCTTAGTTGCATCTCTTAGACAATCAACATAGCAATCTACAGCAATTTCACAATGTTCAAGAGAATTTATAACTAGAAGAAGGCTTCAGGCACTGTAACCTAATGCATAATTTACACCAACTAACAATAATAAGCTCAACTCAAGCTTCATCCGGCAAATGGACTGGTAACATGACAGGTCACATGTATGACAGAACATTTGTTATGACCTACCACTGATGATCAGTTTATCTCGCATTTAGATTTTTACATGTATGATGTGCAACCAAACTAAAAAGCGTCTCAATATATAACTGCCATTCTGGAAACAGCAAGAATATCAACAAAATATCATGACATTTTTACATATCACTGAAGAAACAAAATATTGCATTATTATAATAATATTATCTCGAGATATTCCATAAACATCTCCAGTATTTTGAAAGAAAAAACAGATATTACTGACATGTGGGAAGCAGCCAATAGTATCAACAAATGGTATTCACATCACTGAAAAAGAAAAAAACACAATACTATCACAAGATATCATACAATATTTTCCTGAGAATTCCCAAAAAAAAAAAAATATCCTTGTTCATATTTTTGAGGACGTGTTTCTATCTTTTGTCTCTTTATGTGACTTCATAAAATTTTGCTGTTGCTTCTTTAGATTTTAAAAAGAAATATGTCATAACTTTCATCATGCTCTTTATATTTTTCATACTTTAAAGTCAAAGCTTTCAAATTTTCCTGAGAAAACCACATCTTCAAAAAAGATCCAGAAAAAAACTTGCTGGATGTTGCTGAAAACGATCTTGGGGACTATGGGCACAACATGTTCCTGAAATCCTTTCTGAACTCGGTGCACAGAAGGTAAGCCTTGATCCTCACTTTGAACACTCAAATAAATGTTTGTCTTGTCTCCAACAAGAGACTCTATCTATCATTCAGCCATATCTGAATCCCTCCAAATCATGCCAACAACTACTAAATCATACAAATAAATCACATCATGTAATTGTCCCTAGATCATAATTACTGGGGGAAGTAAGGACATAAATTGTTTCAATCTCCTAACATGCAGATAAGAAGAACAACAAGAAAAGTACCAAAAAAATCCACCAGACGCCAAAGATAACATCACTGCAATTCTTATCTTAACTCCAGAGTATGGTGTTCATATGCCAGCTCACGTTATGATCCTTCGAAGTAACCTTTCCTACATTTTGAAATTGATACAACAAATACGAATTTCACACAAATACAATTTTTTTGGTCCATAATTGCCTAAAGACAATGATCAGCACTGCAAACCGTTCTCTCAGCGGCTCAGCCTCATCAATGGAAATTAAGATCCCCAAGCTCCTCTAGAAGTCCAAGATTGGAAATATGAGAGGAGCTATCAAGCAGAAAAAGAGACCGACTAAGAAACCGTCGAAGAAGTTCTGGGAACCATCACAGATATCACCCTGAAACACAGGGACCTAGCAAACAAAGCTATACGTTGATATGTTCATATAACACAAACATTTTCACTCGGATATTTTTTCACAAGCCTCAGGAAGACCGAGCAATGCGTGGCAATTCCATGAACGACCAACCGAGACATCTATCTCCTAAAACCGAACATCTAAAAAGAACCACAACCACAGACACATGACGCTCACAATGCGCAAAAGAAGAACGAAGTAAGAAACTAGCCTCGGCCACGAGGTCGTCGAGCAATAGAAACTCACCGGCGGAGATTCCTGGTGGTGATGGCCCTTGGACAGGTTGTAGAAAGCAAGCACGGCGCACGTTGCGATGCCGCCGTAAGTTATCTTCTCCCACTTGGTCGTCTCATCTTAACGCCACAATCATTGTCATCAACAAACGCCAAACCAACAAAATTTAGATGCACGTAACATCAAGAAACAGCATAACGGAAACAAGGAGAAGCCCTAGAACCCCAAATTAACACCAAATGAATCAATGAACGAATCCAAAATAGCAAGAAGACGAGAGAGGGACAGGAGATTACGGAGATCATCGTGATGCGCCGCAGAGGAGAATTTCCGATGAGGATTTCTCGCAGAAGATCGATGGAGAATCGTCCCTCGAAGATGAAGAAGACTCTTGAGGCCCGATCTTACCGCCGGCTGAGCCATCTCCTCCCCCTCCTTTCCCAATCCCACTTTGGACACGAAGAAAGATTTCCCGGCCGCCCCCCGGGAAGAGTAATTCGCATTTTCATTTGCCCAATGATTCGAATCAATTCGGTGCGAGTGGATTCGGGCGGACTCGAGTGAGGAATTAAGCACTCGTGAGTTAACGCTTGACCGAGTCAGGTGGGCTTGGTCGAGAACGAGCCAGGTGAACTTAGCTTTTTTTCTTCGTTTAAAACATATACACACTAATATTCAATTCTTTTCCATAATCAGATTTAAATTATTTCAATTTTAAATATAAATAAATTCTCTCCTTGCATTTTAAAAGTCGGATCGTATTCGTAACTTATTATTTTTAGGTTTATGAGGCTTAACTCCAAAGAAGTTGATGTCATTTTTATTCCCTGTCTAAGAACTAATGAACTCATGTCAAAGTCGCTCATGTTCTCTTTACCTGCACTCATGTTCTTCCCGCATTGATTTTCTCTTCAAAACTAGGGTGATAAGCAATCCGAGTTGAGCTTGAGACTCATATCTTGCTCGAGTCGACCTCAAACGATACAAGGTCGGCTGTAACTCGAGTTCGACTCGTTTAAGCTCGTTTACTAGATGTTGCCGGAAAAGGGAAACGATACGAAATTGAGACCGACAGCTCCGGCGGCAACCAGATCACCCTATTTAATTCTTCTTATTGCTCACTAATCCCACGTTGTCGATCAGTCCATCTATGAATACGGGGATGATATTATAGCGTTCTCCTCTGCCATTATTCTCGCTGCCTTTGCAGTTGAGAAAACAACTGTTTTCATCTGCGATACACTTGAATTGCAGATACGGAAAATATTGGTGTCAGAAAACCATTGTGGCAGATCTCGTTTCCAATCATTTCTATCATTTAAAATAGGCAGCAAGATCTTAACTGACCTTATCATGTTGTTCAAACTAATGACCGCTCTCAAGCCGATACGTCAAACTAATGATATCTCAATTTGATGCGCTACTCTCCTGAACTACAGCGGTAAGATCAAAGGTGGGGTTAAAATCACTTGTTGTGAAGGTTTGAATCAACTTGGCTTTACAATTATTTCCATGAAACTCATGTACACAGCCCAGTTTTGATGTTACTAGAAGAATGAAAGCTACATGATACGCTCGAGCCCTAACACCAGAGTTGTATGTTCGAAGTTGAAATGACTGAAATGTCCCTATACTTACAAAAGGAGCAACCGTTTGGAAGGGCGAAAATGAAAAAGTGTAAATGTTTCTTTTTATAAAATGGCAAAAATATAATTTTTAATATGACCAAAGTACCCCTCAGGTCGATCATGCACTCTATTTGTCCCCTTATTTTCAGTCAGAAACTTAGTTCTAACTAATTGTCACAAAAACACATTTTATTCGAAAAAAACGCTTATTGTATAAAATGTGAAAAAACATATTTTAAAAAAAATAAAAAAAATATAATACTCATATTATAAGTTTTTTGCAGTTTTTCTCGTTTTTTTGCCATTTTTTTGTTTTTTATTAATGTTTATTTTTTTATAATTTTTAAGATTTATTAAATATTTTAAATTTTTCTATTTTATTCTCGAGATATACAACTTTGTCGTATTATACATGTCTTTTTCCTCACCGTATAATACACATACATGTTTTTTGTGACAATGCTTCTAATACACATACATGTTTTTTGTGACAATGCTTCTAAGTTTAACTAACGATTGTTGGTACTCAAAAAGCTTAAAAGTACAACATTTACGCTGCGCATCTTGGTACTCTCACATGAATCTCGCTAATCCCTAGCTTGGCCTCCCTCATTAAGATCTATAGTTGCAAGATGAAGATTCAAGTTGTGAATTAAAATTCTCACATGTTCAAACGAAGCAGCCAAATACCGACCACCTGCCATCCATCCCTTCTTTAAAAACCTGTCCTTGTGAAATATGAGTGACCATAACGCTCCATGCATTAATTATGAGGGCATGGGAGACCAAACCGAAGACTTTTAAAGCAGGCCTGACCCGACCGGTAGGGTCGTTATAGCTCAAACGGTCCAACAAATTTATTCCGAGTAGGGCCAAATTAAATCAGAATACAAAAAATACATTAGACAACTACAAATTTTTAAATTTTTAATGTAATTTCTTTTTTCAGTTAACTAGGGTGGGGCCACGACCTAGGCAGGCCCAGGCCCCCCTTCCCTCCACCCCTGTGTTTACTTCAGCGCCGTCCACTTTTTTTTTTTTTCTTAAGGCGGGTTTGATGGTTTGAAATTTTGATTCAACAATGAAAATTCCATAATCATAATTCCTCTTGAAATTGAAATGGAATCAGGATTCCAGCTTTTAGATTCAGGAGATAAAACACCTTGTTTGTTTAAAAGTTTTAATTTTTTAAAAATTGAGCATTTTGATTCCAAACTTTCATGATTATAGGTATGTCACACTTTAAAGGGAAAACTTTGATGCGCTTGGCTTATTTTAGAGTGGCTATTTGTGAATTTCTTAGAAAAGTTGAGACTTCCATTTGATGTGTTTCAAAAGTCAGGGACTAATATTTGCTCAATTATGGAGCGGTTGTCGGTGATATTTTCGAGATTGAAAACTATGTACATAAGGATCGAATCGAAGAGATCACTATTTTTTGCATGACTTCCCTTTATTCCCAATCATAAACATAGTCTGATTTGATTGCTCCTATACGGTCACTGCCACATCTGAACTAAACGGGGATTTTGGCTGATCCTGTTTGGGTCGAGAATCAAGATTACTATGAATGTAGAAAATGGTGTCACAAATTCCTCATTTTTACATGTACCCAGGTACAAAAGTTCTGAATAATCGACTTTCATCAGTTTTATTTGAGTGAAAAACTCGCTGGTAAACTGAATTTCATGACTAATTGGCCTTTCAGATTAAACTGGCATGAGATCTGAACTAAACGTTAGATGCCATCCAAAAATTCCCATCTGAATTTCATGACTAATTGGCCTTTCAGATTAAACTGGCATGAGATCTGAACTAAACGTTAGATGCCATCCAAAAATTCCCATCTTCAATAAACTTTTCACGAGTCTCTGCTCAGAAAGTTGGAGCGACCCCTGGATCTGGCAAGTTGAGAGGATCTCACGAATCTAAAACCAATAATGATGGCTGGCGCTTCTTCATGAATGGGAAACTTTACGATTTTCTTTCTTTTCAGATGAAGGGAGAATTCTAGCCTCTGATCTCCTGCAGAAACCGCATTTTAGTTACTCCACAGGACCTCATCGACCTCAGAGTGGAAAGAAAAAGTAAAAATGGAATCAGATCTCCGCTGTGGCTAACAGCCATTACCGTTTCCACTGTACCATTCCCTTCTCATGCTTCGAAGATTTAAAACGGGAACCTGCCATTGAACGATAGCTTGCTAAGAAAAGCTCTCAGTTGAAGGCTCATCAATGAAACCAAAATAGTCGTACCAACTATTTTTTTGCGGACCACGGCAACTGTTGAGGACATTGAAGTATTCTGGACAGATAGAGATATCGGCAGCTAAGGCCAAGTTGCAAAATTTACACACGTATAGTAACAGACCAACAAAATGTGAACCTCCTAATGTGTTTCTACACATGAATTTAATATAAAGCATGTTTTAGTTCAAGTTGTTTTTGTGTTTAAAAAAATGATCTTTCTACTATCAAAATTTTGATGTTATATGAGTTGTTTATATTTTATTGTTAAAAGATATTATTGAGGTAAAGAAAATAACTAGCTTAATATATATTTCTCACCAAATCACTCTTAAGATCATACTTATAAAGTTATATTGCAAAAAAATTATTTTAATCACTAATTTTAATGAGTGTGCTTGTTGCCGTTATCCAAATGGAGAGTGTGTGTGTGTGTGTGTATATATTACCAAACTTGATGAAAACTAGGTCATTGATTTCAAGAATATCATATCATGGATATTAAGTTGAACAACAAAAGAAAACTTAATTATATTTTCGAAAGATTGAAATACCCATCAAAAAAATCTAGCACCCATCAAATCTAATATATTAGCAGGTGTATATATATATGTGTGTGTGTTGAGGGAGGAGGGATTGGTCTGCATATGAAGGAGGAGAAATCATCCATACTCCTGATGAAATCCAGGTCATATATATAATGCAAAATTGAATGATGGCTCCGGCTTTTATGGTTTCCATCAGACGGTTTATAAGGATTAATTGAACCACATATCTAGATAATCAATTTTTAAACATGAATGCTGCTGTCCATATGGAGAAATACGAACACGTAATGATCAATTGTTCGCGATAACTCTATCAAAAAGGAAATATGGGAAGGGACAAAGATGAAAGATTGTTTAAAGATGCGGCTGTCGGTAGGATTTTTTTGTTCCCCACTCATTGTACGTCGATATCGATCCAAAATTCACGGAACTAGGATCCTATGCAATCTGGCCGCCGCACTAGTTCTGTAATTATCATGTTTGAATATCTCGAAATATATTACTGTAGCTGGTTTTTTTGGATGTGAACATAACTTGTTGCAGGCGTTTGATATTTCAAAAATTTCAGATACGGAATTTCCAGTCTTCATCCGATCTTGTTCGTCGGTCCATATCTACCAATCTGAGAGCGTATTTCTAAATTCTGAACGGAGGAATTGCATTAATCACTTTGAGTTCTGAAAAATATTCGAGAAATTTATTTTCAAAGTGTAACTGCACAGGAATTTCAGGCATCAGTCACATGTGACTTTTGACAGTTATACGATTCCAGAAGATGATCTAGAATTGGGTCAATCACGTTTATTAGAAGTGGACAATCGAGTGGTTGTACCAGGTGCTAAACTTCTGGGAGTGGTAGATTTCAAAACTTCGCATCTATCACCGGTTTGCTCGCAGGAATAAATTCATGAAATCTGGAGAGCAATCATGGTATTCTTTTCTAATTGCACTTCAAGACATGGAAACCATGATCTTCATGAATCTCTTTCCAAATCCTTTTGCTGCTGAACTATTTTCTCGTGAATCCACATTTGAATGAAGAAGATGACCCGTTGCCGAATGTGTGAGATCCATGACAACATGAAAAGAGAAATTTACTTATTTTCCTGGATTTTGTCCGATAGACCGTGCCAAGTCGCCATAGTTGAGAAACATGTGAAGAAATCGCTTCTGGACAAGAGGTCACTCAAAATTTTCATGAAAGCATCACAGATATGCTATAAAATCAACTGACGACTTGGCATAATCGTTATCAGTTTAGGAAATGTTTTAGATTTTGATGGGCATGATAATCTTGAGTTTGGTAGGCCAGGATATCGAACCAGGCGTAGGACATGGGAGAGAAGCACCATTCCCAATTGAACATGTCAATCTCTTAATCAGACAAGATTCGTGAACTTTATCTGTAATAATTACTCTGATATGAAGAAGAGAAAGGTCGTTTTCTTGTGCGTATGTGTGTGTGTGTGAGAGAGAGAGAGAGAGAGGTGAGCTCTTGGACAACAGGAGATCGATCCTTCTCAAAGCAATTCGTTGGTAAGTAACTTGTCAGGAGTCTATCAAACATCAAGTGCCCGCTACTGGGCCCATTTGTTTTAATACTTGACCAGCCATGGATTTGGTCTTTTTTTTCAGCGAACTGCTTCTGTAGAAGTCCACGTGAAGCAAGAATGAACGTTACCACAGAGAGAAGCTTCATATGTATACATATATGCAGAATTTGCCAAAGTACATGAACAGCTGCCGTCAAGGAATGCTGGAATTCGAGATTGAGCACTCAGAACCACTAGCGCAAACATCCCCACGACAAAGAGGACAAACCCTGGCAACAGAAGCGGAGAAAACTACATAATTTTCACTTAAAGAAGAGATTAGATGGAGAGGTGACTGAACATAGAAATGACCTTTACCTGTGTATCTCTTTTAGCCATTTGTCAATGCACATCATATGATATTCATGGCAGCAGGGAAGGACTCTGACCTTATCTCCTTCTTCATACTCTGATAGGCAGATATAACATCTACATAAAATTGATACAGGAAGCACATGCATGCTTAAGTTAGTAAGTCGTTTAACCATGTGAGTCAAAAACCTGCATTCAGAACTTCAGAGACAAGCATATATGAACCAGGACGTGGCTAGGCATCAGATGGGCACAATCAAGTGCACTGAGCAATTTTTATCTAGCTACGACTTATGGCCGTTAGATGCGTCGTGGATACCTCTGCTTCTGGACATCCGTAACTAACACCATACTGAAATCCCATTCAGGCTTACCCACCAAGAGCAAAAGTTTGGGAAGGATACATGGATAATTTTTATACACAATTAATATATTCCAGAAAAAATGTGAAAATTGTACATGTAGTATTCAGAAGCTACAAACTTATCACAGTCATCACTGATACTGTAAAATTCGAAATTTTCATAGTAAGATCACCATAAATTAAAAATATTGGCAATGCTTGCAATGCAAATTGAAAATGTGCAGTACCTCTTTCGAGTGGGTTTAGAACCACATGATGAAACATGGAAGCTTGTTAAGTTTCAGAATGAGATCCACAGGGTTTTGGCATAATGAGGACAGGTGCAGCTGCCAGGTGGGCAGCCAACAATTTGAGTTCCATATGGATACATCCTCGTGCAAGTCAAAGCATGTTGTATCTCCTAATGTGAAGGAGGTACAGCTAGGGGATCCAAAACTGCTCACAGGACAGTTTAGGACTGGCATCCAGTTCGTATAAATGCCTAAGGGATTTCTAAAACAGACAACTTGAATAGCAGCATGTGAATCAAGAAAAGCACTAAAATGGCAGAAGCAAAAAAAAAAAAAAATCATGGTGACCTGCACAAAAAACTAACATCTGTGTTCAAATCCTAGCACCATGCTAGGATCTTTCACATGTATAAGTAGCATCACGGCAGAAATCATATAGAGAAACTCACTGTTCCATATCCTCATCCTGCTTATTTTGATATGTCTTATGGTGAATCTTAACAGGTAAAGAATCAACGAGAGTCTCAGGGGCTGGGACTGAGACTACTGAAAGAGAAAGTGGACCAGGTTGGCGATGAATTTCATCTAAAACCTGCACGTTGAGGAATAGAAATTTGTTAGTCTTATTATGATTCTGTTCACGAAACTAATTATTTCAGTATTCTAAATATGATATCCCTGACATTGAAGCTAAACTGAAGCAACTCGGGAGAGTATCAAAATGCGGTATCAGATAAATTTTGAGGCCCCAGGCTATCCAGAAAGTAAAATCCTTAAATCTATCCTGAATATTTTTGATACTAAATCTGATCTCAAGTACAATGCAGCCTATCTGAAGTGGCCTCCAGCCATGATGGAATGCAGAGGCTGCCTCTCTATTCACACCAAACAAGCTGAGGGGACTATCACATGATCAGCATTCCAAAAAGAAGCTCTGTCATGGAGGTAGCATTCCTGTTTAATCAAATGTAGTTTCTGTTTTGGCGGGGTAGGGAGTGTTGATTACTTTTTGTAGCTGTGTGTTTTCATCCTACGAGCCGATTCTCATTGTTCCTATTCTGTGGATATTCACCTGCCCTCCTGTCCAGTAGTTGATTCTTGTTGTTCCTATTCTATGGTTTGTTCACCTGCCAATTTCTGTTTGTGGTTTGGTACCTGATCACCTTTATCTCCACGTAGCAGGGAACAGTTTTGATTGCACATATATTTTTGGTTTGGATTTCAATGAACAAAAGGGCCAGAGGCCTCCCTCCAGCAGATCTGATACAGAAACTGAAGTGTAGCGGTCCTAATGTGGAAAAATCCATAAAAAAAAATCCACACAGTACAGCATCTAATAGCATGATGAGAAATAAATATCAACAAAAACTATGATTCCTGAAGTGTTCAATTCATCCTGATCAGTTCAGATATGTTTTTAGAAAAACAGTGAATCTTTTATTGTAAAACCATGCCATGTTGAGATATTTCTGTGCTCATATATACATGTGCACTGCCCGCATAAATTTTGAAAGGCATAACCCAAGCAAAGCTTGGCATGTTAATGAAAATCAGCTGCTATATAAAGCTTAAGATATACATCAGCAGCACTCTTACATGATACAAGGGAACAAGATATGCGCTTCAAAGATTCTTCAGAAAGTAAATTTAATAGAAGAGATACAATAAGATTACCTCAAATAATGCCTCGGCAAGCATTACTATGCGAGAGATGCTTGCACGGGTACCAGTATCTTCCATCAAGAAACTCTCACATGAGCAAGTGCCATCCTCATGGAGGCCAGATGCACAATACATGGACACACCATTTGGCTCATTGTTCTCATTCTTCTCTGAGGGCCGCACCTGCAGTCACACATATCTTTCACGTGAAAGGCAAGATGAAAATCACGTCCAAGACAAATCATCAGGAATTAGGAAATCTTCTTTTACAATAGCAACCTTCTACCAACTTTTAGAGTCCAAATCCAAGCCCTAATTTCAGATAAGGAAAGCATCAAATAGTGAAAATGTTAAGATTTTAAGTTCAGAAATTCCAGTCAAGATTTTTTCCAGCCTGAAGCAGGAAGTTAACGATAGAAAATCACCTCAGGTCTAGGCCGCCACCATCTTTCAGATGCTCTATCACCTCTGTTACTTGGATATCTAAAATCACTCCCATTGTCAAGAAGGTCTCCACCAAAACCGAGAGTCCATCTGTCCTGAGTTACAGGTTCATCATTTTCCTCAGCTGGAGGCACTATAGTCGTAGAGGTACTAGGCCTTCTGGAGCTGTGTCTTGAAAAAGCATCCCAAATTAGTCTCCTACTGGTTCTTCTTGCTTCCCTGTTATATACTTCATGTGCAGCACTAGACACAGTGCCAGACGAGATGCTAAGAATATCAACATGAAGTGCAGTCCTGTTCCTTTGTTCTCTTTGCTCAAGAGGGATGGAAGAGTCAGAATTCTGTCTTTCTTGAATAGAGTCTTCACGTTCAAACTCCCAACTAAGGGAACTACAACCCACTGGTTCAGAAGTTGAATCAGAAGTCTGTGCACCCACAGAACCATCTATTGAATTTCTAAGTGGTGACACACAATTTACAAATGAGAAAGAACGACTATGATCTGGAAGAGGAAAATTTCTCTCACACAAAGCATCAGCACAAAGATCTGAAACAGTTAACACCTTCGCACAATCATCCTGCAATGATGCACAGGTGTTGCACTTCTCTTTCACAGATTTTGAGTTCTGTGGCTGCGGCTCAGTGGAAGTACTAGCAATATCACAGGACCTCTTGAAATCACACTTTGCCAATCCATCAGTAGCAAAGTCCTGATAAGGAATCAAAGTTTCCTTTGTTTCAGAAACCCAAGCTTCTTTATCCTTTGATTCAAAATTTCTTGAACCGTAATCCACAGCAAGAGTTTCAATGGTACCATTACCGGCTTGAAGAGGTGTGCCTCTTTCGTTCCTGGATGTGGCACTATCAGCAGAAGTAAGGATGACTGAGGACTCCACAAGGTTCAAGCAGCAGTGGCCGCTGGTTGTACGACGAGGTCCGACACTGGTTTCTAACACGTTAGCTGAATGATGTTCCACCTGTAGATTGGAGATTCATTTAAAATAAATCCTGTTCTTAAAC
The DNA here is from genome assembly GCA_011799765.1 of Nymphaea thermarum. Classification (NCBI taxonomy): domain Eukaryota; kingdom Viridiplantae; phylum Streptophyta; class Magnoliopsida; order Nymphaeales; family Nymphaeaceae; genus Nymphaea; species Nymphaea thermarum. Next base: position 88,764 of record JAANDH010000396.1, read on the forward strand.
AAAAGGTCAAATCGAATCAAATCTTGAACCCCAAACATGTACAATCATATGATAGTTACCCTTTGGAGAATGTTCAAAGAGATTTATGGGAAAAAATATCAGATCTATATCTTTGGAACTCATAAACAAAAAAGTTCATTAAAGAAGTTTGTGTATTTAAGAAATACGAACTAAGGGAAAAAGCACTGCAGAAACTCAAGAAGTTACTGACAGCTTTTATTTCCCAATAGGATCAGATGAACCACCCTTGATATTACCATAAGAGCAAACGAACTTGGACAAGCACATAAATCACATTTATCTTGCTATGCATCAGTTGACAGACCAGGCTCCTATACGGATATTCAAACAGGAAGAAGAAAGGTTGTCCACCACCGTCCGTTTAAGTTGAGACAGAGGAATCGCTGAATACAGACAACTGAATAAATCAAAGAAAGAACATCATGATTTCCATCTAATCCCTTCATATATCAGAGAGAACGAATTGTTGGTTTAAGAACTCCAAATGAAGGAAAATTTTGCTGTAGAAAATGGAATTCACTAGCATTGCTTTTGCATGAGTTATTGGCAACCTTTTCCATAACAAGCAGAAGAAATTCATGGCCTTATTTCTTTTAAAAAGTGGAAGCACGGTAAAGATAATCCTTCCCGTGGAAGGAGAAACCATGGAAAAGTAGAAGCAATATGGTCTCGTCTAGTGAACTAAACAGAACAAATAGCTAAAAATCATTAAATTAGCAAAAGGTCCGCTGCCGCAAAACCCCCTTCTTTATGTAGGCCACAAAGGTCGCTAGAGCTTGTCTCCACAGTAATCCGTATCAATTGTTAATAGCAAGACTTTACTAACCAGAGTGACGAGTAATGATTTTAGGTCTCCTAAATTGAAAAAGGACAAAGAGAAAAAATTCTTTTCAGAATTCAGGCACATGTGCACCGGATTCACCTAAAACAAGCACAATCAACCAATATCAGAGCACATCAACTCATAATTCAACAAAGACCAACAATAACAAATCGACCACAGCAAACCAATCAAGGATATGACAAGCAAGCAAGGATAGAAGTTGGTCTCAGAAAAAGAGAAAGGATGTTGGTATGACGCTTACCTCCGGAAGAGGAAAAGTGGGAGAGGAAGAAGCAGAAGCGAGGGAGGAGTGCGCGGGAGGAGCGATGGCGCGGCTTCTTCGATGGGCCCGGAAGCGGGAGGGGCGGCGACGAGAACAACCACCGAGCCGACTGCTGCTCGATCCCATCGCGCTGCCCCTTCCCCTTTTCCCTTCCACGGGACGGAGTCAAATCGGTGAATCAAAGACGTAGGCTCAAAAATTATATGCTTAATTGCTCAACCAACAACCACCCACCGAATCTCCAAGCGTATTCTTCTTCCGCTTTCAGTCTTCTGAGCTATGGCCGTAACACTCGATACCCACCATCGATCGCCGCGGGAAAGTATCTGGAGGAGAACGCCACGACCCTTTGTCTGGACAGCCTTACTCATCAGACAGGAAGGTCTTTTCCGAAGAGCGGATCAGGCGATTGATTTGATTACATTGACAAAAATTTGGACTCTGTTAATACAGAGCCGTTCATTGTGCTCAATCAACAGCCACAGCCACAACGGCCTGACCTCCTTTCTGAAATATCAGAGAAAAAAGTGGTTCTTACAGATAAATTTGTAACTTTTTCTTATGGATACGTCACTGAGATAGGGGGATGCCTTTGTTTTCCAAGATAAAATAAAACATTTGAGTTATGCACTACGAAAAGATTTCTCATCTCATTCCTCACCCGAAAAAGATATGTGGCCGTTCGAAATTAATCACAAAAAGATTTTTTTTTATTATTATTATTTCAGTGTGTTACATTAGGAATCCCAAAATGTTGAACTAGCTTGGGGGTATAAAATTCTGTAATTAATATCTGGTTTATAGGGCTTACCAAAGGTGAATCTAAAATTTTTATAGAGGCTAAACTAAGGTTGGGCATGCAACCTGGCCAGGCCAGCCCAAGGCTTAACAAAATTGAGCTTGGACTCGGGCTGACTTGAAGTCTTTAAGTCTTTGGTGGCAGTTCAAACCTGGCCTGATCGTCAACTGTACTCAGTTCGATGTCTATCTGAAACCCTTAATATTTCATATTTGAATATTTAAAAAACTCTTAGCGACTTGCTAATAGTTTTTAAGGGTGCTATTAGTGACAAATAAAGAATTTATAATAGTGTCAACAAAGTTTGAAACCGATTGCCAGTGCTATATATATATATATATATATATATATATATATATATATATATATATATATATATATATATATATATATATATATATATATATATATTAAGGCCCTATACTGGCTGGAGCTAGCCTGGCCTAGCAAAATTTTTAATTTCGCTTGCCTAGGTGTCAAATAACCAGCCCAAGTTCGACCCACCAAGGACCAAGTACCCAACTACCCATCGGGTACCTGGCCTATTGCCGACCCTTAGCCTAAACTATCTTTTTCAAAAAAAATTATGGTAGCCCAAATGATAATTTTCAAAATTTTGAACTACTCTATCGGTAACTTGGGGGTATAAAATTCTATAATTATTATTTGATTGTGTTGGTTTATAGGACGAAATTTTTATTGGAGGCTAAACTAAAGTTGGGCATCCAGTCGGCTCCACACAAAGTTGGGTCGGGCTTAGGCTGACCCGAAGTCTTTGGTGGCGGCTGAACTTATATATATATATATATATATATATATATATATATATATATATATATATATAGGGTATGGATTGATTGAATGTACCAGACCGGTCCACCTGCACACCTTATCATCTTAAAAAAGAAAAATTAACCACTAAGACGTGATACTTAGAAAGCAGCTAAAGATCTTAACAAGTCTTTGTTGTCCTCTGGAGCAAATAATGCAGCTCCAACAGGGTTTGTTCCATTGCATGGAACACTTATGTTCCTTGAACTATGGGGTTACATTCAAAGGATGGGGCATGCACCCAGGATAAGGAGAAAGACGTGAAGACAGTAGCGGGGCCACATATGGCTTGGTATGGGCGTTTCTCACACCTGCGCCCACAAATTATATATATTTGTTTTTCATGTGGATACTCCACTTGTTTGCTAACTTATATATTGGTGCCCCTTATGTAAGGCTGCACAAAAATTCAAGGTAACTCAAATTTGACTCGAACTCACACGATTAAGTTCAACTCCATAATGAGTTGAGCTTGAGCTTAATGAACAAGTCGAGCTTATTAAGCAAGTCAAGTTTGAGTTACATGAACTCACTCAGTTCAACTCGAGTATGTTAATCTAGTTTTTTTTGGAAGTTCCAAACTTAACACAAGGGAAGGAGATCGTGAGGTCAAATGGCCAGGAGTAACTTAGCTAGTTTAAACAAGTCGAGCTTGAGCCATGGCTCAGTCTATCGAGTGCAGCTCGAGCAAACCCCGAACATGAACCAAACAAGATACGAGCCGCAAACCAAGGTAGAGCTGACCCAACTCGAACACGACTCAGCTCATGTACAGCCATAGGTGTGAAAAAATTTGAAATAATAGCCTTGAGCCCAAAATTTCTGTCTCTGTACTGTAAGGGAAGCCCAGACAAATTTGTGCCCATACTTCCTGCACCGCATCGGGAACACCACGAAGACATGGCGATTAATAATGGCAACGACCTTCGTAAATGTTCTTTATTGACGTGCCGATTGAATGTTACCGGCGACCGCGTTACATGTGTGATGTGTCCAAGCCTGCGTTCTCGTCCGATTTATTGTTCATGAAGGCGACGCTTGGGACCGTCTCTGCCGTTCATTAATATTCCGGTTTATATATATATATATATATATATATATATATATATATATATATATATATATGATAAATCATTTTTTATTTTGAGAAAATGACGATGGTAGTAGAAAAACATTTTTTTTTACAAAACTAATTTGATCTAAAGCATGATTCATTAAATTAAATTAGTGTATGCATTATGCAACACGTTGGCTTGTTTATATTTTATTTAAAACACCTTTTTAGCATAAATTTATGAGATCTGGATTTTATCCTTTACCCAACTAATTACTATATATATATATATATATATATATATATAAATATATATAAAAGCCGAGTTTATTTTTATGACATGGGAGCCCACATTAAAAGTGAGGCTCGTAAGTCGGCAACCCCTAACAATTTTATTTATTTTTATCTTTTATAACATGTGAGCGATCTTATCTGTTAATTTAACCAGAGAATCAGTGACATCAGTCAACCTATTATAAGTTCTCACATGATACTTCTTAAAGTTAAGAGCTAAAAGTTCGCCATTACTGGGACAGGCCAAGCGCTCTTCTTCAAGAATAGAACCGAAGACGTCCTGTCCGATCATTGATGAGAGAAATAACAAGTTGTCAAGCACCGACAGTGGCGAATCTTTATAGATAAGTAAGATAGAGAAAGTGAGCTCTAATGCTGACATCTGAATTTTGCTTAAATATCAATGGGGGAGGCTTCGATGTGTGTGGAGGGTGACTTTCCTCCACAAAGAGAAACACATATCCGTTTATCTCTATATGTTTGTTTTTGCAGGAAAGGAATGGACGAGCAACGAAGACTGGTGGCTGTGACTGTTTGGTGGACGTGCGTAGAGGATCCCGAGACCGCTAACGTTGATTTGCTTTATTGGCTTCATCTATAAAAGGAGCAGCTTCTAGTTCCATGGAGGAAGGAAGGGATTTACAGGAGAGGAGCTAGGAGAAAGGAGGAGGAGCAGAATGGGGCATCCACCGCCGCCAGACCACCACGGGCCTCCCCACCACGGTCCGCCGCACCCTGAACCGCACGGTCCACCGCATGGAGGACCCCCTCACCATGGTCCGCCTCATCCCGAGCCACATGGTCCTCCCCACCATGGTCCGCCTCATCCCGAGCCGCATGGTCCTCCCCACCACGGTCCTCCTCACCCTGAACCGCACCATGGCGGACCTCCCGGCCCCCATGGAGGCCCACACGGTCATCACCCTCACTGATGAAAGCGCGCCTGCGTCCCGCTACCAAAGCAAGCAGCTGATGATCCCAGCATCTCTCTGTTATAAAGCCTGCACGGCGTCCATCCTAAGTATCTACCTTTATTAATAAACTGCTTCTTCTTCTTCTTCTTCTTCTTCTTCTTCTTCTTCTTCTTCTTCTTCTTCTTCTTCTTCTTCTTCTTCTTCTTCTCTCTCTCTCTCTCTCTCTCTCTCTCTCTCTCTCTCTCTCTCTCTCTCTCTATATATATATATATATATATATATATATATATATATATATATATATATATATATATAGATTCTTCTTTCACAGTATAATAGTAAAGAGTATTAAGTTGGTTGAGTAACAGCGATGGATCCTTCTCACGGGGACACTTAAGATCGAATCGTATGATATTGCTATGACCAGACAACGTTGAGCACATGGTGCCAAAATAAGCGGTCGATTCCAATGGACCAATGGTCTTAAATGATGTCGGTGGTGGATATATCAAGAACCCGTGTGGCGTGAAGAACATGTGTGAGTGTTTTATAAAATTAATCTAAAATTCTTGAAGGACAAATGTTCTATGATTATTTTATCCCAATATTTGGGTCAGAACTATGAACAACCACACCTTATTCCTTGTGTCAAACAGCCTCTAACGAGAACACACTGTGAGTATTTAATGAATCCGCTGTGAGTATTTAATGAATCCGCTCTAAATTTAAGATACATTCATATCATACTTGAACAAGTGTTCTACTAATCTTTTCCAATTTGTTGTTCTCAATGTCACACGACCACTAAGTGTATGACTTGATCACATGAAAACATTTTTGACAAAGAAAAAAAATCTCCATGCCGTTGATTGAAGGCGATAGTCCATTACTTTTGGCATCGATGTTGTTGGAGTGCACAAGAAATTGGTTTTGGATTTGATTTGCAAAAATGATCCATTTGCAGACCTCATCGGGTCGCCTTAAACATAATCAACCACTGAACTATGAAGGTCCAAGTTACAAATATTAATACATAGAAAACAGCTATACCATGGAATCAACTGGTCAACTCTACCATGGCTGTTCAATTGCAGGGAACGTGGTGTTCCAGGGACGCTTGCGTTCCTTGGACTGTGAATTCCGTGCAACGAGTGAGGTACTGGAACGTGTAGAACAACTCCGGATTATTTTCCACACAAAGGGGTAAAAGCGATGAACTTGTACAAGCTTACTTAGTGAAGACTGCGTTCGTGCCGCCGCTGCATTGCTCCAGGGACCCGAATTGGTATGTGACATGGAGCAGTATCTTAGAAAGGAGGGACCGGAACATCTGTTCCCAGCGTTCTAGGAATAGCAATCAAACAACCTCCTAAGGCCCAGCTCATGTGGGTTAGCATCACAGCCACTGATTCACATGGAGGTGGCAAATTCGTCTTTATACACATGTCGACACTCCAATAATTTGATACTGATATTGGCACACGTTTGGCATCAGGCCTGACTGAGACCCATCCAAAGTACATTAAATCCTTTTTTTTTTAAATGCATGATTTTTTTGTTAAATTATATATATATATATACATATGAAAGAGAAGTTGGTAAAAACCAAATACTTAGGTAAACCAGACTCTTTGAATTTTTATTCAAAAACTATTTTAAATACAATATAAACATCTTAATATATTTGTACATACTATTTTGATATAAAACATACATTGATTCAAGTTGTTTTAATGAAAATTGTTTATTTTTTTTGTTGACATACTTTAGGGGCCGTTTTGTTATTATGAAAATACCATTAAAGTCTAACAAATGATCAACTTGGTATAACTTTTCTCTCTCTCTCTCTCATATATATATATATATATATATATATATATATATATATATATATATATATATATATATATATATATATATATATATATAACAAGCGTTCCCCCAATACATAAAGAGATGAAATTGAGAAAATTAAGCCTATGGGCATGGGCTATCTGTGACTCCTCTAATCGTGCCCTCCTAATTCATCTTGCATTATGAACACTGTTTTCTTATAAGACAAATTGCACAATGAACTAAAAAAATTAAAATTATATGGCTAAAAAATTATGCAAGCACATCGGACGTATAGAATAATTTTATAAAGCTATAGAAATTAACAACGTTACCGCCGCTGGCTCACAAAAAGTTAACCAAAATTTTGAACTTTTGTTTGGTTTCTTATAACTTTTAATAGTTTTTACACATCCATGTGATTAGGCTAATGAGAAGCCAAAAACGCTGAAATATGTGCATTAGATACTTAGGGTAACATAATTGATAAAGATATCTAAAACAACTCTTTGCATTTCCGTCCTAGATAATTATTAAATATAAAATAAAGAGCATTCACAAAGAGAAACAAAATTAGATGTTTCGGTATATGACCAACCTCAAAACTAGGCCTGGGCCACCGGCCGGGTACCCATTCGGTCCGGGTTTGGGTCTGAAAAAATTGGCTTGGGTTGGTCCAATGTGAAGTATGAGGTCAAGTATATAATATCTCGCAAAATTGAATACTTACGGCCAAATTACCCATGGTAAACAGGTGTTAAAAATGAGTTTAAAATTTTTGAAGTTCAAGATCCTAAATCAAGTTTTGATGCCGGCATTTTGTTGTCTATGGCTTTACCACAACTGACCCTAATTGTTAATTTCTTTTCTTCTTCTTTTTTTAATGCAAGTCAACATTAGGGTTTTTTGAACCGATGAAGGTTGTTTTGAAATATATTTAATAGTTAGGTATGTTTTTAACAACTGAGCTTCCCTGCTTGTTTTTTAGTTTTCTACAGTTAGTTTAGAGCATATTTGTTTTGGTAGAAGTTTCTCATATGATTATGATTAGTAATCTACAAAGGACATAGTGTAGCTCACATGTCAAGAAAAGTTAAGACTCTCACGGATGCTACTCTTTTAAACTACAAACTGTGGATGTGTGATACCCTAGTTGATGGGTGTCGACTCTCTACCCAAGTCCCGATGCTACCTTGAACCTTCGGAACAAATGAAAAGGAATATGGGCTTTGGCCTCTCTGGGCTATCTTTTCCAAAAAGGAGAAAACAAGAATCCTAGATCTACTTTGATGAGAGAAACTTCAATTTGGAAAAGGAAAAGAAAACACCTAAAGAGAAAGTCATGCACTAAATTTGATTTCACATGAGCAATGGTGCAGATGCATTCAACATGCCACCCAGATTCATTATCGCTTGTTCACATGAAGTTATAACAATAACAGAAACCTAGTTTAAAAATCACCATGATAAAAGTTTCTTGATGGTGTTTTCCTGGTACTCAGCGCACGTTACGCGCTCCCCTGAAACGGTTCCTTGTGATATCTGAAGCTTACTTTAACGTTGTAGCTTGGTGAATGCAATTTAATAAATGAGATTTAAGCGTTTTATAAGGCGTCTTCCTGAGAATAAAATCTTCCCTAAAATGCTGTCTTTATTAAGAAATGGTAAGATTGGGGTTACAATCAGTTCAACTTCAAGGGGATACTCCACTCTACCCACGTTACCAGTCGCGTATATTTGCCGTTTCTGTTGAAATCTACGCAAAAGACAAACGTTGCTCGTGTCCTTTGGAGTGTGTTCTTAAGATATGAGTTCTTGGCTTCTTGCCATCCTTCTGCCCTGATTAGATCTGCTCCCATGGGATGATCGATATATGGGTCTAATTCCCTGATAAGCAACAAGGAAGGAGGGGAGATGGGTTGGTGTGATTCCAATTTGATATACTCTCTCCTCATCACTTTCACTGCCGCAGTCATCACCTACAACATAATAGTCTCTTCCCATGTCGCCCCACCTTTCAGAAAAGAGTTCAGATTCCCGTCTTCCTCGTCTCGGTCCTCATCGTCCGGACATGTCACTATTGACCCAATCATCGGAATGCCCTCACAGATCAAGAAGGGAAGCAAGAAGCTCTTCCACACAGCCGTCACGGCTTCGGACTCCGTGTACAACACTTGGCAATGTAGGATTATGTATTACTGGTTCAAGAAGCACCGGAACGGAGACGGTTCAGAGATGGGTGGGTTCACGAGGATTCTGCACTCCGGGATGCCGGATAAGTACATGGACGAGATCCCCACGTTCGTCGCCGACCCCCTCCCCGCTGGCACAGATCAGGTTGATGCAACCGAAATTGTGGAATGCTTTCTATTTTGATGATTTGTGCTTCCTATTTTGGTTTTGAACGGTAGTAAACTATGCTCCATTAACGCCACCCTCTTGTTTTGAAGCGTTGTGTTAGGTGTCTCGCGTCTAGGATTGGTTTTCAGGCGTTTTGAAAGTTCTTTGGGTAGGTGGATTTCTGACACCATTTCCAGGGAATTACGGGAAAAAAAAATCGTTGGTTCTGGCTATGGAGTCTTCTTCTGTTTCCTCCAAGTTGAAGTTGGTGTATTTGTTAAACTGACAGCGGCTTTTATTTTTTTTATTTTTTTTTCAGTTATGGGGATGAAAGTCACTACTAATATGTATGAGCATGCGAGAAAAATGACATGATGAGCTTTGGGTTACCACTTCTTGTTTCTTTTCTTTTTTTCCCTGATCTTCCCCTTTGATCTCTATTAACGTCGACAGTTTGATGTTTTGGAGGCGAAAATCTTGTTAAATGTACATCTCATTCTTTTATTATTCAATTCTTGTTTGCTCTCCCGTGCTGTAGCTATTGCCACGGACCTTGACCTTGTTGTGCATTTTTGCCTGATACGTGATGGTGTGTTAACAGGGGGACCTCGATAATAAGACAGGAAACAGGAGTCTTGCAACAAAAATTGTTGTCCCTTTCTGTTTCATCATATTCCGACGAAATGTGTTGCATCCATTACAAGTCATGGTTATGGCAATCTCTTACTAACTTTATGCTCTCTGTCGGCAGGGTTATATAGTGCTGAATAGACCTTGGGCTTTTGTTCAGTGGCTTCGGAATGCTGATATAAAAGAAGAGTGCGGACTTCTTTTTCACCTCTTCAAAATTCAGTTGGTTTGAAGTTGCTTACTTCTCCAGCTGATCCTTTTCTCGTCTGTGCAGCTATATACTGATGGCAGAACCTGACCATCTTATCGTCAAGCCCATTCCTAACCTGTCAAAAGGCGGAAGCCCAGCTGCATTCCCGTTTTTCTATATTGAACCAAAGAAATATGAGAAGGTGCTCAGAAAATTCTTCCCAGAAAATGAGGGACCAATCACAACTATAGACCCAATTGGGAACTCCCCTGTTATCATAGAGAAGGTACTTTCTCTGTCTTTTGACCTTCTGTTGTTTCTCCAAAGCATTTTATATTTAATACCTTTGTACTATGTATGGTTATAGGCGTCTCTTAAGGAGATTGCACCTACATGGATGAATGTTTCTTTAGCGATGAAGAAGGATCCTGAAACTGACAAAGCATTCGGTTGGGTTCTAGAGATGTAAGTATGTTTAGTCCGAGCTTCTGCTTTTGTTTGACATATGCATATCGATCTGGTTATTTGCTCATATTATTCTTTACCTTTGCTCGAATTCCAGGTATGCTTATGCTGTTGCATCTGCATTGCATGGCATCAGCCACATTCTTTATAAGGACTTCATGATTCAGGTGTAATTCCATTCTGTCTATAATACATCATTTGTGTTTAATTGTTTGCTAAGATCATTGACTAACTGGTACATGATTCTGTTGATGAGCAAAGCCTCCTTGGGACAAAAAAATTGGTGAGAAGTTCATAATTCACTATACCTATGGGTGTGACTTTGATTTACAGGTATAACAGCTTAAAAAATTTCAGATTAATCTATTTGATATGCAAATTTGGTTTTTATGTTTATTGTGCATAGTGAACATGTAAAGTTGCAAATGTCCTCTTGTGTTTTTTGTCCTAGTAAAATGAGGGTTTCTTGTTGCATTGCAATATGCAGGGAAAGATGACACCTGGCAAACCTGGGAAATGGAGGTTTGATAAAAGATCATATGGTACAACTGTTCCCCGAAGAAACCTTCCACTGCCACCTGCTGGAGTCCCTGAAAGTGTGGTATGAATATTTAACAAGCATTTTTCAAGTATATACTGTGCAGCTCTGGTGTATGAAATCATTGGCTCTCTCATACCCTTTAGTATACCAAAACAGAAAAATATCAAATATTCCAACTCCATGATCATGAAAGCTTCATGTGGGAGCTTCATGTCAATCACCACTGACGTGTGTTGTGAATGGCTAAGCAGCTCACTGATCTAAAATGTATGTCTGGCAGAGGTGGTTTGTTGACTGAAGAGGATGGAATGTTTAACGGTTTAAAGACAATTAAATCATCTCCTGAAAGGAAACAAAAAGAAAATATATGCAGAAACTGTTATTTTGACTTTCATATTTCAAGCTTCAACAGTGTAGGACCAAAAATATAGTTTCCTTACTCGACCTGCATGCCTTCTGTCTTATAGCATTAGTTTTAGAATTCAGAGGTTGTGGGTGTTCTTAAGAAGGCTATGTCCTTCCATCAAGATGGAACTGAAAGCCATCACATCCAGTGAATAACCATCACTAGTAAGTATGTAATGCCATTATCCTGTCTGACCACCTATATGTTATTCATTTAACTCTAGACCCAGGCACAGAGGCCTGCTCTTGTGTCCAACCTTGGAGCTTCCAGGTTCTTGCTGGAGTCCTCTGATTCCTAGGGGTCAAAAAGCTTCATTTGATCACCTCTTTAATTTCTCAGTTACTCAAAAATTATGCAAACCTTACAACATCTGTAAAGAAGTCATAACCCAAAAATGAACTGGAGGAAACAAGTTTGTAAATCAAGTGAACTTGAACATTTTTTACAGAGACTGAATAGTTGCATAACCTGAACACTAGATATGTGCGAAGGAAGAGCAGAAACAGTTGTTCTGATACAGTACAATGTGTGGTTGATTAAGATATAGCAAATAGTTACTGTAAAAAATGACGAAACTACTGCATGTAATGCTGCTTTCAATGGATGGCTGTTATCGTTGCTACTTGGAAAGTGTAGCTATATTATCATCGCTCAACTTCCATGAAGTGGTGAAGTGATTATGTTCACATTTTTTGGGTTTCTTATACTCCTTTTCCTCTATTACAACTTGCAATGGCCTCATTCTAACCTATGTTTAACAATCCTTTCGGATGAAACACTAGGGAGGATCAAGGTCATAAGAACATGTATGAACAGTTGAAGAGTTAATATATCTTTTCTAGTGACCTCATTGAAAGTGAAGATTTTGTGTCAATCTGGTCATTTTAGTGTTATGCTCTACTAAGCTACATAAGCAAAGCATTACTTCATATTGTTGGAATTATTGGTGTCCCCTTCATGTTGTCTACAGGATTTGGCCGCATAAAAAATCTTTCAGTCTATCAAAGTTCAGTTCTTCAGAATGGCTGTTTGCTAGGAAAATTTTACGCTGCCGCTCTTTAGTTTTCATGTTGCCTTAATAAATTCATCCTTGGAAAATAGTAAATATCTTTCGGTAGAGGACTTCTCTAGACACATCTGGAAAGATTTTCAAATAAATAATGGTCAAGTCACTTGTTGAGGAGCATTTGAACTCGACAAGGTCCTCATTCTAGTGCTTCAACATGAAAAGAAAGGGGAATTGCCTTAGGTCTCACCTCGACCAAAGCAAAGACCTTAAGAAGGATGACTTTATCCTTAAGTGAACCTTCTGGCCCCTTTTATGTTTCCTGCACAGGCTGTTTTCCCTATTTTGCACCATCGAAAGTCCTCAGCTTGTAGTTTCCGATTGCCCTGCATGGTCTATATGAGCCAAAAAACAAGGACTTTCCGAACTACTAAGCATAGTAATGCATGTTTTCACTTATTATTATTACTTTTTCATTTATTTTTTCGAACATTATTAGTAACGAAGAATTTGTTTGGGCAAAAGACATTAAGATGAAATGATGAACTAATGATTGTAAAATGAATTTGATGGAGAAAATGGTACCAACAATGAGTTACCTAAGTGATTTAATCTGAAGCTCACATGCATACAATTGTTTGACTAATTGACTCTCATCTAGGACTTGTAACATTATTGTCTATACTCGAGTAAGGAACTTCGTTTGATGTATTATCTTACACTGGCCGTAGGTATGAAGAGAGAGAAAAGCAGTTAAAATCATAACACTAATATGTCCTAATGTCTTATTAAAAGAGAAATAGGGCAAAACTAAACAATTACACAATAGGTCCAAAAATAAAACAAATATTAATAAAGAGCTGCTCCTAACTATTTAATATTCCAAAGAACCGCCTGACATAAATACTATTCAACACACCCCCTCAAGCTAGAATATAGATGTTAATCATGCTCAGCTGGTCACATCTAGAAAACTCATAGGTAAAGCTTTAGTAAAAATATCAGTTGCTTGCTCTTCTGAGGCTACATGTATGGTAGATGTGGTTCTTCCTTGGACAATGTCTTTGATAATGACAATCTACTTCAATGTGCTTTATTCTCTCATGAAATACTGGGTATGCATCCATTTCATCCTACATAGCTTGCCGCCATCTTGGGTCAAGTAATGCCTGTTGGTGACTAGAAGGAACAAGGTGCATTGACAATGCAGACAAAAACTGCTGCAGGCTATCTACAAGGGTATTAGTAGAAACAAATTTTAAGATGGGATGAAGAGTACATTGCCATAGGTAAATCGGAAGGTATCTCAAAAGCATCCTTAGTGACATCAGACATACTTACATCCTGAGAAGAGATCGGTGGGCGGTCATGAACGGAAGAATGTCGGCGGGTGTAAACCAATGGGGGATCACAAAATTTGTGGAAACCTAGAGGAGACTCACAAGGAACAGATTGAAGGGCATATGAAGGAATAGGTAAAGGATAGGCGACAATATTTCATACAAGGGTGAAGTCAGCTAAAAGTAAGGTCATGACCCAAAGAATGTAACATCTGCACTGATGTTTATTCATATGGGGGTCAAAACAAGTGTAACCTTTTTGGTGCTTTGGATAGCCACTAGCCAATAAAAACACATTTAATCGATTGAGCAGCAAGTTTATCTCTAGTAGGGCCAAAGACATGGACAAAATAGGTGCACCCAAACATTTTGGGTGGAAGAAAAAAGAGGGGTCTATCTGGATAAAGGAGCTAAATAGGAATTTGATTGTCAATGGAATATGATGGAAGACGGTTAATTAGGTAACATGCAGTAAGAATGGCATCACCCCAAAATTGGGCAGGAACAAAGCTATGTAACATAAGTGTGCGAGTCATATCAAGTAACTGACAATGTTTACATTCGACAATGCCGTTTTGTTGTGAAATATGAGGTCAAGTAAATTGAGGGCAAATTCTATACTTGAAGTAAAATTGCAGCAAAGTACTTGATTTGAATTCAAGAGCATTATCAGTGTGAATATTTTTGACAATGAAGCCAAACTAAGTCTTTATTTCAACAATAAAGTTTTGAAAAATACATGTAACTTCAGATCTGTCATTTAACAAGAATACCCATCTAAGACGAGAAAAAACATCAACAATGACAAGATAATACCTAAACTTGGCCCGACTTACAACCTGACTGAGACCCCAAACATGGACATGAACATGATCAAAGACAACATGATTGGACTGACTAATAGTGGAAGGAAATATACTTCTAATGTGTTTGCCCAATTGATAAACCTCACACTGAAAAGACTCAGATGCTAGAATATTGGGAAAGGCACTACGAAGTTTGGACAATGATGCCACAATCTCCACTGGTTGCGACAACATGTAAACTCTCTTGTGTTCATGGCTGCCACCAATCAATCTTCTTTCTAGTTTGTAAGTCCTGAAAAGAACATAAGTCAAGATCAAATGTAACTCTATAATGCAGATCATTCGCCAACTTTATAACAGATAGAAGATTTGCAAGAAATTTTGGGGCATATGTGATGCAAAATGAAAGCATAACCAAATTTTGTAATTGGATCCAGTTAGAATTTTTAGCATTTGTAAATGGATCCAGATCCGTAGTCCATCTCTTTCTGTATATAAAGGGACGTTGGATCATTTTGTAGACAATCAATTGGTTGAAGAAATAAAGTGTTTTCTTATTTTTCTTCTGTTCTTTTTGTTCCTTGTTCGTTTGCTTCAGTTTTAGTTAGTTTTAGTTTAGTTGTGAGTGTAGTTGGATTAAGATTCCTTTTAATCTTAATTCTTCTTGCATTAATTGGTATCAGAACAAGACTTTTACCAACATGAAAGACCAAGTTCAGCAAACCTTGCTATTGACCGTAGCAAGACAGGAATCTAATTTATCTTATATTAGACAAGGAGTTGCTGTTTTTACGAGAAAAGTGGATGAATTGGAAACCTCTCTCAATAGATTAATGAACGAATTCAGACAAAGGTTCCGCCCCGGCTCTGTAGAACATGCAAATCGTGCATGGACTTCTTGTTGCAGACATTCGTTCAGCCATCGACACTTCTGACGCTGGAACGAGAAGAGGCGAACAGTCATCCAGGGTCCCCATCAGAGCCCCCTTCCTTCATTTGGAGGAAGTGGAGAACCAGCTGCTTTGTCTTCTTTCCATCGACAGACGAAATCTACAACCGTGGTTAGACTGGAGGCGAGGAATCCGACCACCATTTCTCTGACCGGTACGAAGACTAACAGCCAGAAAGTTGCTGATCCACTCTCGATTTGGGGCAGAGGGTGTTGGAGATAAATGTCGGTCGTCAGTTAGGGGTGAACACGAGCGGAGTCGAGCCCGAGCTTGCTCAGCTCGAACTCGGCTCGACTTCTATTTTGCACGGCTCGAGCTCGAATCGAGTTGTATAATGTTAACTCAAGCTCAGCTCGATGAAGCATGTCAGAGCTCGAGCTCGTTCAACTCGTTTAGGCATGCTAGTTCGAGCTTGTTCAACTCGTTTAGGCATGCTGTAGTGCGGTAACAGAAGCAGTGTGCTTATTGTTGCAGTGCTGCTATGGAGGGAGATCGCAGTGGTGGGGGAAGGGCAATTGATCTGCAAAGGAAGATGAATCACTTCATTGAAACCCTCACACCCGAGAAAGGGTTTCATCTAAAAAATTATTTTGAATGAATCATTCAAATTTTCAAACCCTCGCACCCGAGCAAGGGTTTTCCTAAACCTTTCAATGATTCATTTATTCTCATCTATTGAAACCCTTTCTCAACCAAGGAAGGTTTTGAAACCCTCGCACCTTTGAATGATTCAAAACCTTCTCTCTTTCATTCATATGTTGAAACCCTCACTCTCCAATAAGCGAGGGTTTCAGAACCTGAAACCTCGCTCTCATTCACTGTAGAAAGAGGGCTTTGAACCCTCGCTCCAGCAATAGCGAAGGTTCTTGCTCCCTCGAACAAGGGAACGAGCAAGGGTACCTCTGCTTCAGTGAGCGATGGATGAAACCCTCACTCAGGTTTCAAGACTCTTGCTAAGCGAGTGAGCGAGTTCTTTTTAGAGTTTCAGAGAGAGAGGTACCTTGGCTCTGCAACAATGGGAGAAAGTACCAAAGGTCGATGCCTCCCATTTGGACTTTGTTGAAGACAAAGTGAAGAGAGAGAACGTGCGTAATGAAATGAGAAGTAAACCCGAAGAAACGAAATAAATACATTGAAGTTACTATTCATTTTTTATTGAACCGAGTCGAGCCAAGCTTTAAAATTCAAGTTCGGTGGACTCAAACTAGGCTCAACTAAATGAATGAGATGAAAAATCAGCTCGAGCTCGGCTCGATTATGAAAATGGCTGGCTCGAACTCGATCACGAGCCGAGCTCGAGTTGCTCGGCTTGTTGTTCACCCCTATCGTCAGTCTGCCGGAACGTCGCCAGCAGCCAGCCTTGCCGTCGTCGTGGGTGGGTGGCCGGTGACGTAGGAGACGATGGCGACTCCGTTCCTGACCGGAGGAAGTGCAAAAAACGCGGCCGGTGGTAGCGGAAACTTCACCTTTTCTCCTGCTCGTGTGAGAGACCTGGTGGCCCCGCCATCCAAACCAGCTCCACCCATGAAATCACCGCCCGTTGATAGCCCACCTTCCACCTCTGTTTGAGGCGAAAGGGGAAAAACTCGAGCGACGCCTCGAGCTACCGCTGGAGGCACTCGTGGGATTAGGCCGGTCCCTTTCGGGACCGATTCCAGTTGAAGAAACGAAGTGTTTTCTTATTTTTCTTATGTTTTTCTTGTTTCTTGCTCGTTTGCTTGAGTTTTAGTTAGTTTAAGTTTAGTTTTAGTTTAGTTGTGAGTGTAGTTGGATTAAGATACCTTTTAATCTTAATTCTTCTTGCATTAATATGACACATGGGAAATAGAAACAAAACTAAAGAGTTTCACATCCCCAAATTCCATAATAGGAGAAAGACGCCCGTCGTTTTCAGGTGGCATACTTCCCTATTTTAAAACTGGTTCATCCTCTTCAAGGACATGGTTTTTCGATGCCCTACAACTGCCATCATAAACATGTAAAGACCAAATTTTGTAATTGTGTCCATCTAATTTCATAGTTGAATAATAAGAAAATGGATTCCCAACAACTTTATACTCATTATGGATCTATGCCACAGTACAATTTAACATTCAACAAAACAGTGCCAACGAGGTTGGGAGAAGAAGAGGATGGAGCGACCAACCTGTAGCGTCAAGCTCACCTAGGGTTAGGAGGCTTTCAAACCATGTTACACTGGTCGCAGGTATGAGGAGAGAGAAAAAGCAGTTAAAATCATAACATTAATCTGTCCTAATCTCTTATTAAAAGAGATATAGGGTAAAACTGAACAATTACACAATAGGTCAAAAAATAAAACAAATATTAATAAAGAGCTGCTCCCAACTATTTACTATTCCAAGGAATCACCTAACGTAGATGCTACTGAACATATCATATTAGTGTTCTTATCCTGGCATAGGTCTAAACAGACAAACTGTATTGGACTTTACTGGGAAGAAGCAAACATATATGAAAGCCTGGTGATTACACTTTTCCATTATGAGCAATCATACATTAATCACTTGATTATTAGAAGGACGTAACTAAGTCTAACTATAACTTTTACCCTTATGATAATACAGGATGCTGATGTAAAATGATCTACTTGCATTCTAGATAATAGCCTTTTTCCTCAGTCTTCACTGGTATTTCGGTCCCATGTTTTCCACTAAATTTAGGCATCATGTACTGGTTTAGGAATGTCTACCTTTAAAACCAATTGCAACGAACAATATCTTTCCAAAAATATATCCAGATTAAAGCAGTGTGTAGGATGCTATTCCATGATAGGTTGAATTTCGAACAATCTATCTACACCTCATTTTCTTTGGATCTCATCAATATTTCATCTCAAGGTCATTTGTGAACCATAAGTTTTATTCTTTTTTCCATTCCTCAATGTTTAACTTGTGGTCCTGTGAACAGTATTACGGATCCAGCAGTTTCCCCTGCTATGCTATTGGCCCCCATCATTTTGACTGTCGTCTTAGAGGTCCTTTCTAGTCATTAAGAAGCGTTCCTTCTTTCCTTTAGAGATCTCTTAAGTTCCCTCGTGTTTAAGTCCATACTTTGTTTTCCTTGAAAACCGAAGAATGACTAAGCATGCTACCCAGCACCTTTTTTGCCAATCTCTTGCTGCTTTTGTGTCTTACAAGCACTGAACTGCAAAGGGATGTTTTTGTTTCGGTTTAAAAAGTTCCCAATATTTGAAAAATGTTGCAATGAAATATACATCTCACTAAGCAGTACAGAAAAACATTGATATGCAGGTGATGTTGGTAAAAATGGTGAATGAAGCGACGGCAAATATACCTGATTGGGGAGCATAATCATCTAACAAGATTCAGGTGTTCTCTGTGCATTCCTCTAACCATGCAATATATTTACATGATTAATGTGTAAATATGATATTAGCAGTTATTGTATTAAGCACAATTTGCAATGTCCTTTTCGTTTGTTAGTGAGTAAAGATATGATCCATCATCATGTACCATGCCCCACTCAGCTCCACTTCAATATATAACACCATTCACAAGGATTAGACTTGTAGATGTCGGAGCACCTGATATTATAATATTATTTACTCCAGAAATTCACTCAAACGCATTGTTTCGCCCTTCAATAACCTAGTATTTTTTTAATCTTGTCAGGTGTCTCTCTCTTAGTGACATGTACAAACATGTATTCTACGTGTTGATTTTTGAGCCTTGGTCGATTCCTTCTGAAATAATGAAGCTCGAAAAAAGACTGCAAGATTAGTATTTCAGGTGATGAAAAAAGAAATGCATGTTAATTATTCATGCAACTGCTGTCCTCAGTATAACCGTTTTCTGCACACGGGATCTTGGTTTCTGCTGCATATTGCATACCAGAGCTGTCAATCATCCTACTATTGGCTGGGGAAGTGATACTCTTCATTTTCTAGGTGTCATGGCCTCGTGTGCAATAACGAAAAATTGCGTCATTTACATCCGCGTTTTGTGAAAGAAAAAAGGCTTAATTTCCAAATGGTTTGAGAATTCTCTTTATGGCAGACCTTGTAAGATCACTTTTGAAGGCATTTCTTGGATATTTTTGTCGATCATTAGCATTTATAAAAATATATTTTTCGTTTCCTGTTGTTTGTTATTCTGATGTGATATGAAATATGCTTGCAGCCTCATGGTTTTGACTTAGTTCCTGTTTGAAATTGGGAAAGAATCTTATCCATCCTTGAAAAGGGAATGGATGCAGGACCACCTCAAGGTTGATCTTCTTTTTGGCATAATATACTTCCGCTAAAGCCAACCTATAAGATTGAGTAGAGCAGACAAATGCAATTTAGATTACCAAGCAAAAGTTAAGTAGGTAGATGAGCCAGCAACAATGGGATACAAGCTGTCACGAGTTGGTAGGTCATATCAAAACCAACAATTTACACGTCAACGTAGAATGTCTTTACACACACATTATCCCATACCATCTGTTACGTGCCTACCTTGGAGCGGCCAAGATGGCCCCATCCCTACCGGGAACAAGTTCCTGTGGTAACGGGGGAATCAAACTTAATACAACTTAATGTAAATTATTCCTTCACTCGTACAGATTTTGGTAGAAATTCATTATTTAAATTTGGAACAGATTGAGAACTACCAGCCAAACACAATATAAGAAACAACTACGCCGTTTCCGTTACTCAGATTTGGTCAACTTCAGAAACCGTATCTTTGAGAATGCTTGTAGTCAAAACTGAAAGCGAGACAATAAAAGGGAAAAACAGAAGATTCAGCACCCGAGAAAAAGGAATCTAAAACAATTCACTGCTGACGCTGCAGTAAAAGCAAAATTCAATAAATGCAATTCATCGAATTGCAAAGAACCCATCACCAATTCCAGAGTTTGAAGAGCCAAAGGTGCGGCTTTCGTAGTGTAGAACTTCAACGAGGCGGGTCTTTACAAAGGAGGTATGAAAACATCTAGCGTTTCGCAGAACATTCAGGCTAAATAAGCCCAAAAGTCCCAGCAACGAGGCATCGTGTGAATCGTCCAACCCACTCAACCCTTGAGTAGATGTAAGCAATTTAAGAAAAATTATTATGAAGCATGCAACATGAATCTTGCAGACTGTTAGGTTAGTGTAATGGACGGGAATATTTCAAGAAGGAAATGTTGCCAAGAATGAACTCGGGATCTTGCGTCCAGCTGAACCCAAGAAAGAATGAATTAAAGAACTAAACTGACAAAAATAAAATTACACGCACTAATTCAAATACCGCCTACAATTTTTTGAATTACAGAAGCAAGGTATTTTTTTGCCTTCATCCTCATGATTAAAATGATAATCATACGTAATCTCCTCACCAGGGTTTATGTCCCTCTCAGCAAAGAAGACAACCTGCATTTGTTTCAAACATGTCATTAATACGAAACACGTGGTTAATAAATCAGCAATTTGAAGGTATCAAATGAAATTTGAAGATGAGATTTAGACTCGCCGATCCTTTTCCGTGTGTGGAACACTAGCTCAGGCTAGAGCAATCAAAAAATGACTCATCCATCCCAACGTCCGTCCACGTATACAGTCCAGCTCAAGATGTTAAACCCTTCGTTCAAATGAGACCTACTACCCATCCGGAATTCCCAAACATAAAAATTTAATCTTACAGCAACAAGCCACCTCGAAGTTGCATCTTTGACCTAGAAAATCATTGCAAATGATCCTAACAGAATAACCTATAGACCACTAGCACACAGGGAAAACCCGTGCAGCAAGTTAACCAATACATTGTTAATCCATTCTGTTTGATCTATCTATAAGCAACCATGTCATATTAAGCCAGTGCACACCAGTTCACACATCGGTTCACTGCTGTGCACACCAGTTTGGCAACAATGTGATAGATTCGTACGCAACTAACAAGAAAAGGAAGCCACCAATCATAACTAGCGGTTAATCATTTTAGATTGGTCCCCATGAAATTAGATGCAAAGATCGCACCGAGTCACAACACAGCTCACAGCCCATACTACAACAAAAAGCTACATTGAGCACCTGGAATGAACGTGCAGATGTCAAAATAGTCATAGAACTCCAACCACATCCAGATCTAGTACATTGGATGCAGTTACGTCTCATATTTTACTTTGTAAGTCTGCTAATGACATGTTTGTTATTAAGAATGCCGCTATGTGCTTCAACTTACAAACAAATTCATTACATTTTCATTTCTTGAAGTTTTAC
Source organism: Nymphaea thermarum (assembly GCA_011799765.1). Taxonomy (NCBI): domain Eukaryota; kingdom Viridiplantae; phylum Streptophyta; class Magnoliopsida; order Nymphaeales; family Nymphaeaceae; genus Nymphaea; species Nymphaea thermarum. The sequence continues at coordinate 110,513 of JAANDH010000396.1, forward strand.
TTCGCTGCATGTATGAGAATCAAAATTCAACCAACCTCCTAAACATGTAGTCCTCAGATTGTCAAATCATTATTCTCAAATAGTTGGACATCGGATTAGATTGACCTAGTCAAATCACAAGTGCACTTTTCTTCCTATTGTGTTGAAATGACCATTTTATCCGAAAGAACTTCAGCACAATAAAGCATCAGATAAAATTATACCTTCTTTTCATTCCGAATAGTAATAATCTTGGCAACGCAGTTAGGCTGCAACAAAGAAAGTGGAAGACCAAAATGAGAAACAAAAATAGAGAGACAAGTGTAAGGAAAATAGTAAGATAAATGCATTAGTCATATGGATAAAGCAGTACCAGACACGAATGATTGACAAAACGGGCAATCCCTCCTTTGCGGGTAGCATCAATAATATGTTCCTTGTCGATTCTAAAGAAATAACAGGCACTCTTGTACTGTACTCCTCTTCCAGAAAGGTATTCTATCTCTCGTTTATCAGCCACATGTGAACCCACTATCTCACCCACATACTCAACAACCTAGTAACATGTCCATAAATATCAGGGTTTTACTCAAACCACAAATTAAGCCAATATCCAGAATAAGCTCACCATTGCTCCTCTAGGGATAAAATGAGAAGTGTACAGACCAAGTGCATGAATACCAGACTTATATACCACCAAATTTTTCCACCCTTTGGCCTGTTTATATCGGCCATATTCCTTCTGCAAAACAGGAAACATGTTACCAGGAAAAAGTGGAAATTTCAATGCAAAGCACTTACTACGTACTTTATACACATATCACCACCAAAATTCCACAGAGAAAAGCACAAGTGCCTGAGGCCTAAAATTGTTCTAATAAAGATCCCTATACATAACCAGCAAAATCTACACTAAGAAGACATGACAGTAAAATCAGAAATCTTGTCAACTATGACATATTCTTATAGAAGAGGAGATTGGACTGTCATCCAACAGATGCCACGCACCTCTATCGAACAAAAGTCTAAACATATCTTATTTACACCTACACTGAATCAGTTTGAAAATAACACTTCCAAAAGTTAAATTAAGCAAGGTATATGCATATAAATCATAATCACATTTTTTGAATAACAAAGCAGAATTGCTCCAAATGCCAAACCTGTGTGCAGTGTTTAGTCAGCAATTGTTAAGCATTTGAGAAAACTCATAGAGGACAGAATGACATTTATAATGTTAAAGATGACCCAAAAACCAAGATGCCTTGAAGTGGGTGAAAGTTGAGATCCATCACATTTATTCAATTATTTTGATAATTCATTATTTAATATTAGACTGTTACATAGGGTCCATAAAATATACAAGCCCAAGAAAGGAAGATATGTACTGTATGGAACAATTGTTCTTAAAATGACAACTAAATTTTGTCACAAATAACATTTACGGGTTTTCAACAGAGATTTTTCTTATCTCGGAAAATCACAGCAAGTTTAAAAAAAAAATTAAAATAAATCCTAAAAATTAAACGTAGAAACAAAAAATGCAAAAAAATGACAAAAACAGCAAACAAATGCATTTTCTTCTTCTTTTTTTGCATTTTCTTTTCATTTTTGGCATTTTTCTCAAAAGAACAGGCTTCTTTTGGCTGACCTGGTTTTGACATATAAAAAGGTTTCTTTCCGAAAAAGACGGGTTTTTGCGACAACGGATCTAATAAACAAGATCATAAGAGTATGAGATGAAAACAGGTATACCTATTGAACTGTCGCTATCCGAACAACACGTCATCATGGAGTTGGAGACAAAAGAAAATGTTTAGGCAGTTGGTTCATATCTTTTTCTCTGGCTCTCACTCTTGAGAACCAACTCTAGCCCGTATGTCATATATATATATATATATATATATATATATATATATATATATATATATATATATATATATATATATATAAAGGTGATGGGGCATTTTCATCCTTGAGCATGAATTAAGACTTCTCTCCTTGTTTTTTTTTTTCTCTAATGCTGATCTGGAAAAGATCAAGGACCGAGGTTGTTCCTTATCTGTCTAGCACCCACCACTTTACATATACATATATATATATAATAAATAACAAGCTCTATATCACACTAAGTATTGTTAAAAAGAAAAATCAATAGCAGACTCTCTCTCTCCCTATATATATATATATATATATATATAATCCAAAAACATTCACATGAAGGAAGCCATGTGTTCTATTAAAAATTTAAGAAGTGCATTATTGTTTTATTAAGATTTTAGCAGTAGAGAACATGTTTGCAAAGTTTTTTATGGTCAAAGGGGGCCTTGGCCACCAATTCTACTTGTCAACAAGTTTATTTTCAACTGTGAAATGTGCATCCAATGAGAGAACTTCAATAATCATAACTTCAATAATCATATTTGGTGGACGGGAAAAAACTAATAGGATTTCCATGACTAAAACGCTAGGAACTGGTAATTTTTTTAATAAACCAAAAATTAAATGCAAAAATTAGAATTTCGTAACATAAAATCTGATATTATTGCCCTTGATTTCCTTAATTTGAATTGTATATGTGTGTCCCACAATGTATACACACACACACACACACACACAAGCATATGCACATATACGAAACAGACACCCTATATTTTCTCATTTACATTAAATGCATGTACAAACTATAGTAGGAAACTCAAGGACACCCTAAAATTTCTCATTTACCCTGGTTTAACCCTAGGCTTGCTGTGCACATAGCATATTGTTGGTTATCAGTGCCTGGGTTTTTTTTCATCCCTAATAGATTAGCACTTTTAGGATGGACTGAAACTTGCATCTGTGAGATCTTAGGCTAATCAAACTTTTACTTTTAACATACAAACACATAAATGCAATACAAGAGAAGTTTTCAAAAATTGCCAACAATTTAAACTGTTTTACTCCAAAGTGATCCTTTTCTCTTGTAACAAGCATCCACCACCTAAAATGCATCAGAGGAAAGTTTCAGAATAATGTCCTGAAATCCTCCCCAAGCACTGTTTTTTGAAATAAGCAGCAAGGGACTAAAGGAAGAGATGTGCTCCTTCACAGCAAAAAACTTGAGGGCTGTGCTTCTTTGTTCAGATAGTGAAAAGAGAAGGACAAACCAGGACACACTGGCGGTGATTCAGTAGTAGTCTCTACTGATGGCAAACTGTCAACATTTAGTAGTTCCTCCATTAGCAGTTTTTGAAAGAGAAATTTTCTGGGGAGGACTTACTCTGCTATCATACTCAACGTCCGATGCCAGAAAGGATTTCGCAGGTAACTTTGCACAAGATTTTTGGCCATTAATATGAAGCCATGCATTAACTTGTTCCTGTGGAACTAGGCATCCACTCCCATCTCGTGAGCATCCTTGCATGCTATTAGGCTTCAATCCTTCTTCCTTCTTCCGACCCTTGTAGCCCTAGCTCATTTTTTTGACAGATTGTCAAGTGAAAGAATAGATGTATCAACCATAACTTTATCTCGAAGAGTGCAAGCAAGAAATGAACCTCTGTTCGAGCACATGTAAATTTATCAGTTTCTGAAGTAGCCTTATCACTTTCTACGGACACATCGGCAGGATTTACACAAGCAGGTTGGCATATGTCCCTGGAATGAAGGATGCACTTTCCGTAGAACCCAATGCTCTCATTATGTTTACCTTCAACCTCACTTTGCAGTAGACCCTAAAAGTAGAAAGTATTGTCAATACTTATAAAAAAAAAACATTAATTTGTGGTTGTCAGAAATGTTTTGGAACACCAAAACTCAAGTCTGAATGTTCCAAGTTGCTAACTGATATTGCACCAGGATTATTTTAAAAAAGAAAGCCACCAGGAAAGAACCTTCAAAATTCAATACAAGCCAAAGCAACTTCCAAAGACAGATAAAATACTCCAAAATAATCCCCACAACATTGAGAAAAAGGAAAAACAAATGCCAGCTTGATTATGAAAACCTTGGAGATATAACAATCGGACATACATCACCAGAGAAAAGGAATATGCAAGTCAGACGCTATAGTCCAAATTATAACCTGTATGTATAAATATGAAGTGGTCAACAAGCAGATATTTGATATTACCAGACCACAGTTTATGCCATTATGATCTAGATGGTATCAAATTTATATAGCATTTATCTAAAAATAAATGGAAAAGAGTACAACCAAGTACCCATTTGGTCTGCTAGGAGAAGTTGACTGGAGACATGTAACCAATTCCAAAACTAATGAGGGAAAAACACCAAGAAATTTGAACTCACAATTTAACCAGAAAAATATCATAGAGAGAAAGTAGCCAAAGCACCAGGGTGGAAAGCAGGAGGATTCCTTAGCTGCAAAATTGACATCAACATTAACAAAAAATGGCCATCAACGATTGTTTAAAATTTTGAATGGGTTACTGTGACTCAACACAACAAAACAAAATGCACAACCACAAAATCTTGAGAGACCTCATACTTTCCAAAAGCTTAACAGGTATACTTAGTAGCATGTGCTTATCTAATGATCCAAATCAAACCAGAAAATATACTGATCAACAAAAGCCTTTTCCCCATATACAGTGATACGTGTTAGCAACTCAGAGTAATGGTCATTTACAAATTCAGCATGTTCGCCTAGTAAAAATGTTTAAAAATATTTGAGAAACGTGCAATAAAGCACACAATAGCACAACACGACAAGGTGGAATGCCACAATAAAACACCAAAACTTTCTCCCAAAAACTCCATGCCTAAAAGCTTCAACATAAAATAGATCACAGACATTCAAGTTTATGCAACTATACAAAAATAGAATGTTGATAAATAAGCATATAGCAAAAAATAAAATACACACACCTGTGCATATACACATGGATAGGATAGAGGCATTCTAACTAGGTTACATTCTCACAAAGATCCTCTAATGCTCCTCACAAATTGGAAGGCATGTCTTCAATGAATTTTATTCCACATGTTCACAAAGTTGATCTTTTAAACTAGATACGACATCCAACACCTTTTTTTATTTTTATCAGAAGGCAATGTTTAATTTTTTATAGACTTTATTAAAAAGAGAGTAATTAAAGGACCAGAATAGGCATATTTACTTCACAAGTGTGAGTCATGGATATAGGTCTATTCATGCATGACCAAAACAAAGCAACCCAAGCAATAGGATACACTGCACACATTTATATCATCTTTCACAGTCATATCAAGAGTACAATGCACACAAAATATAACCTTCTGGTGTGCACACCAAGGGTGGAACGTCATGGTACAACCATCTACTCTGCACTTGATGCATGAGCCTCCAGATCGCCTGCACATTGAGCACACCTGAAATGTAGAAAATTGTATGTGTTCAAAACTTCAAATAAACATTTGAATCAATCTGACAGTCAACTCCTGTCAGTCTAGTTTAACTATTCAGCGGTACTTAATCCAAAAAATACATACACTTATATAGTATGCTCAGGTAGAATCAGGAAACTAGATACTATACAGCGCAATTTTAATCATGTTATGCCACATAAACCAGATGCTCAGACTGATAACACACCTTGTTCTTTTTGGGACATGCAACACCAGATACATCAAATGCACTCATTGTATCAACATTAGGACACCTTGTCCCCGGCATCCACAGCCCACAAACCATATGGACCCACTGTTTAACAGCTGGATTGAGAAGTGAATCAACTAAGCGATTCTTGGAAAGCATATTACTGCTCAGAATGCTAGAAATCCCACGGTTCTTGCTCGGGTGAAGGAGGTTCATCCATTTTTCAGCATCCAGTGACTTCATACCAGCTTTCATAATCTCATTAAGAGAACATTCCCTCTTCCCTTGACCCTCAGCAGTTGAAGTACAATTGGGCATGACCACTTCATCCTTAATGTCAGAAAGTGAAACAACAGTAACTGGCTTTAGTCTTTTCCCAACTCTCCATGCCTGTAACAAGCTTCTTATAATCTTCTGACTCTTTAGAGCACGTGTCATTGCACCACCTTGGTACCCACAAAGAACACAAACCTACAGTTTTGACATGCCAGAAACACATCAAAATGAAAGCAGATGAAAAAAGTAGAAGTGGTATTAGATTCATGCTCATAGTTAATACTAGAAGAATCAGAAAGGTCATCAATCAAACATCAGAAGTGTCCCCATCAATACAACGAACACCATCAAGAAAACTTTGCAGAGAACAAATACAGAATGAAATAAGTCCACAGAAAGTGTTAGAATTTAAAAAAATATATATATTTTTTTAGGACCACCTGGCCTCAGTCTAAGCATGTAGACTATTGCTTAATGGACAAGCAAAGCTAAGTGGGCGTTTACGTGCATTTTCAACTACGAAGACCATAAATGACCACAACTGTGAAACAACAGCCAAGCTTTAGAAGGCACTAGAACTCTGAAAACAATAGCAAAACTTTAAAAGGTGTTTCTCAAATAGATCATTCACTCACAGTATTCTTTGAACCTTCCCTGCATGGCCTACAGAGCCAGCGACCTTTAGGTAACTTCAAGACCCCATAGCAACCCTGGTGAACCTGCACGATAACAACCAAATAAACGGCATTACAGGAAAGAACATAGAAAAGAGATTCGTGCCCATCTAAGAACTAGGTAAAATTAATGATGGTGAGGAACAAACTTTAATGAGGCAGCTTTCACATTGCAACAATCTGTTGCAATCATCCATCTCATTGTTTCGACATACACAGCAAACAGTACCATCATCAAGAACAGACTTTTTACGCTTAAGCGGCTTAGGAGCTCTGCCCAAACATTAAATTGCAACATGAAAATCAATAGTAATCCATGGTAAAAAAAACTCAATCAGCTATCGTGTAAGATGCTTAACATCGGAGAATTCCACAAATGTGTTTCTAACCTCTTGTGATTTTGTTGAAATGTGCCATCCACGTGCTGTTGAATATCCCCCTCACTATTTACACATAACTTGTCAGAAGATCTCAACGCGGACTGGTACACCCACTTCCTGTCCTTCTTATAACTAACACCAAAGCTAGCCCCTGCATCAACTGCAAGAATTTGTAACTGCATAAGTAACCAGAATATTACAATTGCAAATTTGATGTCACAGTTCAATCAACAACTTAAACCAGATACCATTAAAATCAAAAGTAAATTCCAAAACAAACAAAAAATGGCAATAATAAAACAGACCCAAATTTTTCACGGTTGTCTTTGACAACTGTTAAATACACCAAAATACAATTTCTCCTCAAATATGACATGATAGATATACCTAAAATTTCTCTTGGAATTTTAGCATTATTTGAAAAACACCTGAAATGTTGATATATTAACTACTCATAACTTGGATAGTTAAACATACATTAATGCTTGAATAGCAGATACAGCTAGCAAGAGTCATGCAAACCAATGAACATAAAATTAGTTTGTATTGAGGGCATTTTAGTTTTACCTCATTAACCCAACCTAGGCCAGTCACAGAATAATCGCGCAGAAGTATTTTAACTGAGTTAAATGTGTTACTAAAAATGATCAGGAAAAAAAGGTACGAGCATTACAACAATGTCTAGGCATGCCAGCATTATCACTCAGTAAGAGAGAAAAAAACTGAACACCTGAGACATATTCATCACATTTGAGAAAAGAAATTCCCACTTGAGCAGTAGCTTTAACTAACTAGAGGAACTTTCATTACCACTTAAATTAGCATGAGAAATTCTTTTGTTTGGTTCATTTGAGTCTTTGTCCTTTCCAGTTAGTTCACATAAACTTCGCTTGCGAACCATTCGTGCATCCTGCTCGCCATTTAGGACAGAAATAGACTGATTATCATTAATAGTAAGTGACTGCAAAGGGACTTCATTATCTTCACTTGTCCAAGTAGACGGTTTCTCACTGCAGCCATTGCTTTCCTCATTGCACGCCTTTCTGGTCTTTGATAATGCAGAAAATTTTGATGGGTCATCTACTGCAGTAGGGCATCTTTTTGCAGTTTTTAGAATCAAGCTGAGAGAGCCAAATTTTAAATGCTTTGGCAATCCATCAGAGAGACTTCCATTGGTAATTATGCCAGAATTCCCAGTAACTGTAGGTCTTTGTTTTCTGTGCATCAGATTTTTTTCTTGATAAACACTTGTATGCTGACTAAAACCACAGTTCATCCACTTGTTGACCTTCTCATGTTGCAGGCAACTCATTGCAACACCTTGAACTAGACCATTACCATGCAAAATTTTATTTTCATTGCATGTTGATTTCTTTCTAGATAGAACTTTAGGTAGCCCACCTTTTATTCCTTCCTCCCTTTGCAGAGTGTCAAACAGGTGACCATTTTGGTGCTCAATACAGACCTCAGATCTCTTATTGATGGATGTAGTACACGACAACATAGAGCGTCTTCTTTTATGATTTGATTGTCCAGAAGCAAAACAGCAGCCTGGCTTTAATTCTTGCTCATCAAGTTGCAGGGGTTCGTCAGTATGGTTAAATGAACCATCACGTTTAGGATCATACTTGCTTCTAATTGGCTCCGAAGTGTAAAGTGATGAATCAAGTTGCCTCACCTTATATGCTTTTTCCTTAGTTTGCATCTTAAAACCAGTAACAATTGGTTCATGTAAAATGGGTCTTCTAGAACCATTGTTCTTTAATTTCTTTATCGTAACAGAATTTGTCACCTTAGCCTCACCAGCTAATTTATGTGATGATATATCAGCAAATACAGGCAATACTGATTGAACTTTCCTGAATAGAGATGTGGTTTCATGCACCCTCTCTGTATCAGTTGCATCACTAGATGAAATACTTTTTTTAACAACTGATTCTTCATCAACAATAGAATTATTCTTGAATGTAGCATTCTCACCATCTGTACAATTAGCACCACTGGAAATTGAAAACTCAGTAACTGCAGGAGCAGAACCTTCTGAGCAAACATTAGACATTTGTTGCTCGTTCAACATGGATTCGGCAGGAGCCTTAACAGAACCCCTCAAATAAGTGTTCTGAAGCATGTGGTCAATCTCTCCTTCAGTATTTACAATCTCTGCTGGCATATCAGTGGAGGTAGTAACAGAATTAACCTTAGGTCTACCAGGAATTTGTCGCCAATGAATAGACTGACAATCAAATTTTAGTGAGTCACATCCAACCAAGTTCTCATGATGGATATTTTGACTTGTCCCACCACTTGGTGCATAAGGTCTTCTGTCAACAAGGGGGCCATGCAAGAAAGAGCTTCTACCTGCAGCATGGTCATGATCATTGTGTTCATGGAAACTACCAGAAGAAATGTCTAGCCTTGACCAACAATTTCCGGACAAGCACCTTATCCGACCAAAACAGCCACATTTGCCAGACAAAGCAGTGTTACAGCAGGCATATTCATCATTGTCTGTACAACCATGTGTGTTTTTCCCGAATCTGTTGAAAAACATTGACCATATAATGAAATTTATAATGAACAGATTAAACCAGTCATGCCAAATAAAGGACAGAACAAATAACAAATGACAAAAACTATTGAAAACAACCCCAAAGTGAAGACCTTTCTACAATTTTGTAACCTTCACCACATATCACCAAGCTAAAACCTATATGAATCGTGCATTATGAATCGTGCATCGACATAAACAGGGTGCATAAAAAAAGGAAAGTTTTAAGGAAAAAAAAATCAGCAGAATCTTTCAAATCTCCTCTTATCAACAAAGCCAAAACACCACTAAAAAGAAAAAGTAATGGAGCATATGTAAACAATTGACAACCTTTTCTAAACGAAAATATAAAACTATTTTATGTTAAATTGACAAAAAAAAAAGCAAGAGTAAACCCCCAGATTATATTCATAGCCCACAATCTTTATAGGAAATAACGCAAGTTCACTTTCTTATTGATTTCAGGACGATAAAAATAGTTGAACTCAACCACAAATTAACTGTGAATGACAAAACCTAATCTAAGAACACGAAAGGCAGCAGGAAAGGAAGGACCTGGTGAGGGATATCGACTTAAGCATACTTGTTCAAGATGCCATGACGTCAGTTTGGTTCAGGAATAAATACTTAAGTTCATAATTGTAATTTCTATTGCTTATGATTAAGAAATTTGAATGGCCAGGAATACACATAGTTATACGCATACACTACACAGATATATCCATGCTTCGCCCATTCAATGCATATTCTATACTTCCATTCATGTGTGTGATAATTTAGAGGCAGAATTATTTGAGGTTCAACAAAATAAAATACTTCACCTTCAAAAAGGAAGCTTACAAAAAACATATCAAGTGCCTGCAAATGTAACTTTCAAAATATAGCAGTCGAAACAATGAATTATGTACAGGTGAGAAGGAACTTGAAAGTTGACACTCCGTGTTATCTACCATTTCATGATCTGGGAAAATATGAAATTGTGTCGCATAAACAAACCCTACCTTAATAGACATTGTTCATGATGACCATGGCTGCAGCAACAATATCTGGATGGTGCATCTATTTCTTTAGAATGAAATGCAATCTCTTGAGGCATAATAAGATTCCACGCACTTGCTGCACCTAAAACAAAATAAACACCAACCAACAAAGAAAAATGAAACTTAATCAAAATCAATATTCACCCTTGCATTAAAGAAAATTACCACCCTTTCAATGTTCAATAATGAAATCAATGTTCATGATTAATCAAATTCATTAAGGAGAAACCTACCTGAAAGGCAGCATGGGCAACCACCACCCAAACAATGAGGATTGCAAGTGTGTAGTGATCTTACAGAAACTTCAGAAGCCTCTCTACCAGGGAGGAAGGAACCATGAGGTAGTTTCATCCTTGTCATGTCTTCTTTGTCTTCATTTCTCTGCATTTGGATAGCCGTGTGACAACACAGTCGGCCATCATCTTGAGAAAAATCATGATTGGTAATTTCATGATCATGCACAGACATACCAACCATGTTCCTCAAAGCACAGAGCCTTGAATTCTCATCACACTTATGCTGGGTCGGATGAATACTCTCCTCCTTCTGTGAAATTGAGTTAAAATTGGATAAACATATCTGATTTCTAACAGGAAAGTTGACTGGAGATAATGATGATAGTGAAGAAGGACCAGGTGTAATGGAGGGATCATGGATACCAATAGTAGAACTCAATCCTATCTGACCAGGACTTTTTAGGTCATATGCTGAATATAAAGAACCAGTTCTATAAGATGATTGCCCAACATGAGAGCTTGAGCCAACATGGGCACAATTTCCACCAGTAACAGCATGAGATTTTGCTTCCGTAAATGGCATGGTATGTACAGAGGACACCGGTAAGGAGTTTGAAGAAGAATTGACCCCTGCAGCTAAGCTTTTACCATTACCAATTTGATTGGAAAAACCAGTTGCAAGAACTTTACATTTATAAGGATCACCAAGCTCACACTTATCAACTGGATAATCTGTACCAAGTATGCCAGCCATTAATTGCTCAGTACTACTGACAAGCCTATCAGTATCCTCCAAAAGTACACCATCTTCATTATTCCCACGGAACCCTATTTGGGGATAGAACACCTGCATCAAAGAGCTTCTAACAGTGCTGTCACCCATCTTGTCAGCATTTCCGCTCCTGAATCCATATGTCACCGGAAATACCTCACCTTCTTTATCTGTTTCCTTTTTTGCTAATGATTCCTGTTCGGGGTGTTGCCAGGATTGCTGAAGCTCTGCAGGTAACCTGGTATTAATAGCTGGATCAACCAATTCAGAACCAGAAAATTTTCACACACGGGAACAAAGTGCAACAAGAAAAAAAGTGAGGCACGAATTTTACTTTAGCCAGTTACCTCTGTGTTTCATGGAGTCATACTGTAATACTCTGGGCTCAATTACAAGATCCAGTGCTTGAGACTTTGAAGGTATGAAGGAACCATTGCAGGCTTGTGGTTGCTCAGATGGCTGCCCAAGCCTCAGTTCAAAGTTTGATGAAAATGCATCTGGATGAAGAAATGAAGGTTGTGCAGGATTAACACATCCGGTTCCAGAAGAATCATTAGTAAAGGATTTCAAGCTCTCCATAGGAGTGTTCGTAGAATAGGAGTTGCCACTTTTCTGGATGATGCCAACACATTCAGCAACAGATTGGTATCCATCCTCCTGTGCCTCTTTGCTAACAGTACCTTTCGACGATTCTGCATGAGTATCTCCAAATGACAATACATTCTGATTGTTTGCAAAAACATGGAGAGCAGCATGTGAGATACCATTAGGATTCTTGACGACATCACATTCCCCATAAGTGTTCCTCTGTTGTGCATCACGGCCAAAGCAATCAGCAAAACTTTCAAAGTTAATCTGTTCTGAAAGAGGATTGGTGAATGAGATGAGCTCACTGCAAGGTTGGCTAGCCATCCCTCTTCTGCCAAATAAGCCAACATCTTGTCTCAGACAAGAGTCCTTTGCAATATTCTGCAAATGAGAGGCCTTCAGCTCAGATGACCCAGACATGCCAGTGTTCCAATCAGGCCAATCCCACCCACTATTATCATCCCGCATTTTGATCTGATAGAAGAGATCAACATATAATCCATTATATTTGTTAAAATATCATGATTATGAGATCTAACACCAGAAGAGCAGCTGCGCTAGAACCCCTAGGCATTACAAACCATAATTTGCAAATGCAACAGCAAGTCTCAAAGCCAAAGACACAAAGAAATCATAACCTAGCAAAGAAAACCCAAATTCCAAGACACACTCTGGGAGTCTGGGTAACTTGTTTAACACTTTGAAATAATGTTCACTGTGATTCATACCTGAAGGAACACATAAATCAGGTGTGAAGCATCAAGCATAGCATAGGATATTTATTGAAGACCTTACAGAATTATCACAGATATCTTTCTCAAATCTCCATCAGTATTAATTGGAAATTTGTTTTTCTTGGAAAAGTTTTCAGGAACTCAAAAAATTAAAAAATATAAAAAAGTAAAAAAGATTATGATGTCATGAACTTTCCAAAAAATTCTCAGAATAACTTTGATAAAAATAAAAAATAGCTATTATTTTGCTAAAATGAATAAACAAAAAATACATTAAAAATTATTTTTTAAAATGCTTCGGCAATATCTTGAGAATCACACTATATATTCTTGTTTTCTTGTGCATCTTGACTTTGGCACTTTTGTCACTATACTTCAAAAGCACCACGAACATGTGAATTTACCAATTCATTTTTGCCATTTGAGTTACAACATGGTGAAATAATGTTAATTTTTTCTTTCATAAGCATCCAGATTGCAGAATTCTTAATCAGCAAAGCAAAAGATTACTCTTAGCTGCACTTAGGTTCTGTTTAAACTTTAAAGCTAGAACAAAATGAAGATGAGAGTGGAAATGTGAAAGACAGAAGATGGACATGACTTGTCAAGAACACCAGCTACACGAAGTACTTGAAAATAGCATACCTCGACTATTATCGACATCCCTACCTTCCAAATCCATGCTTTTAAACAGCTACATCAACAAATGTCGTGGTGGAATGCATTAAACTGTGTTACTGTCATCAAAACCCTCACAAATTATCATGTCCCTTCACCACACAAGCTTAAGCTGAGGACTGCGACTCTGCATTGATATAACACAAAACCTAGATCGGAAAGCTAAATGTTCGAAAACAAAAATGGTTAAACCCCTATACTGGTCCCCATTGTATAATCTCTTCCCCACCCCACCCCCCTCCCCCCTCCAACCCACACCAGCACACTCAGTCAGTCATGCACACGAGAAAGGTACAGCTACATACATGTTGGTACGAGAATGAATGATGAATAATGAAAAGAAGAAAGAAAAGGAATGCAAAAAGAAAAAAATGAAAGAAAGGTCAACCGGAGAAATGAAAGTGGAACAAACTGATACAGTACACAAGGTACCAGAATAAAAAGATTACTATAGAACATAAAAATCTATTTAAAATGAAATTTGAATGTGACCTCGGATCAAACAGCGTAGCCTAAAGTCCTACAAGCATGCCTTCTTGCCAATACATTGCAGCGACAGAAAATCATGGTTATGCTCTTCCACAAATCATAAAGCACAGCATGTGCTTGTATTTTCATCATGAACATAAGCAGCATAGAGGCACACATTTGTTGAGGCAATCTCTTGTTCATGCTATACACAAAAAACATCAGGGATAACTAGTCGCATTTAAATATTTAATACAATTGCAACCTAGAAATTAATATAAGCACGCCTAATCAAGAAACAAGTTGCAAGAAATTTAACTCAGAAAGGAGGAAAAGAATATATGAAACAACAGATGCTCCAAAGTAAAAGATAAAGCAAAAAGATGAATCATACCCCAAGCTTAGGAAAATAAAGCCTGCGCCACTGGCCAAGAGTTTCACCACTCTCCATGCGAACAGAATCTCCTGGATCAGCAGCAGATGATCCTGAATGCTGTATAATGGAACATTTGAAGCAGATCATTGGAATTTCAGCATCTTCTACATTATGAAATAGCTGTAGAAACAGTCAAACTATCAACGACTTGAACATCCTAATAGCTGTTGCACTACCTCACAGAAATTAGACACAGACATGTGGAGATTATGACATAAGCAGATAATTCCAAGATGACCCGTCTCACTGATGAGCAGAACTCCACCTGTCACAGTACAACCTAATTGTCAGAGATTTTACCAAAAGCTCCTGACGTGTGCAAATTTAAACTGAGAAGATTGAAATATGTTGCCACTCCACTCCAAAAAATATTTGTTTATGAAACAAAGTCATACTATGCCAGGAATAATGTGTTCACTCACTTGTAGTCAGACAAAATACACGAGGATACCCTCTCAAATAAGCAGAAGCCGAAGCAGGCAATGAATATTGCGATTCTAATGCCTGTTTCATGAAACCATGACTAGTTGTCTCCCAGGTGTGTTGAAGCTTGCTGAACGTCTGAGTTACACCAGGAAAACATGGATCTAATTCTTTAGAGCCTGTTCTATAGTTAAAAACTGCATGATGAGGAGCCTGTCTGGATGGATTGAAACCATGAAGGGGAGAATTTCCTGTTTGAGCAACATCATGCAACAGCATGGCTCGGCCACGGGAAACTGCAGGAAGATCTCTCAATGAAACAGAGAGAACTTCAGCCTCATTCCTGAAGCATTCACTTCCCTGAAGTTGTGGCAACCATGTCATGGGATTTGAACCTTCAACAGCAGAACTAGATGCTTTACATACAACACTGCTTTCAAGAATGGGCAATGTGCATGTGCTCATAGGCAGCCTGGCGACAGAAGAGCTTGGCATTTCATATTGAAACTGTTGAGGAGATGCTGACAGCAAAGCCAGGAAGTAGTTCCCATTGTCAGGCTTTCCAGTTTTAGGACCTACATTGAATGTGTCGAACATCATTGGTCCTTCTCGAGAAGCTCGTTCATTTGTGCAACCGTGTTGTACAGAAGAGGGATGTGGATATTGACCAACACCCATGCGTACCTGCATGTTGGTAAAATATGTGAACGACTTCATTAAGTTAGAAAACCCAGCAAAAAATTTTGAAAAAAAAAATATGATAATGACAGTGACAGTGAGAATACATTCTGAAGCTATTTTAAGCCAAATAGAATGCCCAAAATCAGATCATAAATTAACTGGAATAACTCCAGAGATTAACTATAAAATGTGGGAATAGCTAAGCTCCAGGAAATCTAACCAAGAAGTTTTCACCGCAGCTCTGGCCCAGGACCAAGTTTTTCTTCACGCCTCCCGAATAAAGATAACAGAAAAATCAGAGAAGTCAGCTGCTTTCGGCTGCTGTATTTTTTAAAATCATTTCGAAAGCACTCCATCTAACTTTTAGAAAAAAAAAAAAAGAAAAGAAAAGACCATAGCTGTATCACGGTTAAAAGGATGGCACATAGAGCAGCAGTGTTGGTTTTCCACCCCTTAAACAGTACAATATGCAAGTTTTCGTTTATTTAAATGTCGGTTATAGCTGGAACACATGCCAAGACCATAGACGACACTTGGTGTCCTCGGTTGTTTGGCTTGTGGTGTCCCCCATCACTCTCTAGAGTTTAGACTTATTAGCATTTTTTTTCTCTACCAAATGTAAACAGTACATCCCATACGCTAAGGATGTTCAGACTAAGCATTCGAAAAGAAGCAACTGAGGTCAAGAGCTTTAAGGAAGTCCATGGTCCTAATGAGCATATTACGGTATGTTGGTCTGAATTGCAGAGAGAATCAGAAAATTTCAAGTCATGCAACATACGTGTTACTGTGGACAGAAAGTGGAAATTCATTTTCACTTTAAAGCCCAGATTTTTCAGCTGTTACTTTCTCCCTTTTACCAGATAAAACGACCATACTACAAACAAACACCCTTTATCACTTCGAATTTAAAGCCACAATTATATAAATGCATGGGCCACAAATCTTTGTTCCACGCCCTACTGTTTCATCACGGACTTCAGTTCGCTTCGTGCATTAATCGTCTGCATGTACAGCTTTCCAACTCATAATTGATAATGCAACTGAATAGAAAAGATGTGATTGATTATAATGCAAAGGCACCACAAGTTAAGCAACACTAAACCAACAGAAAACCCATAAAGAAATAAGAAGAAATGCCGAAATCCCTAATCGCCCTATAAGCGTCCCCATCGTAACTCATGGCAATGGCATTGCCCTACCAAGACGATCGCTGTAAACCAAAACTCGATTAAGAACCGCCTCCCTTCCTTGAAGAGCACGCAACCACCCAAGACGTCCCTCCGCCAACCAGATAGCGTTCTCCGATCAATAAAACCTTCAATCACCAGAAACGGAAAAACCACCAAACCGGCGCATGACCGCAACCTCGAAAACAATAAAACAAGCAACGGATAGGTGCAAAGAGAAAAAAGGTACCAAGATGGGAAACATCACCTGGGATCGTGATTCCATCGCCGGAAATTGAAGAATCGGCAACGAAGGAGGCAGGGAAGAGTTGCATTTCGTGTGCCATGTACCTTCCATCAAGGAGGAGGGAAACGAAAGAAACGGTGAGGCCCGTCAGTCTCTCCCCCTCACCTGACCTCCTGGTTTCCTAGGGTTTTGGAGGATACGGCGCAGAGAGAGGTAGGGACAGAGCAGAAACGAACAGTTGAAGGGAAAAGCATCGAGAGAGAGAAGCACTGGTCCCTCGTTCCCGCCGTGCGAGCGTGTCGGGCAGCGATTGCCCGGGACCGCCCACGTGTGCCGGGCAAATATGCGAATCCCGTTGAACGGCGACGGCCGTCGGATTGGAGGTACGGCCTATTTCTTGGGGGCTCGATGTGAGTCCGTCGCCAGAGGCACGGAGAGAAAGCGTCTGCCTCCGCCCTTCTTCCCGGTCAGATCAGATCACGCGTCATCTGCCACTGCCGTTGATGGCGCCAATGTGGAAACCCCGCCCCCTCCCCAAATCCTCATCGCCCTTTTCCTTTTTCAGAAATTTTCGCTTTACGGTGACTACCTGTGCACGATATTCTGAAAAGCCACTACATTTTTTCCAAAAATATACTTTTAAGTCCATGCTTTTCTCGTTGATCCATGGATTCACTGTTCGCTTAAAAGTTTAATGGTGCTTTTGAAATATTAAACAGAAACAGGAGTTCGAGAAAACTTTTCTTACTTTTGGAACCAAAGGGTGGCAGGTGCCACCACCAGAAGGGCCTTTGCTCTACTGCTCCTACTCCGCCTGCAAAAGGACGGAGCTCTCACCTTTCTTTGGTCAACGAAGCGTCTGATGACTCGGATATAGATGTCGATGGGGGCACGAACGGATCGGATATCATTCGTACTTCATTGAATACTAACAAAGAGTTTCATGAATCTGTTTTAAATGTTAAGTAAATTTATAACATATAGCATTCTAATGATCTACCTCAATATTCATGACAGATTCATATAACATTATGGTTAATATTACTGTTATTAAATGCACCTTAAGGGACTGTTTAAGAATAGTAAAGAGGCGTTGGATGGTTTGGAATTTTGATTCAATGATGAAAATTAGGCAAGTATGATTCCTTCTCAAACTTAAATTGAATCAAAATTACAAGTTTCAATACCTCGCTTGCTTAATAATCTCAATTTTGTAAAAAAAATGAGCATTTTGATTTTAAAATTCTACAATTATAGATATGTCAAACACCCTCTAACATTGTGTTGCTATCTCATGTATCTAACCCAAAAGCTAATTAAGTTCAACCATTAATCAACTTTTGAGCAAATGCATGGAACAGTAATATACAGCTTCCAAACAGCCCCTAAAGATGCAAGTATAAATAACATGTCGAATCAAAATTTTGTTGACAAATTTGTCGTGTTTGGGATGTTCAAACATCCTGAAATTTTCTGCTTCGCATTGATAAACAACTGCATGACTGGACCAAAGTTTTAGGAAGAAGCAAATTTTAGCATCTGATAAACAGATTTAAGGTCATGAAAATGGACCTGGAGATGCTCGGAAACCAAAATACTTAAAAAAAGAAGCCTTCCCTTTTTCTTTTCCTCTTTCTGCGTGTCTATCATTCATTGAGTCGTTGGTCGCTTTTGGGAAGCAGGCGCACGCTGGATTTCATGAAGCCCAACTGTGATTGCATGTTTGGTAAATCTGGTGAAGCTCTCCCGTTCTCAGACGTCTTCCACCTAACGTACCGACTCGATTTGGTCAGGTTTGATTATCTTGGGCAAGAGATCCAAAAGGCGGCAGGTTTCGTCGGCGGAACCTTTTCGGTGGCCAACCTTCTTTCTTTTCCAATGCTCGATTCTTGCAAGTTTCATTGGGGTCAAGGAACAAAACGTTGACGTTATTGATGCATCGAGGTGGAGACAAAGTTAGCCTACAAGGGAACAACGGGGGTTGTACATCATATTGTTAAGAAAGGGAGAAATTACG
This sequence comes from Nymphaea thermarum, assembly GCA_011799765.1. Classification (NCBI taxonomy): domain Eukaryota; kingdom Viridiplantae; phylum Streptophyta; class Magnoliopsida; order Nymphaeales; family Nymphaeaceae; genus Nymphaea; species Nymphaea thermarum. The sequence continues at coordinate 129,440 of JAANDH010000396.1, forward strand.
GAAGAAACCACAGAATCATGGATTATTATAAAAATAAGCGCATATTTTTTTAGTATCTGCAGTCCACAACATACAGACATACTCCGCCATGTATGAAACAAGGTTTCCTGTTTATTTTTTTAAAACAGTTATTCTTGTATTTTTGACATTTTTTTATTTGTGTTGAAAAAAAGAAAAAGAAACATAAATATGCGTGTTCTGTTAATAAAGTGCATGTTATTTATCATGACATTTCAGCTACATACGAAATAAAATTAAATAATAAGAACAATAATAGTTTTTCATACATAATCTATGAATAAGATTATAATTTTTTTACTTGCTGTTAACAGGATGCGATCTTATGGGTTTGAATGTGTTTAATGACCTCTAAAAGAAAAATCCGAAAGAAAATGAGCCCAGACAAGGAACTATTTAAAGCAACCGCTCTATCGATTCTGGTTTGAATGGCAGGCAGAGACCTGGAACACCCAGCTGGATTTGTCAGCTCTCCTGCACGGAGTAGGGAGGAGCTGTCGGGTTGAATGCTTAGCCTCTCGTAGAGGCGATGTGACCTGATAGAACATGCTCATTTATTGTTTGTTTTGTCCTTTACTCAACAGACGCCTGAACAGCCTCCTGAAAGAACGCTTCATTTATTGTAAGCTTTTAATCCCGGAACAAGTCCGGTTTCTTGGATTTCGTGGAACGAATTTCTCAAGGCATTTTAGAAAATGTACACATTTCAACGGTGACTAAGAATCAATACATATATTTTATATGTATATACAAGTAACTGAAAGTCTAAAACTATAGCCAATGTTCACATTCGTTCGGATCTTGCCTGCCACTGTTATATTAATGCGTATTTTTTAGCTGTCGATAAATTCATTTTTTCTATTATTTAGAAATGCTGTATTAATCATGATGCTCAAGACATCAGACGGTGTTAAAATGTCATAAAATGCACAAAACGGACAAATAAACAGAATGTCATAAAATGCTGTATTCATTTTTTCTATTCATTTTTTCTTTCTTTGGTTTAAAGTTTAAACACATCAGATAAGCTCAGGCCCACTCGAGCTTTAAAAGTTTAGAGATTGAGTTGCCCTTCTTATGGGACTTGAGCTAGAGTTGGAGATAACTCAGCCCAGCGTAAGAACAGCCTTAACGGAGATCCAAGATTCACTCGTCTGTCCCAATCTGGTCAGAAACACTCATAGGGGTGGGTTGGGATGATCTCCTCCCCTTATTCCAATTTCCATTTCCATCTTAAAGTTCACGCGAATGCATGATGCTGTTCCACACATAAAGAAACTATTTCATTTCTGAAACCTCTCCAAGGCCAATAAAACAATTCAAGGAGCTCTTCATTTCATCTGAACCTGAACCATCCCCTCCCCCTCCCCCAATTACAGCATGAACTTGTCATGAATGAAAATCAACGTGCATGCATACTTCCTTGCACAACCACATACATTCATCATTCACCTAACCAACATTCACGAAGAACACGCCCCATCAATTACTTCCTTCTGCTGGACCTTGGAGATCGCCTTGTGCTTCCTTGAGAAGACTCGGAAGGTAGAGGTAGAATAGTCCCTTCGTTGACACCAGAAGAGTCGGGAAGTTGGTCTGACGTTTTCTGTGCTTCAATTAAAATCATCAAATCTCCAAGCTGACAAGGTAAAACGTCAAATTGTTAATGGTTGATAAAGACAGTGCTTTTAGGAGTATCATTTTCTAAATTCTACATTCAGAAAACAACTCTACTGCTGGTGAATCCACAATTTGAGAAAGACGCTTGCAATAAATAACGTGTTTAGCATTCACCCCTTCGAGGAGATGTTTTCAACACCCACCTGGTTTTATGAAATCCATTTTGGTCTCCACAGTGGAGATCCATGTCAGGCATGCAAATCACATTGCATGTCTCAGCATGGCTTGCAAACAGATTGATATTAAAAATTAAATATTAAAAGAAAGCTCAGAGAAACCATATTCATGCCACCAAACGAAAGAACAATATTTTTTTGCAGTTTGATCACTAACATTAAGTTTAGGGGTTACCTGTTCTTCTAAATCCCGTATCTTATCATCCTTTGATTTGAGTGTCAACCTCTCACTGTACAGATTTTACAGGAACAAGTTATTCGTACACATTCCATATCCACATATGACAACATTACCACAGAGTACAGACTATCCTAAGTTGCCAATGGCCAGAGTATATAATAAATCTAATATCTAGTTCTGTTACCATTGCACTAGTTATGAAGTGGGTTAACACCAAAGAGTTTTCCTTTTGTAAACTAAGAGGTTGTAGTGACATATAATGCAAGATCATGATTACACGATTTCACAGTTCGGGACTTGGGGACAACTTGAAAAGTTGACGTTGTAAATTATGTCATTATTTACCCTTATGAATAAAAGGAAGAAAAAACTAATTTAAATATAGCGTTTTGCAATATAAAGCAGACTGCAGTACCACGAGTTAAGCTACACCCAGAAGAATGAAAACGGACTTCCTGACACATTTTTTCACATGGAAAAATATCAAACAATTTAAACATACAAAGTGGGAACTTAAAACTTTTTGATATTCAAGAAAAATAAAGTTGCAACATACCGCTCTTCAATCTCCATGAGTTTTTTATTCCATATTTCCTGATTCTTAAGAAGGTTCTCATTGATCTAGAAGAAAGCAGTAAGATAATTGATTAGAATAACTATATTCACCAAATACAGCAGACTACTCCAATTAACCAACTGAAAGTCTTCTGTTTTCAGGAAGATTACTTCGTTGAGAAATTGTCTTTCCTCAGAACATTTCTGAAGTTTCCCTTGCATCTTCTGCAGCCTCAAGCTCACAGACTTCTCAACTGCTTCTGTAATTGCCCGGTCAGTTTCTTCCTTAACTTCAAGTAGAAGAGATGAAAAATACTGCAAAGTATAAAATTAAGGTGAACAGAGTATTCCAAATTACAGATCATTAAATTATAATTTAAGACAGTTAGAAGAACAGCAGAGAAATGAATTGAAAGTTAAAATGAATGAATACCTTACCTTTCTTTGATTCTCCAGTTGAGATGTGAGGAGGTCATTATATTCATCAACTATCTGCTAGAATCATGGTTATTAGATAACAGGAGAGGCAGACCCCTGATGAGATGCCAAGTTAACATAATAAAGGAGAACCATGAAAATGGGCCATTGAAGAGATAACATGTACTATGCAATTACCGCCTCAACTTTACTGTTGAAAAGGGCTTCACTCATTCCTGAATCCTCACTACATTCACAACTTCCACAACTATCATCAGCAGTTCTGCAATGGAAATTCAACTCAACCAACTTGCCATCAGTTTTGGACTGAATTAGCCTATGGACATAGTTGTCCCCAACATAATCCCATACTCGCTGAGTCTCCAGTTCAAGAGCATAGCAATGTTGTGTCTCTTTCCAGTGCCTGATAGCATGGCCCTCTCTATACCTGAAAAGGGATGTTTTATCAGTAAGCCAGAAAATGAATGCAAAGAAAGAGGTGTTGAAATGATGAGACTACAAAACATCTGCATCTCCACTACAGGGAAAGAGGGAGAGAGAGGACACTAACCACCAATGGATCCATTGGATTATGCTTTAGAGTAGACAGATAATCGGCATCATTTTAACTTGCTAAATATGGTCTTTCTTTCACAAGTACAAAACCCAAATAACTGCTCCAAAGAGCAAGCCTCACTTGTCATAAGTTTCCAGGAACTGCTTATCTGCTGATCCTATTTTAGGAATTATTGTGTTGAACAGGAAAATTGTTTAAGCTCGTCACAGTGCACAAAGGACAAAAAATTGTGCTTGGTTGACAATGTGCTTTAAGTCCCGAGTTTGTAGTTGCTACTCCCTACTATGTATCACACCAGAGGCCTTTACGATCATGATCACTGTGACATCAGTTAGCGAACCTAGTCTTCGTACCAGTCACAGACATCATGATTAACTCAAGCACTCGTCATTAGCTCAATCTCCTGCTATTTTTTATGAACACCAGCAGCATCTCAAACTTCATTGCCATGGCCACAATTTTTTAGCATCATTTGCAAATGTCCTCTAAACTAATCAACTTCTAAAAAGGTTAGAAGTAGACCCCAAAGAACTTGAAATATTTGTCAACAAGAAAAAGAAATAGTTACCTTCCACACCCAACAAAGCCACAGAGAACACACATCCACAAGTTTTCTGATGTATCACAGATAAAACACCTTGATTTCTCAGGCTGCTGCAGGCAATATCTGCAAACCTTGAATGACAAACAACTCCATAAGGTGCAACCACTACAGCTTTAGAGCTATTTTTCAAACAGCAAAGGAAATCACAAGCAACTTCTTCACTCTTCTGGTTAAGTTGATCAGAGCAACATGTCTTGTATGGAAAAAAAAAATTGGAACATGATAACGTATTTAAATATTTTGTGAATTTACAGGACAGCAAATACAATGCCATTGGGAGGTCACAATCAAATAAGTACAACTATTTCTCCAGTCAACAGGCCTAAGGTGGTCGAAATCCAGGCAAGAATTCTATCAATGGAGAATCACACAAATAAGATGCAACCATCCACACTATTTCCAACCATTGGGCATCAGACAATGTCCAGAAGGCTAATAGACAAAGTCCACATCTTAACCATTTTGTAGACATGTGAATGGTATATGTCCCAAGAAAATGCCATCCAAGCATTGCCAACAACCAACCAATGCCCAGATAGTGATTTGATAAGGGTAAGAAAGAGGAGGTTAGAGGTGTGCTGCAAGAGAGAGAGCCTCAAGTTTTTGATTGAAAAGATGAGGCTGCACTTCATTTAATATGTCAATTTCTGTTTTTATTCCATCCATGAGTTCCTTTGTCTTCTAACACCAAAGAAATTGATGATAGGTGGTATGTGGTGGAAGATCTGGTAACAACAGGCATTATAGCATCATAAAACATCCCCTCAGTTCATACAAACTAGTTGATTAGCTGATTTTGCCATTTTGGAGGCATCAAATTATAGCTGAATTATGCAAATATAACCAACCCTGTGCTTTAACACAAATGCTGTTATGCTCACATGTACAAAAAACCTTTTTTTCTATAAAGTTATAAACAGACACAAGCACACACATATGCACTCATGTATGAGCTACTGGAATATGATAACCAGCAAGCATGAGAAAAACTATCGACTGTATAATAAGTTAAATTGGATGACTAAGATGTAGTCACTGTCACATCAAGAGTAACATTTTCAAGTAAGCATGACATCACAAACCTCCTCTCCAAAGGGCATTTTCAACATGATGATGTATGAGCTATATGAGCCAAACTGATAGGATGGTTCATATTGGTTCATATACATCATTAGGAGTGGCTTTTTCAATATTCATGTTCCCATCTAGAAGCCTCCTTTTCAAAGGGCAGTTTTTGAGATAATGATACATTAGTTATTTGAACTACAATAATTGTCACTACATACCTCTGTGTGCATTGAGTAATTAGTGCTGACTTTCAAAACATGACTGCTATGTCATTGTCTTTCTAGATTGGATGCTAAAGAAAGAGCATTTAATGCAGAGAGGAAGAAAAATAAGTCATAGTTGTCAAGGTTGTAGATACTAGGATCTAGTTACTTCATAGACATTTATTTATTTGTGCTGCATGAAATATTCCCTATCCCAACAAAGGTTACAGATAAACGCCAATATCAAAATCACAAAAAATAGACCATTATAAGCCTGCATACTATAGTTCCTCTTCATTGGACTTTCTAACACTGGAGCTATCTCTGTCTGTTGCAAACTCACATCAGTTATCATATTAATTTCATATGTTTATTCCAAATCAGCCCAAAAGGCTTTGCAATTTTATGCCACATTTTATGCTTTGTGCAGTTGCTTACTTAATTACTTGGCTCTAAGTGCATTCACTTTATCTGTATAGTCAATTCAGCAACCTCATGAGCTAAGGCACTAAATCTACAAAACTCTACGGAAAGATTTTAATGAATGCTGCTATGAAAAGGTAACATATATACACTTACTGGGCATGAAGAATCAGTCCATTTTGATATGCACGAGCAGTGAAAAGAATGGTTGCAAATTGTTGTCAGGGTACCACTCACATCATTGTCTAGTTTCTCTGGATAGATGCAGAAGAATCAACAGCACAAATCAACAAAAACTTCTGTGGAGTAACTTTCACGCGAAAATAAACTCTAGCAACAGATTAGAAAACAGAAGCACAAAAAAGCTAGAAAAATAAGCAGGAAAACCAGCGATCAAGCAAGTGAAAATAATCCATGCCAATGCATAGGGATGGTCATATCAAGGAAGGCAATACATATTTTTAGATCTTTTCTTATCTTTATTGTCATACACATTAACGAGGACATCAAAGGCCCATCCTCCAGTTGCAGTCACACAGCTCAAAAGTGCAGACTCATTCTTCTAGTCTCAAGTCTCAACTAATAGCGTAATCTGACCAGCCTATGCAGTCAACTGTCAAAGTCCTTCCAAGAAGGCTTCCATGGGAACAAAATACAAGGTTGTTAACTTCTAGATACCTAAGAGGCAACTACATAATAAAACGTGCATGATATGAAGTTGGTACAGAATGGACAGCACAGCTGCCAAAAGGGTATGTGGATTGCAACAAAATGCATAAGAATCCAGTGAGTATGCATGTGTGGGTGTAACACCTGCATGTTACTTAGTCACACAACCAAATCACGTTGCATGATATTGGCATTTACACTGGAACTCATGAGATATATGCACGTGGCCAAAAAATATGCACTGGAAGAGAACCAGACTACAAAAGAACAAGGAGGGAAAAGGTAAGTGATATGGGCATTTTTGTGTTCCAATAGCACATTTTCACTAAAATATTTTTAATATCCATCTCATGCACATGTCTACAGTAACATAGCTTCTAGGAAACCATAAAATTTAATTTAAAAGTTCCCCTTAAACAGGTGAACGCAACAAAAGTATTTTTATTCTCTTTGCAGTAGCCCAAATGATCAAGACTTCAATCGGCAGGCAAGGTTGTCAGTATTCCATACATACTAATCAATGAGTGGAAACTCCAAGTGGAGAAAATTCACGAGCCTGCTCCTTCCCTTTCTTTTGCAGGGTATCAAGCCATTAGTGGATTGAAGGTTATTGACCAAAGAACTACGTGCAGAAAAAGTCATACAATTTTAAGATATCCAATCAAGGGAACCCCAAGTAAATGACATGCATGAGCTCAGGAGACTATGGATGCAACCGCTATTCCACCCTCAATCCCAGACTCTGCAGGGAAAAGAGTAGTACAAAGAAAAGGAACTGTACTCGTAAGAACATGAGGACATCGGACATGATAAGTTAAGTTTGCATGTGCTTTCACATTCCAGCTCATGATGAGCACGAAACATACGCTCCACAAGTAAAGCACAAAATTAGGGATAATAACAATGGGCAAGCTTCACAGTCATGAACTTCTAAGGGATGATGGTAAAGTCACTCTCAGAGATGGTGATAGGACAGCTGAATTGTTTCATGCCAGACATGTCATATTCTTTGCTTACTCTAATGAGAAAAAGATCGTATCCCCAATTCTTCAACCAAAAAGAAAGACGATGTATTCCCTCCTGGTGGTATACAACACACATATAGCAAGTCCTCAATTAAATTTCATGCTTATCGAGTTGGCAAATATACAAAACATGAATAATTAGTTGTACAACAGGAAAGAAGCAAAAGTAAATAGATTTCTTAACAAAGCAAATCATTCCAAGATGGTGGATGGCATTCCACATTCTACTTTATTAAATTTTTAAAAATTCAAACAAAATGATAGCGCACTTACCAAGACAGACCGGACAATTAGGTAGGTCCATTGATCCAACAGCAGAAGTTTGAGCATGTTCCGTAGAGCCAGTATACTGTACATCCACTGTAAAAAGCACGTTGCATACCTCCACCTGAATTTCAATCAATCAAACCGTTAAACTCGATTCCACTGCCACGATCTCGGCATTCCTGTAATTCAGAAAAGCATGATGGAGAACATATTTTATGCTGATAAAGGAAAATGCGAAATTAATTGCACAAAAATGCACGCAAAGAAAGTTTTGAAGGCCAACCTCCAGAGACGAGAAACATCTCTGATTGAAATAATGATAGAAAGAATCAGCCGAATTCTGATTATCGAACCTGATCAGAACGCTATAGTGATCGTCCATACCATCATTTCTAAAGCCCAACGACAGAAATTCGTCGTCAGAGTTCATTCAGGTGTCGAGAAAAATGAAATAAACAACTCCAGGACACAATGAATCAAAAACTTGACGGTTCGCAAGGGTTCACCTCACGATTCGCATCTCCAGAATATGCTGAATGACCGACCCACAAAACTGGCAGAAGTCAGCGTAATTCATGTGGTTCGGAACGTCGAGAACGCAAAGAAGAGGACTCCTCCCAACCTGCACAGCCCAATCTCATGAAGACTGGCAAACAAGAAACCCGAAGAAGACAGAGCAAACCAACGAGCACAAGAGAAAGAAGAAATAAACTGGTTCAGAATGAAGCAATCAACCGAGGGGTACGCGGGGAAGATATGAAGTCACTCACAGGAAGATGGTGGGCGAGGGCATCGAGGGGCTCGGAGGGGTTGCAGAAAAGGCGCATGACTCCTCTCGTCACCTCAATCCGTGGGTTGCCCGACGAGAACGCGACTGCCTGCGTGAGGTCCGAACACGAAGGCTGGCCGGGCTCATCGGAATTCTCAGTCGGCGGCCGGTGTGATGCGTCGTCCGGTTGGCCGGAGCCGCTCGTGGAGGTGGCGGACATCGTCGAAACTCCGAAACCAAGGAGGGAGAGAGACTCGAGAGCAAACTTCGACGCGAGAATCTCACGTTTCAGTGGTTGTTTCGGGGTTGGACATAATAAATGACAAAACTGAGCCGACCCAAAGCCCTCTGTGAATTGTGGTGCTCAACTTCCTTCACCTGGGCTTCTGTGACTCGATCCAGATCAAGTGGACTTCGGTTATCTGAAACTCACTTGTCACAGGGTCCAGCCGGATCTACACGCTTATCAAGAGATCCTTTGTTGGAATGAACACTTAAAAACTGGAGCAGGTTCATGGAACAATAGCTTTGGTGTTTTATGAATATGCTCCACCTCTATAAAAGATTCATGAGACACTCACGATGCAATCTGTTCATGTAATTGGGTCAGATAAATCTGCCCAAAAAAGTGAGATAGATTCATGAAACACCATAACAATTGTTTCATTAATTCATGAGACAGTAATTGGGTTTTAGTGTCACCAACCTATAAAAAGAGGTTAATCAGCTGTATATTTAGGTTCAAATTTTATGAACAATTGCCAACATAGACTATTTGTATGTTAATACCTCTCAACTATTTATTTACTTATTTACATATTGGTTGTCCCTTCAAACTTACAATTTAAAGTACTAGTGTTCCTCCTCTTACAATGCCAATATTAAAATTCTTCAACAAGCCAAGCCAACTTGGGCTTTATTCAAACTCGCATGCCTACGCTCGGCTTGAGCACACATAGTTTAATAGCGAAGTCAGTTCAAGCTGAAAAATAGACATGCTTTAAGTAAACTAATTGAGTTCAAGCTTGACAAACTCAGCTTGTTTATGCTTATTTAACTTGTGATAAGAGGATACGTACAAGAAGCTAACAAAAAATACTAAGTTGTTTCAATGGGAGTCCTTGTCTCCAGCAACGGTTATGTCGACTTGAGTCCCTTGTTTCCTTTCAAACCTTCGCGACTGTTGCTGCGGAGATTGTTTCCAGTGGATCAATCTTGGAAGAAATTTCTCCATTTGCCAATCAATGTGCACCGGGATAAGGTGCGTTCATCTATGTGGAGCCACGGAGACGCACCGGAGATATTAGATTCCGTTGGAGTTGCGTCCGGCGCAAAAAAAAGGTTTCCGGCTGCGAAAATATTGGCGACGACCGACATATCAGGCAGAGGAAGCCCTGAAATATCGGGTCAGTACGAACTAGCTTTGATCGTCACTTCACTCCAGTCACGCGGATCTGTGCAAATTGGAGAAATGAAAGGCACCGTAGAGGACTCATCAATCATGGTTCAGTGAACCTCCTAGATTCCGGCCATTAGTCGTATGGCAGCTTCTGTGAATAAAAGATTTAGATTTGAATCTGATTCAAAATTTTTATTATCGATAAACTAATTAAGGAAGTCTACTAATAAAACATTTTGAAGTATTTGTTCTAAAAAAAATCAAGTTCCTTTTGACATATTATTCAATGGTTATAATTTTGATGAATGGATTGGTAGAAAGTGAGTAGAAACAACTAAATTCTTACAATTCGTTGTGCTATTTTATTTTCTAAATTTAAATTTTCCTGACATACAGACTTCTTTATTAACACCGAAAACAAAAACACTGCCAACAAAATTTGGAGGACGATATTCACCAATGCTTAAGACAACCGCTCATAAAGTTGTATGTTTTTATTAAAGGTTGAACTCATTTCTCTAGACTGAAATGCCATACTGTTTAAAGTTTCCAATTTGGTGGGAAATTAAACATAACCTCGATGTTTATTCGGAGAAGAAAATACTATTGAAATTAAACATAACCTCGATGTTTATTCCGAGAAGAAAATACTATGTCAAATAAATTGAACTGGCCTGATTTTGCCAACATATATTAAAAAAACTGGTTTTTTTCAAGTCGACTCCACTAGCTTAATATCTCATGCTTACCTGTAAAACATGCGAATTATATTTGACATGAATTCAGGTCCAAGTGCAAACTTGCATGTCAAATTCAAAGGCAAATTACTAATGAGATGCTACTTTTTTTTTAACCGATCTGTTAATAGAAGAAGAAGAAGAAGAAGAAGAAGAAGAAGAAGAAACTTGAAGATGCCCAATAAGATTTTGTATCAGCAAACATAATAAAACCACAGTTAACCTGGATGAAATGCCTCAATTGTGATGCGTTGTGATGCAAGTTCTCTTTCCCAGGATAAACGAAATTTACGTCGAGTCCGTACTGTGTCACTGTGATGCATTGCCCGCAAAGACCGGGAAGTCTTCTGCGGAATACAAACTCGCGCAATGTCGGAAGCGCGAAATCAGATCTCTGTTCTCACGAAGATTATCTCTTTCTCTCTCTCTCTCTGTGTGGCGTGGTTGCTTATTCCGCAATTCTACTAGGAGCTAGCGATTACTCAAAAGGGACGCAACGATCGCTGTCTTCTCTCGGTCTCTTGCATCCTTCCAATCTCTCGTGTCCTTTGATGTGGGGAGTTTCTGGTACTCGAGTGATTCTTCTTTAGAAAAATTGTTCAGGGCCAGGGTTTTAGGTTTCTCTCCTTAGAAGATGTTGGTGGTCGGGCTAACGAGCAGAAGATGGAGGTCAGACGATTGCCGCCGGGCCTTCACCAGCTAAATTCGAAATTGCATATTCGAAGCGTCACCTTCTTTCAGGTCTCCGTTCTAGTCATCACGTTCTTGGCCTACGCTTGCTTCCATGCGTCGAGAAAGCCGCCGAGTATCGTGAAAAGCGTTATAGGACCGAGGGTTGCAGCAGACGGGGTCGAGATTCCTGAATTCGGAGGAGTCCCGGACTCGATTCGCGAGAATTCTACTTCCGCCGATGGTGGTGGGTGGGCTCCGTTCAATGGCGTTCATGGAACGCATCGACTGGGAGAGCTTGATGTCGCCTTCCTGGCCGTTTATTCACTGGGGATGTATTTCGCGGGCCATGTCGGCGACCGGATCGACCTTCGAGCTTTCCTGGCGTTCGGAATGGTGGGCAGCGGGCTTTTCACGATACTGTTTGGCATGGGCTACTGGTGGAATATTCATTCCTTTACTTATTTCCTAGTCGTTCAGATGATTGCCGGTGTTTTCCAATCTACCGGATGGCCTTCCGTCGTCGCTATCGTGGGGAATTGGTTCGGCAAATCAAAAAGAGGATTGATCATGGGGGTGTGGAATTCACACACTTCAGTTGGAAATATCTGTGGTTCATTGATCGCGTCTTGGGCTTTGGAGTACGGTTGGGGATGGTCCTTTGCGTTGCCCGGAATTGCAATTGCTTTGATGGGCGTCATAGTTTATTATTTTCTAGTGGTGAAACCTGAAGATGCAGGACTGGGATCGCCTTCCCAGGAATTGCAGTTGAACACTTATGTTCATCTCGAGCAAGCCAATGTAGTGGATTGTAATGATGAAAGGGTGGTTGTAGTTATTGGGTCGAACCTAGAGAATGAGATGCTTGTGAATGAGATCTCAAAGAAGGCGGAAGATGAAGGGAAGGAGGGCGAAGGCAAATCCATGCTTCTCTCACCTGAGTTGCCTGGATCGAATGGGATACCTGCGAGTGAGAATTCGGAGAAAGTAGACCAAAGAAAGGAGGAAGAAAGGGAACTGCTTCGTTCATCCGAGTTGCCTGAACCAAAAGCGATTAGCTTTATTGATGCTTGGAGGATACCTGGTGTAGCTCCTTACGCCTTCTGCCTGTTCTTCTCTAAGCTTGTTGCATATACTTTTTTGTATTGGTTACCTTTCTATGTTAGGCATACAGGTATGCTTTTCGAATCATATCGCTTGTGCTTATTTTAATTTGTTTGTCGCTTGGATCTAGTTTCTTGGTTCCCAAAGTTTTTAAATTGATCATGCATTTCCTTTTCTGAATCTGTAGCTGTTGCCGGTTCATTTTTATCTCACAAGACTTCTGGCATACTTTCTACATTGTTCGATGTTGGAGGTGTTCTTGGTGGAATTTTGGCTGGATACATATCAGACAAGCTTGAAGCTCGTGCTGTTACTTCGATCATATTTTTTTGTTTATCGATCCCTACACTTATCCTGTATCGCATCTATGGAAGCTTCTCGATGTCCGCAAATATTGCCCTGATGTTTCTTTCGGGTCTATTTGTTAATGGCCCTTATTCTTTGATCACTACGGCTGTGGCAGCTGATCTGGGCACTGACAGTGGCACAACAGGCAGTTCACGGGCTTTGGCCACAGTTACAGCCATCATTGATGGTACTGGCTCCGTTGGAGCAGCTTTGGGACCGCTGTTGACAGGATACATTTCATCAAGAGGGTGGAACGGTGTATTCTTGATGCTTATTCTTGCAACATTTATTGCTGCACTTTTATTAGTTCGTGTTGCCAAAGAAGAGTATGTGAACAAGGTGCGGACATCAGGATAACATGAGTATGCGATGGTAATCTTTCCTCTCTCTGCATGTTTCTATCTTGGTTTTCCAGAGCATTATCTGTTATGCCGTTTTACCTAATACAAGGGCTGTTGTGATTGTATCCACCTATGCATAGAAGTTTGAACATGTTCATTGTGCTCAAAATTAATGAAACTGCTTTTGTATCCAGCATTGGTGAAAGCACGTTTCTTTCTGCCGGTAGATTTGTAGTAGGCATATATTTCTTCAGGATAACAGACTACCGCAGATGAGAAGCTTCTTGTTCTTGTTTTCTGTTTTTAAGTTCACTGCTTGATTTACCTGCTAATGTTTAATTTTGAGGTTCATTGTTCGTCTATCACTGCTTTAGCATTTTCCTTCTGACTGATAAATGATATATGACTTTTTTCTTTTTGTGTTGATTATGTTGCAGAAATGAAAAGTGGGAAGCAGGAGGAATGATTGCTAGCAGCTTGCAAGCTGAAACTACTCGAAGCTAAAGTCCTCATGATAGAGAAATATAATATAACATGGAAGCCAAACCTTGCCACCTTATGTGAATTCTTCTCATTCATATGATGTTCATTTCCCTTTTCATTCATTGCCACAGTTTTATTGAGAATGTCCGAATATTTTCCTCTGGATATTTTAATTTTGTACACCAGAGGATCTTATTAATTACTTCAAAAGTTTCAGTTCTATATGCTCAAGGCATCTGTTCGTTCCAGTTACCTGCAGTATATCAACACCATCCTCTGACCTCATGCTCATAGAAGGAAGATCCATATTTGTTGATGCTCTAACAAGGAACCAATTATTGAAAGATTTAATGTAGTTTGTGGATGATGTATTGATATAACATCATCTGCTAAAGATTCTGGACTTTAAATGTAAAAGCATAATTCAAGAGGAAAATTTCATTTCTCCTTGTATATGTCTATACAGGGAGCACGTATGTACTTGTTGTTATATATATGATGGTGAATGATCTTAACATATACAAGAAGACTTGAAAGATAAATTGTCCATCTCTGGGTGGATCAGCATCGCTGGTTGGTCAGACAGTCTATGGACCAGTTATTGTATGATTTTAACCTGTCACGATGTTGCCATTTCATGATTTTGTCAAATTATGTAAATGAGTGGAAGAGAATATGCTTACTTCCAAGTTCCATGGATAAAATTTACTTGTTTAAGATGGTACCATGTTAATTAACTAGCAATAATAGAGATATGGCTGCAGTGGAAATTACTAAGACGTGGCTATGATCTAGCAATTTCATAGTTCTGGAATGGTTGTGTTTGTTGGTTCACCAAAAGGTTTTGACAGATACATTTTTTTTCTTTTTCTTTTTTTGGCTGCTGTCCAAGGTAGGACCTAGCTTTTGTGAGATCTAGCCCATGTAGTAAACGGACCGCGGGGTTTGGAAGATAACTTTTTTAGGTGCACAGAGAATGATTTTGGAGACTAGTCAAGCCTTATCAAAATATTCCAGTTTCACATTAGACTGTTGTAGAAGTTCCTCTTCCCCCCCTTCACCAGAAGAATGCATGTATTTTGTTTTCTTTTTAGTGCTGGCCTTGAATATAACCATGCAGTTTTTTGGTTCCAAACTCAGTCTGGAACTAGCCCTCTTTCACAAGGTGTTCGGCTGATTATGCCAGCATTGGCATAAGATGCCACTCAGGATTATGTGCAGCATATTTTTGGCTCTGTTCTTTTTCACTGGAATCTCTTTAGATTGACCTGCCCTAATTGGCAATGACTTGTGGATTTTTGTTGATGCATTGGACATTTTCTAATTTTTTTACTGGTCGTAAGCAAGGACATTCAATTGAAGGTGGCTGGTGACCGCTTGGTGGCTTGTTTGGTCGGTGAGGAATTGTTCGAACAATTTGTCATCTATCAATGGCATTCATCAACCCCAGGGAAATTTCCCATTCGGAGGTGAGGTCTTAGGATAATGTGATTTTACTTTTACCTGCCTTGTATTGGGCAACATAGATTACTCTCACTTTCATTGTAAAGTAGATATTTTATTTTTTGTCTTCTCTATATAATGCGATTATAGTCTTATTTATCCCTACTAGCTCTCTGGTCCTTACAAAATTGCCGTATTGTCATTACTTAAGTGAATTTGAATTGAGCCTCTAAGGCGGAGAATGGGCAATTGCATAAATCTATGAACGACTGGGTTTTGCTTTTGCAAACAAGTAATTGAAGAAGGTGAGTTTTGCAGTGAATCTTTTGGGGACAGGAAGCTCAGAAATGGCTAAAGTTTGTGGGACTGCGATCAGAATTTCATCTTCTATTTTGGGAAGCATTTTCTTACGAGCCTTAATGATTGTCATTTCTAGATCCCAAAAATCTTTATAATGAAATACTGAGCAAACATGAAATATTTGTCCGAGGAGAATCATACCTTTCGCCTGGTCAATCTAGTATCGGTCCATTTGTTGATAACTTCATTATATATATCTTTGTCAGTGAGAAAAAAGTCTTCCTTCCAAGTTTATTTGCACGTTTGTTCTTGAAAGTGCTACTACCCTGCTTAGCCCGATCGTGCTGGTGGCTTAGTAAAAAGTATAGGTTGAAGATGGTCTCCTGGTTGTTTCAGATTTCTTTATGCTGAAAGACAAGGCCTGTCCATGCAGCCTTTTCCAAACGCTGTTCAGAGATGTTTTGAATGAAAAGCTTGGATCTAGTTAGCATTATCAGATGCCGAAGTTTTACCTCAAACTCTTTCTCTCTTAAATGCAGTGTATATGGGTTTTCATTACTTTTAGCAATATCCAATAATCATGGGAGAGCCACGTCTGACCTTGGATGGGCACTTGCTCATTCTTATCTGCATAGACTCAAAATGGAGATGTGTTCAGTCAAGTAGTGTCAAAACTGAATCCAGTCGAGTAGTGAGGCTCTCTGCATTCTCCCTCCCGGACGCTTACTGTTCTTTCAATGAACTCCCTGTAGGGGAGAAAGCAAAGGAGAGAGAGAGAGAGAGAGAGAGAGAGAGAGAGAGAGAGAGACAATGTGCCTTCCTTCTTGTGTCTCATCCATTGTCTCCGTTACTTCATGCCTGCCGTGGACGTAAGCCCAATCCCTGGAGACACCTACTTTAGTTTATATGTTGGCTCCATAGCTTATCTCAATATTGTTCTGAAATGGATTCTGGTGTTTGTACGCAAGGAGGTGACGACTTGATGGTCCGGTTTTTAAACTCAAATTTTCGCTTTGGCTGCTGATTGGTGGTTTGCTCACTTGGGTGCTTAAATGGCTTAGCCGCTTAGTTCACTGAACTGTAACGTACCCATGGTGTGTGTGAGACATCATGAATTTGAGTCTTATGGAGGCAACTTATTGCCGAAGGCAGAATGCAAAGTGTGGCCCTTTTGCTAACTCATCCGCTGGACCTTTGCACTTCGTTGAATTTGGATGATGGAGCTTGTAGTGTAGAAACTATATCTATGGTGCTGAGTGCCTTGCGATGTTACCCCACCTTCAAATTATTCACACTTGGAAATGTTGCCATCCTACTGTAGACTATAAGATCATAATTTGTTCCATTGTATTTTATATCTTTTCTGTGATTAGTTTGTAGTTGGTTGACGACAGCCGCTGCCAAGCTTAGGCTTTATTTGGCATACGAAGCCTTGCCACTCCGAGTTGGTTTCTGGGGTGCTGTAATTGTCAAAACGAGATAGCAACTTAGCTCTTGCTTCGTGTACTTGGATGCCAGCCCTACAAAATTTGGATCTCGAAGAGCCCAATCTCCAGTTGCATTTGCTGCTTTTCGTGTATAATGTCATCCACCATTAGCAGACTCTCGAGTCTCGACTATGATCATATACGATCAGGCAGGTCACCTTTGACAACGGAGGAAGCTACGAAACACCCAACCTAGCCCAGACTAACTAATGCATGGAAGAGTGACTCGAAAAGGAAAAAAAGAGTACCCAAGAAGTTGCAGAGAAAAGAAAGCGTTGCGTCCTCAAATTGCACTTTGTTTTTCTTGCAGAAAACTGGTAAAAACTCGGAAAGGATCTGAGGTTAAAGTTTCTCATGTTCCACAAAGACAAGAATGGCCTGGCCTACCGTCCATTGAGCTGCTGCACCATTTCTGGAAGTTTTTGTTTTATACTTTTTTGAGAGAGACATCCACTGCTTCGTAGATTACCAAACCTGACGGACTCCATGAATTCCGTCTAGGATAATGATCACTTTCCCTCAACAATGAACGTAATGATCACTTTCCCTCAACAATGAACGTACATTTTCGTCGTAATCCATCAAGAAACTCGTCGTACCATGATACACGACGTCCCTATCTAATCACTTTCCCTCAACAATGAACGTACATTTTCGTCGTAATCCATCAAGAAACTCGTCGTACCATGATACACGACGTCCCTATCTAATCACTCGATTACAGTTAAATGGTTCCGCACTTTTCCTTTTGGGAGCAGAAGAGAATGGCTTCTGTACTTGGTTTAATTTTAATGGCAGCGACTAATTTTATCAATTCAAGTTTAACAGGGATCTATGGGTCTTTCTCTTCAACACATGCTGATGATGCAGCACAGATGCAAAGTACACCTACAAGCATTTATGACAAAATTCTACCGCAAGGCATGCACAACCTCAAATATTTATGTCAAAATTTTTTCACTCTCAAAACATGCCAGTTATGAGTTACCTTCTCCAAGGGACTACATTTAATTACAACAAATATATGTACACATCCAATGTGTTGAACAATGAAAAATAAACAGGAGCTGGATGCACCCTTTTGTTTCTCGGTTTTGATGTTTGAGCTGCGAGAGCTCCTCTCTGCCGGTCTGCCTATTTCTTGGCCCGAATCTATGGATTGCTCTGCGGAAATTGTGTGGTAAGAAGTTGGTTGAGAGCACTTAGGCCCTCGGCAGATATGCTTCTTCTTACTCCTCTTGGTCTGCGAATGACGTTCTGGACAGGGGGCTCTGCTTGAAAGCAAACCATGACCACTGTGAGATTGTCATCTGAACCCCTTTTTATTGCCTCCTCGACCAGCTCCTTGCAGCACTGCTTCACATCGTTGTGCTCTTGAAGTCGCCTCCTAGCAAAATCTACAGCATTTTGATTTGTGAAGGACTCCCAAACTCCATCACTCCCGATTATCAGGAACTCGTCATCCTTCGTCAATGTAATCATTTTCAGTTCAGGTTCAGCGCTCAGGGGACCCCCTTGGCCACCATCTCGGTCTTTCATGCCTTTGATGTGCCAATCTCCGAGAGCTCTGGTTATACCCAGCCTTCCATTTAGGTAGCCCTCACAAATATGCCCCCCCAGAGATTCTATTCGTTTTCTTTCCTTAATGCAACAGGGCCGGTGGTCCCTGGACATTTCTAGTGCTGCGCCTAGTCGAGATAGAACTGCACGACAATCCCCAGCATTTGCTACCAGTAGAGACCTGTTATTGATAGCTGAATTGGTTACGTGATGAAATGGAAATCGGAAAGTGTAGCACCTTTTTATATAAAAGTGCATAATTTGATGAACTCAGTTGTGCGACCCACAGAGCCATGCAGGAGCATTCACATGTAAATGAATTCTCCATGCTCACGAGTTCGTGAGTTCAGATTATTTGTATGAAATACCAAAAAGTGGTAGCAACCCACCTTCCGAATATCATGGCAGTAAGTGCAGTTGTGCCGGAAGATAAAGCCGACTGCTTGGAACATTGCTCTGCAAATGCAGCATCAGTTTGCATGTAAGACCTAGTCACCACTTTCTCAAGTTCCAGTGGGAAATCAGCATCCTCCACAATCACACGAGGCAGATTGTCTCGGACAAAATGCGCAGCATCTTTGCCCTCATGCCCATCAAACACCTGAGATGCAGAAGGGCAGAAAAAGAAAATGATTTTAGTTCTGCTGGCATATATCTAATTACCCTGAATTGGATGAGTATGCTCGAAGAATACACAAAGAATAGATCCTAGCAAGACTCTCTGGTCGCTATGTGGCTTGATAGAGAGAATCACCCACCAAAATTGGTAGCAGCCAGGCATAAGGTTTCCCCTTGACGACTACTTGTTTCCTCCCCCAGACAGAAAAGAAAGTAAAAAAGCTTGCCTACCAAGAGAAAGGACCTGAAAATAAAGGTAGCCCAAGATCTCAGGAAACTGGTAGGTGGTAATTTCCTAACAGCAGCCATATACTTCACGCTCGCATTCCATACCAAAGACGCATGTTCCCCATTGGGCAGAAAAACACTTCGATTATAATGCATTAGTTGGTACCAAGACTATATCCTTTTGTATTTCCTCAATATACTAGCATAAGAGTTCTTTGTCACTTACGCCATAAAATGAAACGGTCTGTTCATCCAAGATAGCAAACCCAAACTTCTTGGCAAGATCAGCTATGCAAATATGAGTATCTTCCATCTGTACCCGTTTGCCGATATCAGACCATTCACCAGATCGAATGGCTGGAATGAAGACGGCAGGATGGTCATGTTTCTTTTCCATAGCCACTGCATTCTCAGATATGCTGTCCAGCTAACAGTGAAGAAAAAAAAAAAACATCCAAGCAACTGAAATCAATCAGAATATAAGATTAGAAAATGGCGACGCAAATACATATTGTTGTAAATACTCCTCTTATGTCGATCGCATGATCAGATGACTTCCCAGTGTAGTAAAGCGAAGCTACTAAATCAAACAAGGGAATTTCTATTATTTCATCAATACCAGTTTGTCAAAAGAAAAACGAAGAAGACACATTGCCAAAAATCTCACACATCGTAAGATTTATTTAGATTGTTTGAAAACTATAAATATTTTGCGGAATCTTCAACATTCCAGCACTCGCAAGAAATTCATGAAACCATTCACAGTTCTGCAACTAAGGTACGGTTTTAAGTGCCAATCTTCCAACTCCTCCTCGCAGGGCACTAGAATGAGAAACCAAAGGTGAGCGCCAATCTGGGAATGGCAAACATGAAGGAGAGCAGAAATAGCAGGGTACTGGTGCTCCAATATATATATATATATATGAGAGAGAGAGAGCAAATGGTACCCCGCTCCCTCAATTCAGGAGGGGGCAGATTGCCCATTGAGCTGAACAGTGCCTCCATAATCACAAATTGTAATCCTACTGAAACGTACAGAAAATCCAATTTTTTGAACAACCTGACATTTTTCAGGTCTTAAACGCAATCATCTTCTGATCTTTCTCCTATTGAACTGAATCAACACATAACACGAGGTGGACTAAAAAGGAAAGGAAATACCATTCTCACAAACAGGAAAACCAATGAATGCAGGAGTGAATAAAACAGTCCAAAGGAGGAACCTAGCCACCAGAGGAAGAAAGTAGGAACCCCCAAGTAACAAAAGAGAAGAGATCTAAAGATAGATCACCTAATTTCTCAAAGCAAGACATACCCACATTCGGAAACATCCACGAAACACGGCCATTTCCACCAAAATGGAAAAACAAGAAGAAGATAAAAAGGAACCCACCAAGAAAAAACCACGAAGCAAAAGCATCAGGAGAAAGAAAGACAAGAGATGCCAAAAACTTACAGGGCTCTTGGCCAAAGAAGACAAGTCGCTCGGAGTCCTCCCAAATTCCTCATTCAGTCCCATTCTGTCCGCCATATTCTCCCCGTCCTTCACACACATTATTATTGCAGAAGACTCTCCAGAAAAACAAATAAAAGAAAAAAAAAAAAGACCAAGATGGAATCCAGAAAAGAAACGCCTCGGCTGATATAATATTTATCAGAACACCTCCTCCTTTCCCTGCTCTCCTCCTTTTTGCAAGACAAAGATATTTAATTGTGTTTTCTCCTTTTTAATACGTTCAGTGCAGGAAGACGAAGAAGGGCAGGCGGAGGGGCACTCTTTCTAGATATTTCCTGTGCCCACAAACACGAAAGCGTGGCCACGACGGGCTGATGATGTCAGTGTGAGATCTTTTCTCGGTGTGAACACACCAGGTTCCGGGCAGACCACCGGATCTTTCTCAATTACCTTTTTGCCCCTACCTCTCCTATTCTTTGTCCAGCTACTTTAACTTTTCCTTTTCCTTGTCAAGTGTCTCTCAAACAAACACCAACGGTCCCCAATTTTTTTTATTTATTATGTAAAAAAACACAAATTAATCACCAGCATCCATAAGTTGATTTCCATGTAAAATGACAAGAATTTTTATGAAAATAAAAAAAGGAAGAGAAAGTAAAAAACTAAAAACAAAAAGGTATTTTTTTTTCTTTCTTTTATTTCTAATATTAGAGTGGAAGTAAACTTTGTTCATGAAAGTCTTACGATTTTGAAAAGGTGGTAAGGTGACGCTTTCAGTTGAACGCCTCCTTTTTTATCATTTAATGGCTCTCTTGTTAAAGCATAAAAACGTGTTCTATGTTTGACTACAACAAGTTGACATTTTGGGTTTATCCAAAGGCAGGCGCACAACAGTGGCCCCATGCGTTTCAAAGTCAATAATATCATATTATAGACAACTTATTTTTAGCTAACAACTAAGTTTATTGCTCTAAACTTCATTGGTTAAAACGAATTATTTAATAAAGAGAAAATTTCATATATGCAAAGGTTGTTACCACTGAAATTGTTGCGATGTTGGTTTTTTTTTTTACACATATAAATATAAAAGAGAGAGAGATAGAGAGAAAGAGGTAGAATTTAGATCCTACAAATTTATTGTTGAATAATTGCTTGATATATATATATATATATATATATATATATATATATATATATATATATATATATATATATATGTCTGAAATTCCACAATATCTTGAGTTCCATTCAATCACAACCACTTATGCATTGCATCAGACGAGCGTGATTGTATGCCATGAAAGACATGGATAATTTATCCATTCAAACTCGGATGGAAAGTTCTACATATCCTAACACGATACAGTAACTAGATCTTTGAGAGCCATTGACATATATTGACATGTAAGGCTGCGGTTCCATCCTTAATCTCATTGTTTATAGTCTTAAGGGCCGTAAATACTCGATAGAGATGTCAATATATCTAATTTAAATAAGATATAACTATTATCACATCTCACTAAAACATTTATTAATTTAACATTGAAACATAAACAAATCCAAAACCATATCAGAATTTTACACGTAATATAAACTCAGATCATGTGTATGAAAATATAATATTTCTCAGTTTCGAATAGAAGACCCCTACCCCACGCGGTATCCGGATTCTTATGGATTCGGACCACTTGAACTCGAATAAAAATAAATATCTGCATCATTGGCATTCCTAATCACCAGCTTCCCCGTTTCTTCCCATGCAATTACCTAAACTTTAAAAAGAAGGGCATAATTTTCTCACGCGGTGTGGACGGCAAGAGTCCAGGTAGGTGAAGCACATGACAACTGGTGGGAAAGCATTTTCCATGAAACTCAATGGAAGTTCCACCTTCATTTCTTCTTCGGAAAATGCTGCCACAACATGACCGATCAAAATCACGGTAGCGTGGCTTGAACATGTCAATGATTAATTTAAATACTGTGCTAGCGGAAAGAGCGCTCATCATTTCCTTCTTCACAAATTCCCATCAAAACCTTGGTTCAGAAATAATATATTCACCAATGTTCACCCTTAATTGTTACATTCATCATCAATGATCTTAGCCAGGGTTCGAGCTACATGTAGGCCTGTGTGGGCAATTGCTCACACAGTTTAATAAATTTTCTTCATTTACATATTAGTTTACCCTAAACTGTTGCATATTTATATATAAAATATCCCTCAAATATATGGTGAGCACCCCTCTGATCTTGGCTATTGATTTAGTTCATATGGATGGTCACTAAAAACAAAATAAAAGAAAGCATTTTAGTCATTTAATATTAATTTACATTTTTTCAAGTCAATGCAAACAAAATTAAGAGCTGTTTGGCAACAGTAATAATTTGTTACGGTTCACTATGATATACTGTAACACAATATTGTATGAACCTGTCTTAATCATTGAGGTAGATTGATAGAACAGTTAAAAACCAAACCACCACGGAAACTTTATGGATCTGATACCTACCACTGACGTGCTCGCACAAAACACACACACACATACCATATTGTTTCTAAGATGATTTAAAACTAGCACTCAACCACATGGATAGAGGTGTTTTTTTTTTTACCACATTTTAGCAAATATTGGCGTCTTTTTACTACATTTTTTTAAGCTTTGGATTGGTTATGTTTGATTAGAAATTCAAAGTTACAAGCGACGATATGAAGCTTTTGCGACGCTCGATTGAAGCTTTCATCACATGTGGAAATTTCTATAGCCGCAAGAAGTTGCCTTATTAATTATGAGTTTTGAAAGAAAGTTCTAGGGACGGTTGTGAACCAAATATGGCTGAGACTAAGACTTGCGTCTTGTCAAATTTTGATTGGTAGCATTAATGAAGATTGGCTCACAAATTGCCAACTTGCATGCAAAAGCGAAAATCATAACAAGTTTGGTGGATGTGAAGATGATAGATTTTCCAATAAAGTTTGAAGATCAATAGCCCAAAAAATTTATATGCACAAGAAATCATCAATTTAGCAAAAGGATATTGTTCAAGTACTTATTCTCACCAATGAATTACAACAAACATGTTCTACATGTAAAAAATTGATCCAAAATGTACGTCTTATACCAAAACTCTTAAACAAATTGAAGGTGTAGTCTGTCAAATTGGGTGTTGCAAAAAGTGATCAAAATTGCATACCGCATTCGACCTATTTGAAATTAGGGTTGCATATGAGCAAGGTTTAGCCTGTGCCGGAACCTAGACCGGTTTTGACCAGGGGCAGGGGGGGGGGGGGGGGGGCTAGGCCATGACCCCACCCTAATTAATTGAAAAAAAAAAATACATTGTAATTTTTTTTTTTGTTGCACGATGTATTTTTTTAGTTGTGAGTTTAGTTTGGCCCTACCCAAATCAAACCCAAAAAACTCATTCTCCGTTTGGCCTGCCCCTGAAAAAAATCTTGGCTTCGCCCCTAGTTTTGACGGTACCAGACCGTGCTCAAGCTCACCCACTCCTACAAAAATTGAGCCGGACCGGCTTGCTAATGCAGTCGGCTTTCTTGGCTAGGACTGACTAAATCCGATCGATTTGAGCTTCTATAGTTTGGTTTGGTTTGAAGCCTTTTTTAGTTTCAGTAACTCACATTCAAAGCTCGAACAAGTAGTAATTTTAAATGTTCAAAACTTCACACTAGTGGCGCCGTCACTGGCGCATGGCATCCCCTTGATTTAAAAAAAAAAAAAATTATATGTTATAACTTACAAAAACATTTATTTGACCTATTTAAAATTTTTAAAAGCCATGTAATGATTTTGAAAAATAATAACAAAAAATTCTCTACTCCACTCTTGGTTCATACAGAAAGGATGTCTAATAACAACAAATTCCTATCTCCACTCCTGGTTCACACCGCAAAGGATGTTATAGTAATTTCACTGAAAAAGTTAACAAAGAAAGAGGGTCTGGGGGCCCCAAGAGGGTCTTTCTGGTGTGGAATAAAGGCCGAAAAAGATGAGGAAAACCTTCTCTGAACCGTCGACCTTGATTCCTCGCAAGTAGGCTTACGTCGTTGGCTTCAAGCTCTGGAATATCATATTAATGGATCATAAACTTCCTTTCTCCTTTTCTTCTTTCCTCCTCTCACTAGATTAGACATTTCTCTTTCATCGAAAATTTTCTGTGGTTGGTGATGCAGAGACAGCTATTGGCATGGAGAAACTCCACGGCTTCCAACTGTTGCATGTCCGATTCAATGAGTTGGGAGGTTATTCATCACCACAAACTCAAAAAAGCAAAAATTTTCTTGTTGCTATAAAGGAAAATGAAAAGTTTTGGGCAATTGGGTTGAAGTCGTTTCTGCTCAGATCTTTTGGGACCAAGAACAGATGAGGGACCAAGCTGCAACAAAATGGTCAGATTTTTGGTGGTGTCTGTCTTCTCATGAAAAGCATATGAGGACAACAGAAACCAGTAATTTGGTATCCATCTTTTTTTAGCTTTTCTCTCCTCACAAAGTCTAGGAGACAACTCACCCATCATGCTGCAAGTTGGAGTTTTGAATCTTTATCATATTCCGACATGAATCTGTCATCTTCTATATTTATCGTTGTTCTTTTAATGATGAGCAACACCACCAGTATTTTTTTCGAGAAGAGTATTAAGGATGGAGATTCACCTTATGGTAAAATAATTGAAAGAAGAGCATGTCTTGATTTCAAAATCTTTCCTTTTCTTACTTGAATCGACAAGTATATGATAAGCAACTGAATGGATTTTCTCTTTTAATCTTGAGTTTTTGCATTTGTCAAGCGATAAGCGTCCCTTTCTGCAATAGCTTTTTTAATGGATGTGTCGGACGGCCACCAACCTCAGAAAAATGTTGGTTTAATTCTTCTTCAATGTGAAATTAACCTTTCTTTGACCACAAACCTCAACACTAAATTTTTTTTTAACCAAATTCCATTACCTGAAGTCAAACTCTGATTGGTAATTATAAAAAGCAAACTCCTCCACATACTTACCTTCTCAATCCATGATAATGTTTCTTACCTAACAATGTAAATACTTATATGTCAAGATTTTGATATTTTTCAACTTTGGGGCCTTAGTTCGACCCACCTAATCAGTTGGGTAGATGTTGCAGGCGTCCTGTATTTAAGTTTAGCGGACTATTATTAGAAGATAATAATGCACCGGCCTTTCCTTCTTTTCCCTTCAAAAATTTGAGAGAATAATTGAATATGTTACTCAATGGCAGCGGTGGTTAGCTTGACCACTGACATTCAACCTTGCATTGCAGCACCAGCTGCGGCATATTCCCTTGAAAACTTTTTTGAATTATTGATCGACAAATAAATTTCAGAAAGAATAAAGAAGAAAGAATCTTTATGGCATCTAAAATTTTTGTCTGGTAGTAAAAGGAAATAGCGAATAGCTTTTGGCTTACAAGTTGTAAGAAATCCAAGATCCAACCCTTAGAATTTATACAGTGAAAAATTCCCTTCTTGATCTCTTCGGAAAGTTTGGATACGCCTTCTCTATAAGCTGAACTGATTTCAGAGGTTTTTCATTTTTTGGGCAGGAAAAGTTTTTTTAAGAATGGATGGTGTGACAACAATATGAACCTAAATCATCAGCTTCGGCAACCTAATTATTTGAGACTAAAACCAACAATATATTTTAATAGTTGGAAGCTAAAAATCATAAAGAGACGACTTTTACTAAGTCCAGATATGTTAATTAAAATATTTTGTTTGATAAGACAGGACGAGTACTCGAGTCTTTCAATTACTAGAATAAACATTTACAGTAAATGTAGTTGGTAGTGTAAATATTACTAAATTTTGATTTATTGGCCAGCATGATTTCATTTTGTGGAAAATACAAACAATATTTGCTGACAAGAGGCCGATATAAAGAACTCTGCTTAATTAGTTAGTTAACGAGGTTGCACATCAGGCACACCTGATTTAAGGGTTTTGTCATGTTCTATTGTATCGGATTCAGTTTTAGATGCCTCCTAAGAAATATTCCAATTTTAGATGCATTTCGGACAATGACAAAAGTTTAGGTGGCATTTTCTCTTTATTAAAGCTTTCTCTGCTGCATTAGCCGGCATCTCATAAATCACCACCGATTCCTTTGAACTAGATTAGTCGATCTCTTGAAGAGAAATTTTCATCAGAAGCCGATATTTTGACCATAATTTCATGAATATCCTACGTTTTTTTAGTATTTCTGTATAGTTCATATTTTTTTTTGTTAACGTCCGAAAGGTTGCCAGAGGTTGTTTGTTATTATTATTATTTATTTAGCCATTGAGATATGCCAATATCTGCACGTTTGTCGTCCTTTTCCACCTGAAAAAACCAAGTCATTACCTTTGGAATAGAAAAGATAAAGGCATTACTGTCACAGCAATCTGATTAACATTTTGACTTTAAGAGAAAGATTGGTATCAGCAAAAGCACGAGCCATATAAACAATTCAAGAAACCAAAACTTTTCTTTCTTCGTTGAACAAAAATTGAGACTTAGAAAGGGGGGGAAATGATGAACAGAACAGTGAGGTTTGTCTGGTCAAGCTTTGACCAACCAATTCAATGCTTTCATGGAGCACCGAAGAAAAAAGGTGATGCCGCCTTTCTTGTCTCTTTTCTTCAGCGGTCCTTTTACTGACAACTCCGATGAGTGATTCACAGAACATGAAATAATTCATTTAGTGCATCCAAGTTTGCAAGCGCGGACAGTGCAATCGCATACGTAAGCCACAGTATGCCTCTCTTTCTTACATGATTTAAAAATTCAACAATTTGAAGGTGCAGTTTAACTGGATGAAAAATGAAAGAGCTTTTTTTTTTAAAAAAGGTGAGGGGGTGTGGAAGGTCGGGTAAGACATGGCCATTTTGTTCAAATGTTTTAACAAGGATATTAGTGTGGTACCAAGGATTTGCCCTTTTAAGCTGTGCTGAATTAGATTAAAATAAGTCGATCTTTTCCAATATTTAGTTTTAATTCCCCATCTCTTGAGGAGTAAGGTCCAAGTTCCTCTACCTGGCCATCTCCTCTCTAATCTCTAAATGCAAGTTTCAAACAATTAAAGGAGAATTGGATATATTACAGCGGTGCTGCTGTAGAGAACAGTTAAGGTCTGTTTGGCAAAAAGTACGTTACGTAACTATTTCATAAGTATGGTCTAAAACTTGGT
This sequence comes from Nymphaea thermarum, assembly GCA_011799765.1. Classification (NCBI taxonomy): domain Eukaryota; kingdom Viridiplantae; phylum Streptophyta; class Magnoliopsida; order Nymphaeales; family Nymphaeaceae; genus Nymphaea; species Nymphaea thermarum. The sequence goes on from JAANDH010000396.1 coordinate 157,445, forward strand.
GCAAATTTATGAAACACATTAAAAAGTATTTTATGAATTTTTGGAGCAGCTTCGCGCAATAGTTACAAATTATTTCATTTACCAAATGAGTCTTTAGAGTCCCAACCTGCTTGATATGGACAAATATTCTCTCTTTCTGCAGACAAACCAGTGCATCACACACGCTTATAACCAGAATTGAGAACCGAATACTAATTACTAAACTAAATGTAAATTTGATTACCGGACTCAGTTTGTACCTGAAGTTTGAGTTAAAACATTGAGGCATTTGAGTTATGCGTGAAACTTAAGGCTGGGATCGTGCCAGGTACCCAGTACCTGACCCAATAACTTATCGGGCTGACCCAAATCAGCACAATTGGACACGATAAGCTTTTTGAATATTATTTTAAATATATATAATTATATATATTATTATAATTAATTATATTTATATACTATTTTATATTAAAAACATCTTTTTTTTTAACCGGGTCGGGCAGGGCTCACAAACTTGGCCCAGCCCTATGCCCAGGCCTAGCTAAACTTGTTTCCCTTTGAAAGTGAAAAAAGGATTCTCTATTTCAGGTACGAACAGACGGAAGTCCCTCACCTAAATGAAATAGAATAGAAGAGAATTTCAAGGTCGTTCACAGCAACAAGTGCACATAACCGGTAAAGTATATAGTACCATAAGGCAAAGTCTCTTGACAGGTAATCAAGTGAAACAATCTGGTGAAAAGGACGGATCCAAATTTACACCATAATAGAGCACGAAACATGCCAAGGAAAAAAGAACTCTTCAATAGCAGTGCTTGATCCGCCACATACAGAAACAGTCCACCTTTTCTGGATATACACATCTTATTTCACCTGGGATCCGACCGAAAGATTGCTGATCAAGCACTTTTCAGTCACTTGAACAAGAATCAGCAAGCAGAATAATAATTGGACCCATCATTCAGGCAGTCAACTGACCGAATGCTTGTAGGAGATTGAAAATCTTCAATCATGCCGTCGACTAAATGATCTTTTTGCTGATGTTCATGCACGAGCATAAATGTCTTACCGAGTGGTCCATCACTCAATCACTCCTGTTTCCTAAAACCAGCGTTGGAACCCATTATCAGATGTGATATATCGAGTAAAACAAAATTTCAATAGAGAGATACCAGATATACCTCTGACGCTTGGAATCAGGGGGACTAGAATCAGGACCATCAATATGCTGCAAGTCATTGCCTGCACCATCACATGTTCTCTTCCTTTCGACCTGCATAAGTTAGGAAGTCAACATAGATAACCTGAAGTTAGATAACAGAAGTGAGCTTTTAGTATTTGGGACTACTGCAATGTTGGATATCTGAGTTCAACTACCGTAGCTGAGGCACTGAAGTAAACCTGATTTGATGTCATGGCTGAATCTGGGTTAAATAGGCCTATCACTAGTGCAACCAAACCAGCAGATATTTTCATATTCTCTTTCAGGGGAAAAAAATGCAGGATTTGCAACAAACATGTTTCTTTCGGTTGAGCTTTTAACATTTGGAAAAGGTCAGTCAATACCACATCCAAGAAAACTTCTTGATAAAAACTCTCTACAGGAATCAGAACTGCAGTTGGTAGACTGAACACCCCACATTATCAAAAGGAACAACTCCTTACCTGTTGAGATGAATCTGTTCCAGGAGGTTGATGTTGGATATTTTCAGACGAGGAACTGGCTGGCGTATCAATAGTGGTGTTGGCACTCGTTGATGTCTCATGACAAGCACCCGAGACTAGAGGAGGGCTGGCCTCCTGTGCCAGATGTTGATGTATGAATGGCATGGCCTGATGCAACACTTGAGACAAAAACATTCCTTGATCAAGGGCTGTCCCTGATGCTCCATCTGTTTGTGGAATTCCTGAGGCTTCACCTGATTGCTCATTTTGTGGGAATGTTTCCCGCGGTCCACTGCTCAAGCCTGGAATTCCGGTGCTGCTATGCATGTGGTTGCCAGAGAATACAGTGCGAAGGAACTGATCAAATCTGTTAAAGGCCTCAGACATATAGCCTTGTTGATTACCATTTGAGGGAGCACTTGCTCCAGCTTGAACATCAGACACAGTTGTGGTAGGAACTGCTTGAGAAGGTTCTGAAGGATTGGAAGCAGACGCTGCAATAGACCAGCATCATGATACCCATAAGATCCACTGAAGAATGTTTATTAGCAAGCTGCACAAAGCCAAAGCGCAAAAAATTCTAAAAGCTAACAAAATAGTTCATACAGATGCAGATGTCTACTACCATTAAATTGACCATCCATCCACTACCAAGGAATGGGAAAAGTAAGAAAAAAGGCAAAGGTTGCTGAAAGGCACATATTATGTATACATTACTTAACGGATGGCATGAGAAAATAGTACATGGATAAGTCAGTGGATTTAAGGATTCAGCAGTTTTCTGGGGGGGATTTGCAAGGTCACGTATAAGAGGATGTTTGGAATTCAATATGGACCTATGAGGTACAGGGACAGGGATGGATAAGAAACAAGGTTGTTGCTTACACATAAGCACCAGAAAGATGATCCAGCAATAAAAGAATACTCAAAAGAATGTACAAACTTTTTAAAGCATTATCACAGAAAACACGTCTTATTCGAAAAAAACACGTATAATAATATGCGAAAAAAACATGTATTATACATTTTTTTGCATTTTTTCGTATTTTTATTATTTTTAATACTTTTCAGGATTTATTAAATGTTTTAAATTTTTTAAAAATTGGATGAGATTTTTCCGAGATATTCCCGAGATATACAACTTTGTCATATTATACCCTAGAAATTTCTTGCTGTATAATGCCTTTACACGATATATGTAACAATGGTACAAACCAAGAAAGAAGAAAGAGAATCACACATTAGAAAACTTAATCATGGTTTTCATAGTGCTTAGGGGAGGAAATCAGAAATTACAAAATAGTGCACGAAAAATAAGGAAATTAATAAGTAAAACCTTACAACTATCTAATACTCCATAAAACTGCCTAATGATCTTACTTCTTGACATTCCCCCTCAAGCTGGAGCATATATTTCAACCATGCTCAGCTTGATATAACATCTAGAGTGTTGGAAAGTGAAACGAAGAAGAACGATGGACGAACACAGATTTAACGTGGAAAACCCCTCAACTAGAAGGAAAAAACCATGGGTGATGAGGACTGGTGCCCACTAGCAACCAGACCCTCTCTCTCTTAAAGATTTCATTCACACCCAAAAATTAGGGTTACAAAGACTTAAGTAAGGCCTAACGAGGGCTACAAGCTGGATCGGGTCCATACCCAGACCCGGTCTTGAGACCCATACTTATATGCTTCAACACCTCCCCTCAAGTTGGGCATACATATCAAACATGCCCAACTTGGATACATTCCTCTCAAATTGAGACAAAGGTGCATCTTTTGGGCTCCAGGAGAGATTGACACGAGACGCCAGAACTTCATGGCACTCAGCAGACGCACGAGTCTAACTAAGACAGGCGACGACCCGTAGACGCTGGAACTCAAACAGCGGCAGGGAGCAACACACGCTACGAGCGACTGCAACTTCACCGGAACATCACGGTGACACAAGGGAGGCAACAGAGGATCGTCGGGCTGAAACCAGCAGTGGAAGGACGCCGGAACTTCACGACGGTGCATGCAGGTAACAGGCGTCACTGGAACTTCACAGCGGCATCCGATCACCACTCCAACGGACGGCAGGGAGCAGCTCGAGCGGAGTCAAGAATGAACAAAAAACAGACTTGCGTGCATGCTCTAGAATCCCTTTCGTCCCAAGTTGGAACTCTTCGATCAATGCGTAGTGAGATCTGCCATCATAGTACCTGTCTCCCCCCATTCAGCCATGTCTGAGCTTGTAGATGTCGCACTTGTAGGAGCACTCCTTGAAGCTCTGGTGTGACAGGATTCAGGTTGTCTCAGTCCAGAAACCTCCATCCCTTCAAAATTCAATATCTTCCTGCTCGTTGGTCCAAAATTGCTGAAACTTGGACTCAAAATTTCTAGACTCCTGTGGCTTTCCAACACACCTTGGCTCGCGGTCAGATTCGCCCTCTACAGTGGACTCGTTGAGCCCCAAAGTGACGCCTCGGGCTGGGTCCGTCGCTGGTCCTCAGTCACCCGCTTTGCCCCGGAACAGCCCCCAATCAACATTCCACTGCGCCCTGGATCTGGTTCCAAAAATTTCGAGATTTGGTAGGCTGAAAATAGAGATCCAGACGATTCCAACGCATATCTCCTTGTTAAAATCCGAGATCTGAGCAATTAACGCCAGTCATTTGAAGTTGAGTGACATTCGGTCGTTTCAGGCGTGTGAGAGAAGTGTATGAAGCAGTCTCGGGTGGTGTCCAGGGAAGGACACGTGCTGCGGAAGAGCGGGACACGATGACACGCAGTCGCCTACGTTGTTCTGATGAAGACACGTGCGAAGCGGGACACGGTGTCAGCTGTATATGCGGTGTGGCGGGACACGTGACGGGATTCGACGAGAATCCAGGGAACGGTGAAGGTAGATTCCACGGGACGCGCGAATCCTGGTGATTTGCTGCGCCAGAGACACTGAAACACAGGACACTGCCTTGGACTGAAGAACACGGCGGCCGGAAACGTCGATTTCGCCGGGAAATGCCCGCCTCGCCGGGAAAAACGGCAGAACTCGCCTGAGTACTTCAAATCGCTATTCCAGACTCATTTCTGAGCCAAATTTAGCGTTCTTGGGCTCTTTTTGTTCGAAAACGCATCAGGAATCCTCTGGAATGATCATCAACACATTTTGGAGCAAGAATCGGCCAGATTTGACGCCGGAATGCTCGGTGGTCCCTGGAAAAGTGACAGAAAATTTCGATTTGCTTCAAATCGATGTATCTTCCTCGAATCTGATCAGAATCCGATGATCTTGGGCTCCTTGGATGCGGAAATCTGTTAGTAATCTACTCAGATGATCATCCACACGAATTTATCAACCTTATGCCCTGGATTGAAGCTGGATTGCACGCTGGTTGCCGGAATTGGGGAAGAATTCGCCTGAAAACCCACGGTTGTTCTAAAATCGATTCCTCCTCATCCACAACACCAAAAATCCTGAAATTTCGCTGGGAGATGCTTGAGACACAGACGAATCCAGCGGTTGATTGCTCTACCAGCAAATCCTCCTAGAAAATTAACGCCAACTGATTTTCTTCACTGCTTTTTCTGCCTTCGTCCAAGAACAGAACGCAGGATGGCGACGGAGGCATTGATACCACGGCAGACGCAGGACGACGGCGGCTGAGCGGTACGACGTCGCTGGTGGAGGCGGCGACAATGATCTCAGGCGATGCAGAAGAAGACGCCGGAACTTCAACGGCATCGGGCGATGACTGCATCCACGTCGAGCGTCGGGCGGTACGATGAACAGTGACGGGAGAGGAGCCTGGTGCGTGCGATGATGAACAGTGCCGACGATGACTCCTCCAACACCAACCAAAAAACTAATACCCAACCAAAAATGCCGGAACTTCACGACGGCAGATACACAGTGGTGGAGGCAACAGCGGCAGAAGCGAGAGATAGAGAAATTAGGGTTGGAACTTCACAAACCCTAAAAAAACAATTTTCTCCAAGTTCGACGGCTCTGATACCATGTTGGAAAGTGAAACGAAGAAGAACGATGGACGAACACAGATTTAACGTGGAAAACCCCTCAACTAGAGGGAAAAAACCACGGGTGATGATGACTGGTGCCCACTAGCAACCAGACCCTCTCTATCTTAAAGATTTCATTCACACCCAAAAATTAGGGTTACAAAGACTTAAGTAAGGCCCAACGAGGGCTACAAGCTGGATTGGGTCCATACCCAGACCCGGTCTTGAGACCCATACTTATATGCTTCAACATAGAGAAATCAGAAATTGGGAGAGATTTTGTCAACACAGCAGTAACCTTATCTTCTAAAACATGAACCATAGATATAACCTCAATTGGAACCATATCTCTGATTTAGTGCCAGTTAACTTCAATATCTTAGTTCTTTCAGGAAAGACAGGATTATCCGTAATATAGCTAACTTTATTACTACATATCATCTTCATAGGCAATGAAACTTTAATTCCCAGACATGCAAGCACAGACCTTATCCACATCAACTCAGTGACAATTTGTGCCATAGCTTTATATTCAGATTTTGCACTCGATCACGCTACAACTACATGTTTCTTACTCCTCCAAGCTATCATGTTTCCTCTAACAAAGACAAATGACAGTGGTAGACTTTCTATCATCAACAAATTTCACAACAATTAGCATCACTTAGGGCCGTGATATAAAGAGAGGATCCTTTTTTGAATAGAAGGCCCTTTCCAGGAGAGGTTTTTAAATATTTGAGCACCATCATTATTGCATCCTAGTGCACCTTCTGCAGTTTGTCCATAGATTGGCTTAGCTTGCCAACTACCAAGGATATATCCGGTCTTGTGACAATGACATATAAGAGCTTACCTATCAAAGACCGATATGATTTACTATCTACATGTTTTGATTGCTCATCATGGAGGCGAACTTTAGGTTTCATAGAAATAGGTGTAGATTTTGCACCCAACATACATGTATCCTGTAAAAGATCTATGACATACTTCCTTTGTGACAACACAATGACTTTCTTGTTCCTTGCAACTTCGATTCATCTTAGAGGGCCCAAATCTTCAGTAACAAACTTTGGTTGTAAGTAATTATTAGTGTCCTAGATGCCAGGCTCGCTATCACCTGTCTAAGATAATTCTATCACCTGTCAAGATAATATCATCCATGGTTACAATCATGACTTTCTTTGCCTCGAGAGCTACTTTTCATAGAAGAAGAATGATCAAATGGAGATCTACAAAACATTACATCAAAAAAGTTTGTGGAACCACGCACGAGGTCATTATTTCAAACCATAGATAACCTTCTTCAATTTATACACCTTGTGACAACCCTGTCATTCAAACCCAAGAAGTTGTGGCATATATACAATTCTTCACATCGAATTGTGCCATAGTTCACCCATACTGAACTACAATAGAAATAACTAACTTGATAGTTCCAAGTCTGGCTACAGGTGAAAAAGTCCGAAAAAAGCTCATACCATACATTTGTGTGTAGCCCTTCGCAACAAGACGTGCCTTGCACCTCTCCACAGTACCATTCAATTTGTACTTAAAAGTAACTACACACTTGAAGTTGAAACCCACAATATCGGCCTTGGGTGGACAATCTACAAGCTCCCATGTGTCTCCTGAAATCAGTGCATTCATCTCTTCCTATATCGCCCATTTCTAACTTGGATCAAGAAGTGCCTGCTGGTGACTTAATGAAATAGGAGTAGCAGAAAGAGCTGCAATAGAGCGTTGCATGCTATGCCCAAGTCTGTCCAGTGAGACAAATTGAGAAATAGGGTGAAAACTGATAAGTGCAATGTCGTCTGCCCTTCCTTAGGGCTATAGGTAAGTCATCATCAACTATTGACTCATCTATACAAAAATCATCCTCAAAACTGTCAAGAGGACTTACCTCAAAGTAGGAGATGATGGAGATCCATGAAAAGAGGTCCAGTGGAGGATCTTGGAATCTAGTTAACATGGATGCTGAAGGATGTGGAGATACAACAAGTACACACTCCAACAAGAAAGAAGGAATAGGTAAGAGAAAGGACTCATTTAAATCAGACTAAACAACTGTTATAAGTAGAATAATATAGAATAGACTCATGGAAAGTAACATCTGCAATGAGATACTCTTTCTGGTAGTGGGATCACAACATTTGCATCTCTTTTGATGTTCTGCATATCCCAAGATGCATTTGGTGGCTTAACGAAAAGCTTATCATGATTAGGCCCAAGTTTGTGAACAAAAAACACAGATTCAAACACTTAGGCAACTGGAATAGGGGTTGATGTGAGTAGAAGAGCTGAATAGGTATCTGATCCCCAATAGAAGATGAAGGCATTTGGTTAATCAAGTAACAAGCAGTCAAAATAACATCCCCCCAATGATAACCAGACAAATTGGAACGAAGCGTAAGAGTCCTAACAACATCAAGTAGTTGTCTATGTTTTCTCTCAGCAACCCCATTTTGTTGAGATGTATAGGCAGAAGAAAATGGGGTTGAATACCATATTCTTTATAAAAGAGCAGTAGAGGTTTTGAACTCAACATTATCAATATGAACATTGTTGACACACAGAGTAAATTGAGTCTTCATTTCAATAATAAAATTTTTCAAGATACAAGGAACTTCATATCTCTCTTTTATTAAGAAAACCTATGTCAATCTTAAAAAATCATCAACAAGACTCAAATAGTATCTAGACTAGGACCAACTAGGAAGTCGACTTGGTCCTCAAACATCTACATGAAGAAGATTAAAAAGACACTGACTCAACAATTGCAAACTGTAAGGAAAAAGACTACCATGGTACTTGCCCAGTTGATATGCCTGACCGAGGAAAGAAGTGACTCGAGAGATCTAAGGGATAACATGACAAAACTTAGACAACAATGGGTGACCCAGTCTAAGATACAAACAAAAAGGACTCCAACTAGATTTCTCACTTGAATTTGCTGCTCCAAATGGTTCGGAGAGATAATAGATGCCACCTTCCTCATGGCCTCCACCAATCTTCCTCCCCGTCGACAAATCCAGAAAAACACAAGATCTAGGGTCACATGTAACTCTACAACATAACTCTTGTGTGAGGCGGCTGACGGACAAGATTCTTAGGAAATTTTGGCATATGCATGACATTTTTAATATGTAGATTAGGAATAATAGATACATCCCCTTGTCCAACAATAGGAGACAAGCTTCGATCTACCAACTTAACATGTGTAGAGGGAGAGAGAAAACTGGGTAGAAAAAATCTTAGAATCCCTACAAAAATGAAAAGACGGTCCTGAATCAATTATCCACAACTTACCTTGATCTTGTTTCTTAGTACTTGTTGAAAGTGTTGTACCTATCACAACTATGGAAGCAAAAGCAGAAGCAGTAGATTTCTGATCCAAAACCTGATCATACTCCACTTGAGAGAGATTAAGATTGAAGGACTCAACTTGCAAAGTAGACATTTGATTAGTGCTAGGGGATGTAAACTAAGCTATAGTCTTAGTAGGGAGTCTAGGGACTGTAGACCTTATGGAAGGGTGACCGTGTTTATCCCAACATTGGTCTTCAAGATGCCCTTGTTTGCCACACTAGGAACATTGAAGACATCCACGACTTCCATGGCCACAGCCTCTGCCTTGAGTAGATATTCGAGAACCATGACTAAGACATGCACCTCGAATAACAGCTAGGACAAAAGAATTTGAATCGCCTTGGGACTGAGGTAGAGAAAAGGCAAGGCAATTCAATCTGTTATAAACATCTATAGAAGTAGGCAGAAGAAAGCCCAGACAAAAACCGTGCAACCATCATCTACTCCTGATAAATCCTGTGCTTATCACAACATGACAGATGCAGGGAATTGAGTCTCTCGTATCTCACTGATGCAAAATAGTGTGCCAGATATTGATCAGCTTCCTGCAAGCCAAAAATTTCTTGTTCCACCTTCAAGACATGACTCATATTTTTGTCATGCGAACAAGTATCATGTAAAACATCCCACATCCTTTTGGCAGTAGTAAAAAATTTTCTAATTCACCTTGCAATGAGTAGCTGGACATTATTCATGATCCAAGCCATAGCTATTATCATTGTCCTCAGTCCACATTGCATACTTCCCCATTTTCTCATTGGGTTCCTTTTCAATAAGAATGTGTTTACATCATGGCTTGGAACAGACATCACAAACGTTCTCGACTAGATTTCACAATTATTATCATCCAGTTTCAAAGAAGTACCATATGAAAAAGGATTAGCAAATGCCTTGTAGTCAGTGGCCAAATCTGTTTTCTGTTCACCTTCACTTATCTTAATCTCCACCATGGTTGAATGCAGAAAGGTATTATGTATATTTATCAATCAGCTTCTGAGAGAATCAGACGTGCAGGCCAGAAAAACCAGCAATATATATATTCAGATAGCAATGTAACCAGATCACAGGCCGCTCAAAAGGAGAAAACACATTCCAGGAAAAAAAGGTAATAAGACCATCCAACTGATTAAAAACCACCAGGGCACACAGGAATCTGACGTCTGAGAGAAAAGTTCACCTTACATCAACCTATTTTCCAATCTGATCCTAGACATATTTCAGCATAAGACAATCCATAGATACCTGATTCAACATGCTCACCAAAAAAACTCTTAGTAGCAGACGACAATATCTAACCACAAAGTTCATGACAGCACCTTCACCAGATCTGATGATCAGATCTGTTCCTCCAAAAGACGACCACAACCTCAACGTAATCTGCCACAATCTCTGAATAATGAGACAACCTTGGCAATAAACTCTGTCCTGCACCACAGCTTTTAAGATAGAGCATGATTCTGATGCATTTGACGACTTTCCATTAAAGTTATCAAGTCTGCCAATGATATCCACATGTGCATGAGTCACCACCAGCCACGACAATGACAAAGATCGAGGATTGCTGATCACCTCAGCATACTGAAGCAGACATGATCAGATCCCTGTCCTTAAGAGAAAGGAAAAAGGACTTCAAACAAAAAAACTGGCCTGAAACCACGCTAGATAGAAGAGAGAAGAGGAAGAAAAGATGAAGAAGATAGATAGAGAGGAGACACCTGAATGGCATCAGAGACTCGAAAGGACATGCAGCTCTGATACCATGCAAAAACCAGGAGAAAGAAGCAAGATAATCATATATCAGAAAAGAGAAAACCCTAATCACGGCTTTAATACGGATCAGGGGCGGAAATCAGAAATTACAAAATAGTGCAGTAAAAATAAGGAAATTAATAAGTGGAACCACACCACTATCTAATATTCTATAAAACTTCCCAACGATCTTATTTCTTAACAAAGACTATACTGGAGACTGAATCATCATATACATGTATATGCAAGTGTTCTATGTGTATTTCTAGTAGACACATATGGGTTTGCGATAGAGCCAAAAGAAAAATAAATAAAGGGAAGTTATCAAACATACGAAGAACCAACAGATAGAACCAGGAATAAGATTCCAAAAGTTTGTCTCAAAAAGTTGAACGTAGTTAAGTTTTAAGATGTTTAGAGTTGGAACGCAGAGAACTAAAAATGTTTAACTGTAGAAACTCGATTTCTTTCAGAGCGAGTTCAGCACTATGAAAAGTTAGTTTTGCTTATGCACAGGGAAAGCTGATAAAATAGAAGATTCCAAAGGCCTGTAGAGGAGGATGAATCATCCATCACATGCATACATATGCATGCATTTGTGTGTGTTACTGTATTTAAAAAGATAAATATGGGGAAAAGACAAATATAGGTTATTAAAACCCAAATGGAAATAACGAGTTACCAACATAATAAGAACCAATAGATAGAACCAGAAATGAGATGCCATATTTTTTTTACAAGAAAATTATTTTAAATGTAATTTAGTTTTGTGAAGTTTAGAGTGGAATATGGAGCATCAAAATACTAAGGATCGATACTAGATTTCTGTCAAATTGAGTTCAACTCTTCTCTGCCTGGAGCAGACTGCAGATTGCAGGAGGCCCTAAATTTCCGTCATTTTTGAAGAAGGTGGTCTACCCAAGGTCTTCAGAATGTCATCATGCACACACACAAATATAAATATATATACCAGAAAATTAGCATCTAGCAATTTCTTTTTCCAAATAAAAAAAGGTTTTAGAGGCAAAGGATAAGGGAACGATATTTCTCTATGAAATAAAAAATTCAAAAAATATGTAGTAAATAGAATTGTGATGATACCGTGACAATCACCCCAGAAATATGTTGTAATTTGTAAGTCGCCACATGATATTGCTAAAAAATGTGAAATCACATGCACACACATGCAAGAGTGCAGTCATCAATCTCACCAACAAGGACACAGTGGACAAGGCAAAACACAGACATATCCGCACATAGGCTCCTATATATTCAAGAATCAAGGAAAATCTGAAAGTTCAAAACAGATACTTACCACCCTGATGTTGAGGTGCAGTGTCATTAGAACAGAAATTGATGGAACTGTTCTCTCTTGCAGAATACACATTTTGGGATCGTATGGAAGATTCAGAAACCCGATGTTCATCAGTTTCAGTATTTCTGTGATGATCACCAACACGTGTAGACCTGCTGGCATCATTCAAATGTCCTGGATCTAGGTTCTGAATCCTTGCCAGGAGAGGATAGAACACTCCAAGTGCTCCACCACTAGATGCATCAGATGCTGGACGACTGACAGCCGCAGGCACAGCTGCAACTACTGTCCTAACAGGAACCACCCGGACTCCACCAGATTCTGTGGCCACAGATGGAAACCCTGAAGAAGGTGACACGTTTTGCATGGAAATTCCACCACCAGTAGGTCTTGCTTGATCGCTTGCCCCAACTTGAGTTCCAGCAGCATGTTCACCTTGGTCAGCACTGCCTGATGATCCTGACATTCCAGACTGTTCAAACAAAAATAGCAAAAACAGCACGATGATTTAAAGAAATGAATTTGTACCTGTTCGTATTCTTATGTCGATAGTTCGAGGAACAAAACCAGTACCAAGTGCCCCATTTGCCAAAGCATGACCTGGATGCATGATGCCCATAGGAATTGTTCCAAAACCAGTTCCAGGGATAAAAGGGAGACTCTGCACCAACCAAAAAAAAAAAAAATCAAGGTTCTGCATGCACAAAGTGAAACTCCAACAAATGTAGTCAAGGATAGGCCAAGGAAACAAGCAAGTTGAAGTGTGGAAGTTAATAGATAAACCTGGACCATGATAGGATTTGGACCAGTTGTGGATATGAAAACTGGTGGTCCAGCATTAACAACAGCTTCAGACTGGCAAGAGAATAATAGAATTAATTAGAAGTATTAGGAAACTACCATAATTTGACATAATAGACACAAAAGAGAAAAGTCCTACAGTTGTCTGCCCCATGCGCAGTGTCATTGTTGCACGTCCAAGCTCAAGCAGCAGAGCCCCTGCATTTTGCAATAGAACTCCGGTCCTCATTGCACTGGATTGAATGCTTGTGCGCACCATGGGATCCGTTACATTAGCTTCCTCTTGTAACTGTCTTGCAAGTTGCTGGTGCCAAAAAAGGGTTCAGGAGTAAAATTTGCAGTTCACAGTAAATTAATTATGCCTATTTTAACATTAGTGTCTCTATATGATTGAATGTCTGTGTTTCTACATGATCGATTATGTTAGTTTCCGTATTATATCAAATAATATCAAATGCTTGCAGAAAGTTTACCCATCTTTCAGAAAAGTTAAAGAAAATGGAGAAATAGAAGTCTGTTGAATTATGAATGACTAAACCAAATAACCTCATAACCAACATGGGGGAAAAAATTATAGAATCACTCACAGACAAACAATCTCCAACTTGTTCAATGAGAAACTGCCGCGTCGACATTGCAACTTCAGCCAGTGCGGCTGGTGTTGGTAGTCCACCTTGCACTAAATCTGCTCGTGCAACAGTATCTGGATTATGTGATTCGAGATTGTGTGCTTCTCCAGCAGGCAGATTAATGTCATGATCCTGGCCTGCAGATAAGCATATATTTCAATCTTCTCAATCAGGAATGCACCATTCATTTCTTCACCAAATTATCAAATCTGTGATGAAGAAATACAGACCATTGATGCTAAACTCTTGCCTCATATTTTGCAGATACTGAGAAAGTGTGGTTAAAGAATCTGGGATAACCTGTACATTTTAGGTGAAGGAGAAATGACAAAATTTCTTCGTTAGGCAAACTGGCAAATACAGTAGTTCCAATAGCAATGATGAGTATGCAGTAGCTAAAGTAAATATACCGACGTAGGTAATATGCACATTTCGTGAGATTTAGGAATGCAACAACATATAACTTACCAGAGGCAGCAAAGGACCTGCGGACATAGATGTTGGAAATCGAAATGCACCACCATGGAGGGAATCCAGCTGAGCCCTGTAAGTTGCCAAGCTAGGCTGATGACGAGGAGCCGGGTCCATCATAACAGTAGTGCCCACCAGTCTTTCACGCCTTTCAGGGCCAGTGACCTGCGGCTAACACAATTAAATGACATTGAGAACATAAATGGCTGTCCATAACATATTTAACTTGGTAATCAGGAAACCTGCAACAACAATCAATAACTAATTATTAGTTCACAAGACAATTAAATTGAATTACCCCAGAATCACTTTCTTCATTTCTTGCCCCTCGATTAGCAAGTCCAACAGAAGTAAGCACAGCAGAAAGAAACTGCATCATACACCAATTGCATATGCAATGAGTAAAAGTATGTACAAGACCAAACCAATGACATATGTGACAGCATTTTTAAGTACCTTTTGCACAAACTGTTCTCACTACTCTTCACACACAGAGAACCATAAATTGGTGAAGCTTACCCGGTTGACATCAGACATAGCTGCATCTCCCTGATCAGAAACGTTAAAGGTTCCAAGCACCACGCTGTGAGCTGCTACGGTGTTGCCTTGACCACGTGTGGAGCTTGCAACAGGATCAGCACCTAAAGAAACAGTTACAAATCCAGCCTTTCAACTGCTACAAACATTTCAAGCCACCAATCATAAACAAAACCTTGATTATGTATATATCTAGTAAGGAAGTGGGAATATATAAGCAATAAGCAACCAATTAAAAGACACAGTTGATGACCTTTTTCCTTTTTTATTTGGCTGGTTTTTTTTTTTTTTTTTTTGGGTGGGGGGGGGGGGGGGGGGAGGGGGGGAGGATGTCCATTATTCCTAGTTCAACAACAATGCATGGATGAACTGAAGAAGGCTTGTTTAAAGAAAACCTAGCTAACATCCACACACTAGCCCTCACTGAGTAGCCTGTTACATTTCTCCCTTATATCTTCAGGGAACAAAATCAGTCAGTACATAGACATAATGACATATACAAACTTAAAATTGAAAATAACACCTATGAATCTTTTATTTTACATTTGCGGCCATTACACCTTCTATTTACACAAGCTGCATTCAGATTTGTTACTCTCAATGCTCATAACCAATAAACCACAGAGTGCAACTGGAGGTGTACAATTTCATGCCAAATTGTTCTAATCCAAAAGCAAGATCAAACTGAAGAAAGATAAGTTTGTTCTATAGATTTCAACAATCATCAATTCATTCTTCACTTCCCTAACCATGCTGCCTTTGATAAAGTTAACACTTCATCTTCCTGTCATTTTGTAAAATCTCTGGCTTACAACCACCTATTCTTCAAATATACATCATGTAACTTAGGTAAATCTAGCTGGGTAGTTCATCATGTTTACACTGTAGAGGTAAGAAATTGTTCTTCTTATGCCGCATGAGGTACAATGTTTACATCAAATGAACCAAAGATTGAACAACTAATGCTTCAACCAGCTTAGATACTCAAGGTTACAACAACAGACTCAAAAATGGCAGTGCCCCAATCAAGATCCACAATCAACAGAGGTTTCCAATTTCCTAGAGTCTTATGAATTCCAAATTCAAGAGAGAAAGTAGAACTTAAAGGATCACCAATCACCTTTTGAAATGACACCTAATATAACTAAAAACACTTTGATTAAAATGGTTTCATAAATTAGAAATGATAGTGATCAGAACTAGAAACTCAACTGATTCAAGATCAATAAAAATTGCAAGTAGAACTATTTGAACATTGACCACTTTGACAAGGTTAAGTTTCAACCAATGGTTCTCACAATCTTTGAACTAAGTAGATGATCAATAAAGAGTGTCCAATCAGCTAGCCACTTGGTCCGGTACAACCATTCAAGCTTAGGAAGCAAGAGGAGATGGATCTAGAGCTTGAAAAATAATGATGTCCAGAGAAACAACACATAGATGTACTGTCTGCCAGACTGCCAGTCCAATGGTAATGATGCTCATAGGGCCAAGTAGCAACCAATACTCATGGAACCAATTAGCAAAACATGGAAAGTGTTACACAATCATATGAATTATGAAACACGTCAAATACCTCAATCAAACACATAGCAAAATCCACATCACGTGCAGTAGTTAACACACCAAAAAAAAATCAAGGATGATTTAAACATGAGAACAAATCAAGAAATCAAACCTGATTGATTCGGCATCCTCTCAGGTCCAGTTGAGCCAGCCCCAGATGTTGATGATGAATGAAAAGGCTGTCGAACAACTAGATGCAATGTATGGCCATCTTCTACATCTAAAAAGAGTTACAGAACTGAACATACAGTTATAGCAAGAAAAATAAAAAAACAGACTCTCTCCCCCTCCACGCATGCACACACAAAAGGCAAACACTACAATCATATATAAGAATTAATAGATCCTAAAGCTAGCTTAATCCCCAAAAGGTACAGTATCTACTACTTAACTGATCAACATGTAAGACATGAAACCTTGATCCAGAGGAAAGCCTATCTTTTTAGTTTTTGGAAAAGAAAACGTTCTAACTATTGCACAATGTGGGAGAAAAAGAGTCTAATAAGTAAATTTTGCTAAAGTAGAAGTGTACAATGTTTCTCACTTAAAACTTGGTTTATCTCTGCTAGAATTTACATTCTAAAAAGAGAACACTGAAGTCCAGAAAGTAAAATCATGATGCATTAACCAAAACAGGTTATCATTTGAAATCAAACTAGGTAGTCAAAATGGTATGCTCAAGGAGAAAAAAGAAATTTGATTTTTAAAAAAGTGCATAATAACAAAAAGGATACGATAAGCTGAAAGAAGCTGGTCATCCTTCAAAACTTTCCCACGGCATATAAGACGCTGCTGTTCTGACAATACACCTGTTACAGTTGCTATCTGCTCCTTCAAAGCTGGCACTGGCATCTACAGCAGAGAAAAGAGAGAGAGAGGGGGGGGGGGAGAGAGAGAGAGAGAGTCATAATCGCTAAATGTCTGCAATATAACATGTGGGTTATGATAGTGCAGCAACAAGAGTGACAAGGCAAAAATAGCTTTAATATATATTCGATTAAAAAAAATACTATTAGCAAAATATATGTGGACATCAATTTGGGATCTGATAAACAAGCAATGCATTTAGCAACAACGACATGCCAAACAATGTATTGCACTAACATGCAATAAAATTAGACAAAGAAGTGAAATTCACATTGCAGCCTTGGAATCTGTCACTAAAAATGAAATCCTGCAGAAAATACTAGTCACAGAAAGTGATAAGAAATTTTTCCTTGTGGTGCTTATGACTAACAAGGGATAGCCTACTAGTCCTTTGGCTGGATGAAGAGCTTGATCCTATTAATTGTCAAAATTCAAAAGGCAATCATATTTCACAAAAACCACAATTGATGGAGCACCCATTTTAACCTCGCCTAATCATCTAGGGGGTATAGTACTATAACCCTTCAGCAGTTGAAGGAGCATAGTTTGTCTTCTTGCACTCCTGCTTCTGCTTGTGTTGTTTGTATAGCAGTTTTTCCATTATATTGTTCAGTAGCTCTATAGCAGAAAGCATGTTTTTTCATATATACTCTTTTCACCACAATCTTACAATGATGAAATACCATAGTAACTCCAGTTCCTGAAGTTAACAGGGCCTTGCCCTATCATGCTTGATATGTAAAGTGTAAACTGACTTCTTAAATATTCATCCCTAAACCTACAATTGGAAGCACAATACATACACTATTAGAAGTATATAGGCCACAAAATGTACTCAAGGGGGAAAGCGTGTGCACTCTGTGTGCTTGCTGTAGAAGTCAAGCCAATGAACTAACAGGAAACAGTGAACCAACTTTCACTAATAACAATGCCATTGAACTTGTACAGGGAAGAAATAAGAAATAAAAAACTCAAACAGACATGAAGATGGGCCTTGCTTAACATCTAAGCAATTGTTTGAACTTTGAATGCAAAATTTCATCGAATTGGCCATTCTAATATCGAAATGTTTTTTTGCCAAAAAAATATGTAAATAAATGAAACATATGGCGCTTCTATTCTGAAAATAACAAAAGGAAGAACTTTGTTACATATTTGTTGACACGTAAAGTGTATGTTTGAGAATCCAAAGTTTTTATCTTTATCTCTACAATGGCCTCTGAGCAATTCGGCTCCATCTCGCTTGGTGTCATGACTTCGTCGGTTCCGTGAGATCCCATCCTTCTCCTGCTGAAATGAAAATAACGAAGTAAGAAGAGATTCAATTAAGGCAACCAACAAGCTAAACAAGCAGATATCCGAAAGCCAATTTAAGCATGCCAAGAGAGATTCAATTAGCAGTATAAAATTCAACTTGAATATAGTTGAAGCATAAGGACATCATATAACTCCCTCGTTCCCTTTCTAATCCTTAAAAGAACAACACATTTGTAGTGTCATCAACGAAACCGTCCCTGCCTTGTTAAGTCACCAACATGAGCAGTGTGCCACTAGAATAAGTAACACAGGATCAAGCATATACAGCATTAAAGACAAACAAGAAATAACCCGCAAATATTTCCCCAGGCAATGTTATGATAGTTACCATGCCGACTAAAATTGGACGAAAGGAGCCGACGAGCGTATTGCGTATACGCATTGGAGCGGGCATATTTACAGTTTCACAGAAATACTCAAGTATAGCCGATCCCAGAATAACACGAAACTGACCATTCATGGTGCGCAAGAAAAGGCGGGAAAAATAAATAGCCTTGCAGCATCTCCGAAACGCTTGATGATAACAACAAAACACGTCCACTCCGAACCAGAAAACCCCAAAACCCCAAGGCTACAGCTCCAGAAGGAATTGCACATATAAATAAGAACTAATCCTCTGAACCACCGACAAATCCGTATGAGAAAAATCCATGACCCGTGCTCCAAGATACACCATCATCCTTGTCTTACAAAACCCACTTCAACGTAATAAAGACCAAAAACTAATACCCACCCCCCCCCCCCCCCCCCCCCCGACGACGAAACATGAAAATAAATTCATTCAGGGCCA
The DNA here is from genome assembly GCA_011799765.1 of Nymphaea thermarum. Lineage (NCBI taxonomy): Eukaryota > Viridiplantae > Streptophyta > Magnoliopsida > Nymphaeales > Nymphaeaceae > Nymphaea > Nymphaea thermarum. Next base: position 176,505 of record JAANDH010000396.1, read on the forward strand.
AGAAATCGCTTTACCCAACACGCGAATGCGCTCCAATGATAAAGGAAATAAAGAGACTACAGCCAATATGCATACGCAATCGAGAGAGGGAGAGACAGAGAGAAGAAGATGCCTGAGATAGAGAAGTGAGTTTCCAACAATTCAACGAGTCCCACGAATCAAGAAACGGAGAGAGAAAGAGAGAGAGAGGGGATTCTTGATCGTATCTCTTCCAAACCCCTGTCAAGTTTCAACCCTCCCCTCTCTCGAAACCCAATCGGTACACTGCAAAAATGATTTTCTATTTTGTATTCAATTTTTCCTGTTCAAATCCAAGATTTGAATTATTAAATCGCACCGTGCAAAGTAGGCAAGATTGGCGAATCAGATCTTTCGAAAGATGCCTCCCGGTTCCGGTTCTCCTCCCTTATATCAGATTGGCGAATCAGATCTGAAACCAATGATCCTTCATGAGGACCCCAAAATTTCGGGTCAGATTAAGATCTTATCGTTCATTAGTTTTCTCTCTGTCCAGCAGCAGGATCTTTTGTGTTCTCATTATGATTTCCCACATGAAAATCTTGATTTATGTGATCTTTTGAATATGATTATGGGAAACACATGAAAAAATGTTGTTTAAACTGCATTAATTTAAAAGAATTAAGGTCTCAAAATCAGATCGAGACCGGGATTCAAATTTGGGTTTGGATCTGGATCTGCTTGTTCTTTTAAAGCATTGTAGAAGATATGTACCAGCTCCATCTCAGTTATATCAATGGTCGCCATCAATCACCAAATAAGCACTGTGTATCTCAACGCCTTTACTAGCAACAGCACAGTATCTTTTACCAAATCCATGCTTCATATCTTGGACGTGTTTGATATCACGGAAAGTGATCTTGTTGAAGCGGGAATCCTAAATCCAGGAAATCTTAATAACTACCGATATCAAAAGCAGTTGCCAGTTCATCTCAAATTCCTCAGGGCCTTTCATGAACAGCACTAGATTTTCCATCATGCCTTGGGGCTCCCTCCATGCTAATGTGATTTTGAATTCATAGGAAAGTGTTTCGCAGGAACAGATTCCCATTTATCCTTTAACCCATGCATTAATCACTTTGCTAAGCTGGTCAGTCAGGTTAGATATCAAACAAAAGTCACAGATCGATCTTAACTCGCATATAGATCCGTTTAGTACTTTGGATCCAGCCAAATAATGTTCATCATATCTTGATGTTTTTAGTAGTCAAGTTGGATTCAAAATAGATTCAGAAGATCCAATGAACTGCAAAAAAAAAAAACCCACCTTTAATTAAGATCTTAGCTGATCATCTGCATCTTTTGACATGAGGGTCAATTTTACAAAGATTGTCATGTATGTTCCAATTCAAGGAGGATTCTCATTTGATTTGAATCTGCCAATTCTTTGGATCTTCATTGAAAATCGGTATGGTTCAAAGAATGGTATGGACATTTCAAGCATAACACGCTTACATTCCTGCGTATGTGCATTTAGATGAGTTTCAATTGCACTATTCTAACTCTTTTGAGTATTGCCACTGGGTCTAATTATGGGGAAAAAGTTTTTTGATGCATTATTGGCTTTCAACGTTTCAAAAACTGACATTAAAATAAAATAAAATAAAAAACATTAAAAGAAGTATTTCACTTATTTGTAAGAAGAGGTCACCACATATTTATATGTCACCTACCAACATGAGCCACACATTTGGTCCTGCCAAGTTTACATCAACTTATCAACGAAACCCTGGAGATCAAATATGTATGTATCATTTAATTTATGAAGCATTGAATATTAGAGAAGAGTAGTGGCGGAGCCACATATGGGCTTATGTGGGCAGTTGCCTACACCAGCCTCTCAATGTTTTCTTATTCTCATGTCAACATTTTCACATATTTCCTCTGTTAATGTACATGGGTGCCCCTTCAATGAATTCAAAAAACATATTCGAATAAATTCTGTGCCTTTGAGAAGGGAATATTACATTGAGGAAGAGCCCGAGCATGTCGAGCATGGAACTGTAATTGCATGAATCTCTTAACTACTTTCAACCTGCAGGCCACGCCTATCGCCGAAGGCATGCATGGCTTGAGCAGGATGGCACATGTGGCTTTGTGTGGGCAATTGACCACTCAAATCCACATAACATTGCTTGCATGTTAGTGGCCCTTAGCGCTTGATTTTTTTTTGAAGGTTCGGTCAGTTGCCGAGATGCTTAAGGGGTGTAGTGCAACCCGACAGTAAGGCGGCTCACACTCAAGGGATCCAAGATTCGAATGCCAGTGATTTTGGCAGGACTAGAACTATTGACGCCCACAAAGTAGTAACTGTAACTGCCACAAACAGTCGAGGTTGTCTGCCTCACTACACAAGGCTGCACTTGAGCTGGTTTCGAACCGGGCGTGGTCCATTCGAACCCCAGTTGGCTCAGATGAGCCTAGCCCCAGCTTGACCTAAGCTCGACCCGGGTCCAACTTATAGCCGCAGAACTGGGTAGCTTGACTTGGCCTGACATTTTATCTCCATCAAATCCAGCAGCGATTGTAACAAAGGGTCAAATACTTAAAAATAAAAATCGATAAAACTAGAAATTTAAGATGGATTTCTTTTTATTTACATCATTAACACAAAAGCAACATGCTATTATAAACATAAACATATCCAGAGATCAAAATTTAGAGCTTTAGAGTTTAATTCGATAACCTTTTTAGTTTATAAAATCCATTAACACTGACCTAACCGGGCTTAAGTGGTTTGGTTGCAAGGTAACTTACCCACCGGGTTTGAGCCGCTCTATCACTACAGCAACCCTCTCTGGTCAATATAAGAATGTTTTAATTAACTAATAACATACTATTAACACCCGCACATGCAAGTTCATATATATATGAACAACCCCACACGCTTCTATTTTTAATATCAAGTTGTGGCTTGGGAACGGCGTTCCTTTCAGAGGAGTCATGCTTCTTCTCTCTGAAGTCTAAACAACTGATAATTCTCTGTTAAACTGCTATGACATGAAGCCATATTCCTTTCATGTGATTTTCAAATTTCTGAAAATTGCCTAGTTGGGGATCATAGGCACATTCTATCAGACTGCAGCCGGGGTATTGAACTCTTGACCTCCTTCGAGGATCGGGAATCCTAAGCTAAAATCCCATGAAGGAGATTTTGCTTCTCTGCTGTGACTTTGATTCCTCTATCTTTTACATTCACAGGCTGCAGAGAACCGCAACAACATGGGAAAGAAGCGATTTCAGAAAACAAAATTATGTGATTTCAGGATGAACACCTGAACAGGATGGTGCTTCATTATTTTGCCCGCCTGAGTGGGCGGGATTGTGTTAGTAACTAATTCTGATCTGCTTCTTCCTACAACAAGAAGTACAACAACTTTTCACTTACTTTACTGTAAAAATTGAGATAATCCACTCTCTGAGATTGTTTCTCTGTGTCAAAGAACTGGTCTGATCATGGCCTTCTGAAGCAAGCAACTGTTCACACTCAGTGATGCCTTGGGTCATGGATTCTTGGACCATAGTAATCCGCATGCAAGCTTGGCATTCCCTGATCGACCGACCTCTTGGGAGGCCTAGAGTTCTTCGGGTGCCCCGAGCATAATGAGCTTCTGCAGCGATGGGCAGGTCTCCTGTGTTGCCTCTCATGAACTCTGCTGCTCCGCAACCATCTCTCTTCCTTCCTCGTATCCTGTTTTATGGAATTCCAACATCTTCAGAGTCAGAAACTCAGACGAATCATCAGAAACCATTGAAGGAGGTACTAATAGTTCGTCAGGGAAAGTACCCACATGGATTCTGCTTGAGGCTTCTGATATCAACTCACGATTCAGCCGTATTCCTGTGGCAGCATAATAGAAATCAAACAAATTGTCAGACTCGATCAGTAACATCTTTACATGAGGGAAAAAAAAGAAGAGCTCTCTCTCTCTCTCTCTCTCTCTCATGTTCTTTGACTTTGCTTTGTTGCTTCTTGGTGTGTATGTCAGGTGTTTACCGTGGACTGTTGCAAGGAGCAGAAGGAGCAGCAGAAAGGTGAATGATTTGGTAGGCTTCATCTGGAAATCTGCTGATGAAGAGACTTTCTTTCCCTTCTCTTTTTTCTGCACGGCTGTTCGTTTTGGGGAGTGGAAAGGAGAGCTTGGAAAGGAGCTTTACTGAGAAGGAAGAATGAAACGAGCCTGACTGAGAGGGAGTCGCCGTCTTCGTTTCTTTTAAGTATGGAAGCTCTTAAAAAAGAGAAAGAGAGGGAGACAGAGCGGCTGCAGGGAGTTGTCTGCAGACATGCGAGTATAAGTTTCTAATCATAAGATACAAGGAAATGCCGGCCTCTTCAGTTCATGGAGGATTACAGATGTGCCCTTTCTCCTTCTTCTTGTTGGTTTTGGTTGGTCCAGTGCGGGGAACAGATCCACATGTGAAGGAGAGAGCAGAAGCTCGGGGTGGTTTGCAGGCATGGCCGACAGAATGCTGGATGCTTCAACGAGAGAAAACTTCATACATATATTTTAAAAGATTCGAGCTCAATACTCGTGCCACGAGAACTGTTTTCTAGATGGGTTTCATCGAAGGGAGGGACTCCCCCTACTCTTACTCGTTTCAAAACTTATTTTAATTTGGTTGTCGCTCTAATGAAATGGAACTACAAGGATGAATCCATCATGGTTTCTTTTAAAGACGATGAGAATCCAAATCATGAGAATTTGAGTTCCTCTGGGAAGTAGAAAGTAGATGGTTGGACTTTTACATGAGAAAACCAAATCTCTTCATGACGAATAAAATCTAAGGTCTGATTTTTCTTGGAAATTTTATCTCGATTTAAAACGGAGAAAAGACAGAAAGAGAGCATAACGGACCCTGAACGGAACGGGGTTCTAGGGTTCGGTAGAGGGAGAGGCGGGCCGGACCCACCGACGCCGTATTGGGGGGCCCCACTCGAACGTTCCGAGCTTCCCTCCCTCCTCTCCGGCCCAAGCTGGCCGTCACTTGGCGCGATCCGCATCACGCGAGGGTGCCGGAACTTTACCGGACACGAAAGCAAGCGTGGGACCCACACCATGCCCGCTTTCGGCGACAGAACTTCCCTTCCCCCCTCCCCTGCCTCGGGCGTCCCTTTTCCGTTTCCCTTCCCTAGACACGGCAAATTTTTCCCTCTTTCACGTTCCAACAGTTACGTTAATATTCAATGATTATATATATATATATATATATATATATATATATATATATATATATATATATATATATATATATATATATATATATATAGAGAGAGAGAGAGAGAGAGAGAGAGAGAGATGATTTTTGCATGAAGTGTTTTGTCAAGTAGCGGGGCAAAAGGCATGAGGATGTTAAATTTGAGGAGTAAAATAGTATGAGATCTGCCTTGAATGGCTTTCGTACAAGTAAAAAAAGGGTTCAGTTCTTGAAAATTTAATAAAATTAAGGGCATTTTTTTATATATATATATATACAAGTAGTTTAGGCAATTCAAGAACGGAAATTATAACACCCTATAAGTTTAATCTTGTATTGAAGATCGTAAAGAATCTTCAAGGGTTTATAAAAGGGAGTCATTGATGAGAAGATTGTCCCCTAGCCTTTTTAGGTTTGGAGCCGAAACTGCTAGGGGGTGTGTTGGGATCCGCCAAACCAAGGACCCGAGCCCAGGAGTAGGTCGAGTTGTTACAGAAATAATTCATGCATACTAGCATGTTTTTGTTACTCTTTTTCACATTTTTTTGTTTCCACGCATTTGAGATCCATGATAACCCAAACCGGAACCTTCTTGAGAGCAGCAGCGAACAAATAGGTGCAGGAGTTTAATGAGAAGATTTAAATATTGCTGAGACGCATCTTTACAAGTTTTGGGTGAGCAAAAACACTTCGAGAAAGAGGATAAACAATGATAATTAAAGTGCATTTATTTTCGGAGGTTGTCTGGGGAGGGCATGAACTTTCTTTCAGGGATTATGGAGAAGTGCCCAAAACAAGTAGTTGATAACTTGGAAGCAGTGTTGCAAAAGTTGGCTCTCGGGTTATCAAATTGATTTAATGAATGGGCTGCCAAAAAGGCTGCATGTGTCATATACTCTTCACTGTTTATTATTTCTAAGTATTTTGAAGCTTTCTTTATTAATTTTTAATTGTTTTTTATGCATTTTGTTTATAGTATAATAAATCAAGTTGCCCTATTCACAATTTATTCGATTCATGATCATCAACTGCAAAACAACTATCCGATTACCTAAGGTGCTTTACTAATAGTTGCAGGCACTGTTTTGAGTGGCTGAAAATCATGGTGGACTATATATATTCACCCAGCCCGTTCCATGATAAGAGAATCTTTTTGCATCGTGCTCGCGGTCAGGGGCGAAACTAGGATTTTTTTTACGGACGGGCCAAGATAATTCGCAGGTCGGGCCAAGAGGAGCAACCAAGAGTGACTGGTCGGGCCAAACTAAAAAAATTTGATTTTTTCAACGTAATTTTTTCTTTTTCCAAGCGCTCACTTGGGCCATGGCCTGGGCGCCCCCTCCGCCCCTGCTCGCTGTCACCATTAACCATGTGTTTGGATGGAAGAAAATGGAACGAGACCAAAAAAGGGAGGTATCTGCGACAACAAAGGACGAGAAGACATAGCTGGTCAGATTGGTAGATCAAAAGATCTCAAATCACTAGTTCGATTCTAGTGGCCACTTTGCCCTTGGTTCATATAGGATGGAGTGCCACACCCGCACCAAGTTGTAGGTGCATTGACTTCACTACTTTAATATTTACATATATAGGTGCTCCTCCAGATATAAATGTTTATAAACAGGTGCCCCTTCAACTAATTTTTTTGGATCCGCCACCGCCTCTACCCATGCGCCTGTATACATAGGGTGACTGCCGGACCTGCTCTGGCTCAGTCGCATCACGCAGGATGTGAGCCATCCGAGAAACAAGTTATTATAGTGAGCAGCTGGAGCAGTAGGAAGCTTATCCATATGCATGCAATACACCATCTCTTTCTCCTTTCTAGCCTCTTTCTCCTTTCTAGCTCTCCATAGTTTTTCTTTAGTGAGAGGGTTGGTTGTTGCTACCGTTATTGTCTGTCTGTCAAATAATAAGTTTTGAAGTGTCTTTGCATGCCAAGTACACCTAAAAGTGAGTCCGAGACCCAATAAAAAAGTGGGTCAAGAGTACACTTGACCTTTTCTTAAAGACTGAACCGTGCAGTGCAGGTAGCCCGCTCTCAAAAGAAATGTTTCTTATACTCTAAGATAATTTTCTTCTTGTCACTGTGGAGTTTAAAATCTTAACCTCTTTCAACTTGGGGCTAATTACTTATCTAGTTAGAACAGCGTAGATACGGTGCGATGTAAATTGTTTACAGATGAAAAACTGCGTGCCTTGGAGTTTAAATTGTTCGATCGCATCCAAGTAAGTGAACCCAAGCATGCATGCTAAGGAAACCAGGTAGTTGACATCCACAAAGTTAAAGTTTGGAACTAAAGTGCAGGAAAGTTTGGTTTCTGAAATGTGATTTTGGGCCCAGGAACTGCATAAGGAATTTATAATTAAGAGAATCACGCTTAACTATTATTGTGGAAAGAGAATCGTGTTTGCCGAGCGAAGTTTTGAGAGTACCCAATTAAGTTTTCAGTTTTACTTGTCAAATTAATCAGAATCCAAAATTGTTTTTATGGTGAAAAAGGACATTGGATCAAACGAGCTCACCTTCAAAAGAAACCCATCTGTATGAGACTACTAAACTAGCGATGTCAATGGAGAATATTTAATGTTGTGTTTGATTAGGCCAGAATTGTGGAATTTTATAATTAACTTTTTTGTTTTTGTTTTCATTTTTGATGAAATGGGAATTGCATTATCAAACAAAAAACTAGATTCTAGGCTCATTCTTAAATCAAAATTTCAAAGTTGTAACTCTACCATTATTTAAAAAATTTAGAAAATTTTAATCTCTTTAGAGCATATGTTATGTTGGTTTTAATTTATCAGTTCTAAAATTTTGATTCATGTTATCAAACACGTCATTTTTAATTCTGAAATCAAAATTTCATACTATAAATCACAAAGGAAAAATATAACTGGAACTTTTAAATCATCAGAAGCCCAGGGCGACATCGAGAAGAACGAGTTTCATGTGCCGTTAAGTGCAAGCAACCCATATACGCCAAAAGAAAAAAAAAAAAGATATTTTAGTAATAATTAAAAAATGTTGTTTTTCATCTTTTTATTTTTGTTTTTTTCAGTCCTTATAAAAAAATTTATTTTTCTATTAACTATATTGTGCACAAAAATTTTGTGCTGTACATCACCAGCTTCAAATGACGTGAAGTGTTTTGACATGAGAAACCGAACCCAAAAACCCCTGAAGTGGCCCATCATCAGCCCTGGCTTCTTTCTTTACATCAAGCAACAATATTTTTGCCGGAGTTCAGATCGGAGACTTCTCGTCAACTTGGCAGCATCTGCAGGTTGCTCCCACTATCTGGATTTCTCTGATCATTTCGCCCTTAATTTTCATCAGCCACCACTGAGGAATATCCCACCGATGAAGCCACAACTAATGCATATGACTTGCGATCGTGGTTATTTGGATTCAACTTTCACCGAATCCGACTTGACCTCAGATTGTTTGTAATCAGCTTTTCGATTTAGATTTGGACTTGAGAATTTCAGATCTGATTTTCTAAAACCATTTTCAGGTCAGATCCAACCAGCATAAGGTTGGTCATTTACATTAATTGGATCGGACCTTAGTCGGATGTTAGAAACAGGTTCAAATTCAGTGAACTGGGTGCATACTCATTTTGAAGCAGATCGACAATCGGGCTTGGATTTCTTCAACAGATTCAATAGAACGGTTTGGAATTCTAATTAGTAATTGAATATACCTGACGGAGGCAGTTTGGTTATGCCTAAAAAAAATGAGATACATTCGTGAAACACTGGAAATCTGTTTTATATTCATGAGACAGTAACACATTGTTACCGCTGTCAAAGAAAGATGAGCGAGGACTGTTGAGATTTACCCATTTGGATAGGCATACGTCGATACGGGTTCATATCCGTTTCGGACCCTCAAGTATAAATACAAGACTCGTGTCTTGTGATGGTGTGAGACACATCAAGTTTTTACCGTCTGGGTAATCGGTCTCCTTAACCATACATGAATTGTTTGTCCCCATCACTAGGCTGTTATGGCTGATGAGAGAAACCCATTGCCGCCGCCGCCGCTTCCTCCGCTGGGGAACGACTCTATGAGGACTGTAGCCGTTCTTCCAACAGTCGGCGGTCGCCTCTACAGGTTTTTCTTCCACCCTATGAAACACATGGATCTATAAATGGTTTTTCAATTTCTGCATTTTCATTTGGTCGCTATCTTGATTCCTCGCATTGCTCCAACAAGGACATGTATAAATACTTAGAAATATGAACATCTGCAATGTTACATAGACTGCCTCAGATTTTTATAGTTTCGTACTTTCTTGCATTCATTTATATGGTTAGATTTGTGAACAGCAACTTAAAGCGTCGAACATACACATAAGAAGCATATCTGGACAGATAATTTGGAAATAATGTGTATAATACACATGGTAAGCGGTGCGTCATTCGCTCAGCTTTAGAAAAGGAAAAAAAGAAGAAAATCATGCGGCTTGCCTTCTAGATAGAAGATAGAAATCCATATGTGTGGATTATATTATGCAACATATGCAGGTTTTATTTTTCTCCATCATCTTCGCCTGCTTTTTCCTTTTCCAGTTCTTTTCAATTTGGATAGCAGAGAATAATCCATCCAATGGGCCTCTCCGGTGCAACAAAAGTTTGAACCATCAATCTTGGAATGATAAGGACGACGCCCCACCTTCACCCACCATTCAATCTTCCTAAATGAAACTTCACACTCCATTTGCCAATAAATTCACTACCTACTGTTTCTCTTCCTCACACCAGCACTGCAGTATCAAGAAGAAGAAGAAGAAGAGCTTCACCATGTCACACAGACAAGGAAGCTTGTCATCAGATCATGGGGGAAGCTTCAATGAGGACAGATGGATCATACAGATCCAACAGGTTCTAGAAATGGAGAACGACGACTCAGAATCCGAGTGCCCCGTCAGCATCTTCAACGTGCCGGCGCAGCTCTTGGCCATTAAGCCGGAGGCCTACACCCCACAGGAGATCTCCATCGGCCCGTATCACTGGCGGAACCCGGAGCTCCACGAGATGGAGCGGTTCAAGCTCCAGTCCGTCCGCCGCATGCAGCGGTCCTTCACCAAGGAGACGTCGTTCTGCGACGTCTCCAGGAAGTTCGCCGAGAACGAGCACCGGATCAGATCCTGCTACAACCGCAGCCTTGACTGGAGCGGCCAGACCATCATCTGGATGATGCTGCTGGATGCCTGCTTCCTCCTCGAGTACATCCAGTACTTCGCTATCGATCCGCTGGAGCGCTCGCAGTCTAAGCTGTCGCCGGCGAGGTTGCAGCTCATCAACTACGCCGGCAAGAAGGCGGCTCAGCAGTTGATTCTCAGAGACATCATCATGCTCGAGAACCAGATTCCTTTCTTCCTATTATATTCACTGCTGGAAATGCAGTGTGGTTCTTCAGCAGAAGCGAGGTTGAAGGCGATGCTGCGAGGCCTCTGCAAGGAGCTGTCCCCTTTCAAGAGCGTTCAACGACTCCCGGAGTTTCAGGTTTCGAAGAGGGGCCACCTCCTTGAAGTCCTCTACTACATCATCATTCCCCCGAAGGAGATCCCGCCGGAGACCGCCGACGAACACAAGAAGGAAGACGTGCCGAACGCCGAAGCACCAAATCCGCAGAAGAAGAAGAAGAAGAAGCCGGTGAAAGTCATCAAGAAAAAGTGCGCCACCTGCTGGGATTGCTTGTCCAACATCAACTTCTCCGGCCTCATCAAATTCGTCCACATGCTGAAGAAGCTGATAACGAGATGCCTCAAGCTCTTCTCCCCTCAGAACATCGACGACATGGTCGACGGCGACGACGCCGCCGACGACGCGTACGTTGACGACAAGAAGGACGACGGCAACTTCACGCCACCATCCGTGGAGGAGATAATGATACCATCTGTGGAGGAGCTCAGGGGAGCCGGAGTCAACTTCTGCCCGGCCTCCGGAGGGATAACCAGCAGGGGCATAAGGTTCGACGTGAAAACGGCGAGCCTGTTTCTCCCCAGCATCACGCTCGATGGCAACACTGAAGTTGTGATCAGGAATCTGGTGGCGTATGAGGCCACGGTCGCTCCAGGGGCCCTTGTAATCGCCAGATACATGGAGTTGATGAATGGTATAATCGACACAGAAGAAGACGTGAAGATCTTAAGAGAGAAAGGCATCATCTTCAATCACATGAAGAGCGACATCGAGGTGGCCTCCATGTTCAACAGCATGAGCAAGTCTGTGAGGATCACCAAGGTAGAGTTCCTGGACAGGGTGATCGAGGACGTGAACAGGCACTACGGGTCGAGGTGGAGCGTCAAACTCTCAAACTTTATCAAGAAGTCCGTGTTTGGATCATGGAAGATCCTAACCTTCTTGGCCACGTCCATGCTCCTGTTGATGACTGGCTTGGAGACCTTGTGCTCTGTTTATAATTGCTCCCATTGGCTGGGGGGCAACGCTGGCAACCGATTTCACCAGCAGTCGAAAACATATCCGGGTTTCCACTAGAACTCCGGCACCGGCGCCGGAGACCATCTGATTAAGGAGTTTGCTAGCTATAATCAGCGGCAGGTTCTTCTCGATATTGATGGTATATGAAGCCGATATGCATCTATCTTATGTATAAGTAGAAGGAAAATGAATCATCAGTCTAGTTGTTTTTGGAACTGTGGCTTGCATGCATCATTTAGTACTTAATTTTGTTATGGGTTGTGAGACTGCAGTAGTTGTATTGTCAGTGCTTGCCTGTGTCTTTACTGAGCTTTCTCTTTGTGCTTCGGTTGTTATCAGAGAATAAAAGAGAAGGTAAATATCCTGTTGCCGCTGCTGATTATACTTATTTCCTTGCTCTGACAGCCATGTCAGTAGACTGACCAGTATAATATTTGCTTTTCTATTCTCATTTGATGGCTTTGAATTTTGATTAAGCTAGAATTACAATTTTAGAAACAAAATTCCACCACAAATAGGAATTGGAATGAAAATTCTAGTTCTAGTTTCCTTTTTTCTTTTTCTTTTTGATCTTCTGAAATTTTGATTCTAAATCTGAAAATGACATGTTTGATAAATAAGAATTAAAATTATAGAATTGGTGAATTAAAACCATCTTGACATGTGTCATAAGGAGAAATGAAAAGAATTCTAAAATTCTGGAATCATAAGTCTACCTCCTAAAGTAGAATCACAATTCCTAAATTTTGATGAGCCTATAATTTTAGACTCAAAATTATTTATTCGACAATGCAATTCCCATTTCATAAAAAATGAGAACTTTAATTCTAAAATTCTACAATTCTGGCTTCATCAAACACCCCCTTATTGCACCATTTTACTTTTGATTGCAGAAGTTGGAATTCTATATATGTTTGCACTGGCAAGCCATAACAGCATTTATACAAATAATTCAGACATTATTTCATCTACAAATGTGCATACAATTGGTGAGTTGGTATAATATTGAACTGATCACAACAAGCCCAAGTAATATATATGTATATATATATATATGCTAAGTTCAGTTGTTCTTTCGAAAACTCGATAAAATTAAGTTCAAAAGCTCCAAGGACTGCGCTCAACATTGGCTAATGATATATAACAGTATATACCAATTATTCAAACATAATTTAATCTAGAAACATACATACCATTGCTGAGTTGATATAATATTGAACTGAGCACGACAAGGCCAAGTTATGTATATAACGACTAAGTTCAAGTTGTTCTTTCGAAAACTCAGTTGAAAAGCTGTCAAATTAAGTTTGGACCCAGTAAGTTGCGCAGCCGATGAACGTGTGCTGACTCCATTGTCTGCAATTAAAGAAAAAGTTCAGACTCTTATTGCTTGCAAGCGGCCAAAAGCTCCAAACTAATAATTGTAATATGCCCGAAGTGTTGGGAGAGATAAGTATATGCAAGACACTTGGTGAGCAGATATGGAAAGTTAGACTGTGCACAACGTCCCCATGAATCTTTTTCAATCTGGAAAAGCAATTCCACTCAGAATCTTTAGAGTTCTTCCATGTCGAGACTAATAAAATCATTGATATTTCTGCTCCAGCTTTCTGTGGTTTTTGCCTTTTGACTGTTAGAAATCAAACACAAACTCATGGAGACGTGGCAGCCACACAATTTGAGCTGCATTGCCCAGATTAGATAGTTGTGAGATTTAAACTCAAGCTGGTTCTCCTGGAGATTCTGCAATTAAATGCATTCAAAAGAACATGAACCAAGAGTATAATATTCATGATAAAATGACAGATGCTAAATCTATCCTTTTGTTGAGAATATTTATCTAGCACCTGTTTCTTAGATCTTAAAGTGATGAATTGTTAGTTTGGATCAACGGTAGTTGTTTGTAAAATCTTATGAACTTTCATTAGAAAAAAGCCACACACACACACACACACACACACACACACACACATATATATATATAAGAAGTTACAGTTTATGCTAAGTTGCTATCTGGTACTGTTTATGAAAATCTAGTTTTAGCAAGTTCATATCTTCCTGTGCCAACTGAAAGGGCTGAATAATAAAGTGCTATTTTTAAAGTTTGGCCAAGACATTGACCGCCGTCCAATTCTACTTTCCGAATTTGTCCGTTCACACCAGATACTTTTGATCAGCAAAGGGGGCTATGATCTGTCATATATAGTTTTTTTCTTTTTTTGGGGCGAAAAAGCAAAATAAAGGAAAGGAAGAAAAGGAAGCAGTATAAGAAAATATTGGTTCATCAATTAAGACAGGCTTATGTGCCATTAATTAAGAAAGTAAGCAACATTCTTTACTAATATTGGTTCATTAATTAAGAATATTGTTTCATTGCTAATATTCTTTACATAATTCCTATTTTCATATTTGAATTATAACGGATAATTGATTAGCCAATTGGCTCCAAACGTAAGGTTCACATTTAAATCTGATCAAAACATCGTGCCATCAGAACGTCCATTTGAGATGGGCATGATTATATATATATATATATATATATATATATATATATATATATATATATATATATATATATATATATATATATATATATATATATAAAATCATGCCCATCTTAAATATGTATATAATTGGTAAATAGCAGACCACTAAGGTTGAGACAAGACCACTTAATTTTGGGTTAAAAAATATTGTAAACAAAATATGAACATCTTAACGTGTCATAAACGGCAATTCAATATAAATCATGTTTCAGCTCGATTATTTTTTGTAAGAAATTTGTTTTTCTACTACCAAAATTTTGATGTTATAAGATATGATCATTATTTATTATTAAAAAGACGTAATTAAAGTAAACAAAATGTTTAATTTAATACATATTCTTCATCAAATCACCCCTAAGAGCATATCCATAAGGTTAAATTGCATAAAAAACACTTCAATAATTAATTATTTTTGTCTCTTAAAGTGGTCTGGTGTTTACCGATCTCTCTCTTNATATATATATATATATATATATATATAAGACTACTGTCATATAAATTAAATTGTATATTATTTAAGAACTCTTAAAACACAAAAAAATTGGTAGAAAAAATCAATACTTACATTAAATGATCATGAAATTGAAGCATTTTTTGTAATATAGTTAAATGTCTAATCACCAAAATGTCAGCATGCTGGTCTGTTGTTGAAGATAGTTTTTTTAACATGAATTCATGTTGGTGATCTGGTAATTTTTTTCTTTAATGTAAGGTTAGTGGTCTACTTAAAATCCTTACTTTAAAAAAACATGGACTAATTTACAGCAGATCTTTTGCCACATCATATTCTTGCATCTCCAATATGAATCAACCAAACACCCCTAAATTAGAAAATTAGATTTTAGGAAGTTTTATAACATACATTCTTAGACAGATCTGCTGACCTATAAAATCCCAAACCAGAACTAATTTTAAAGATTTTTCTGATATAGTTTCGTATATCTATGTGGTTGAATTTATAAAAAGCATCTTAAATCATTGGGTAGAATGTATAAAAGCCATATTTATATATATATAACAGCAAAAGTGCATTATCTATTGTTTGCAGTGAAAAGTGCTCTGTCCAAGTAAATCTAACGATAAAGTTAGTCCCAAAATGTCCCAAAGTTGGATTAAAAAACAATAATAGATTTTTCATGATCAATTATTTCGGATTTCTATGACTGAGACATAGTTAAGGGTTTTTTTTTTAAAAAAATTTTAGGTGAACGGGAAGAGTTTATGACTCAAAACACAAGCCATAGTTGGAGAGATGCTTATTATGTTTGTTTCACGGCGGATATGGGCAGTGATTTGAGATCCTTAATCCATGGATTTAAGACCAGACCTCTTTCATTGGACTTTAAATCCATGGTTTTTAACATGCGGCATAAATTTAAAATACATGTTGGGATCTCTCAAAATACACCTTTTTATACAGCTTTGGATTTTAGATCCGACGCTATCAAAGCCAATATGCCAACCCAAGTTCATTTTCATGTCTGCCGTTCTGATAAATAGATAAGCCGAATTCATATTCTATTATCGATGTCTATGTAAAGTCATGCTCGTCTGCATTCTCCCACTTTCTGTTTTGAACCTTAGGTTGGACCATAAGGTTTCCGGAGAAAATATGAAAAAGAAGCTCCTAAACTAACGTTCAAACCAGCGTCACTGCCGTAGCGGACAGCGATCTTCACACAAAAAGTTGAATCAAAAGGCCACGCATTTTGGCTTTCGTCCATGGCGGACAGCTCCTTCCCCATTGAAATATCTCACTTTCTCATTATTGTAGAGGTGAAATGTTCCTTTGAAGATGGTTGAAAACGATAATGGCAGCTATCGAGGAACGCTTTATGATGGCACGTTCCGTCATGCCGAAGCTTTTCTGTGAGGTGGGACTTCGATCAACTTCCTAGTTCAGACGCCAAGTTGAAGATCAATTCTAACCATGGTTGGCTAAAGGACATTGAATCTCGCATTCCAGAAACTTTCTAACCACAAACCTCTGCTGTTTTATTCATGTTTCTGTTTCCTTCTCAATATGAAAAGCTAGATTCTGCATTTTCGTCTTCGACTGCTGGAAGAAGAAGTTCTGTCTATTGTCGGTTCCCCTATCACTCTGTTCAAGTATATTATCTCCGATCAGTTACATACGGATGCGTAGACCAGGAAATGGAGAGGAAGATGCTGAAGATTTGTATGATTTTTTGGATTAGAAGTACTTCGTCTCTCATGCAAAATAAGGAAAATGTTTGCTTTTGAAGCAGAATTAGTTCGCGTATGGAAACAAGTTTTTCCTTCGTCCCACTTCAAAAGGGCCATAGAAAGAGAGCAAGGTGAAGGGGACGGAATAGAAACACATAATAATTTGCTTCTGGAATATCAATTATACTTCTGCGAATACGAAAATCTCGCGATGTTGTTAGCTTGTTGCCAAATTTTCAGAGAGCCCGACACCATGCTGCCAACATAAATAAATAAATCATGCAACGACATATCTTAAGAACTGATAGTCGCTCTCTATCATATTCCCATGATAGCTGTTGAAGTGTGTATTGGCATCCTCTCGCCCAAAGTTATTCACAAAACTAATTATCCGCCGAGTTGGCGTGACACTCTAATCAGAGGCAAGCTGCTGTCATCGGAATCGAATATTCAGCTCTGTACTGATGACGATGTTCTGTTCATATGGGGATGAAATTGTAGTTGTGATTGATCGTACCCTAATTCTTCTGGGGAAGTCTTTGTATCGATATAAATAGCAAACTGAACGAAATAATGAAACAGAAATATGAAAATTCTTTTTGGAGCGTTCTCTCTTCATGCTTCATTTCTGCTTGTACAGAAATTTTAAAGTGGTTCGGATGAAATCCTACGTCCACTGTCTCTCATATCAGGAATCGATGATATGAGGTTCCCTTAGAAAATATATTTATACACAGTTTTGCAAGGGACTGTTACAGAGTTGATTCTCTGTAACGATTGCTCTTATCCCCTTTTTTGAGGATTTGTTACCATTTTCTTTGCTGAAATTTCCTTCCCCGAGATACTCTGTTTCTTGATTGTTGGGATCATGATCTTCTTCAGTCGTTGAGTAGTTATTGTCAGCAGATCTGNATTAAGATTGTGCTGAATTAATTCAGCCTGATCTGCTCCAGCCATTGAGTCAGTTACGTGATCTGCTCCAGCCATTGATTCAGCTTTAGGTGATACGTTAACATCCCCCGTCAATCTCGAGCAGGGACCTTGTCGAAGGCCGAGATTGTAACCTAATGATTGTAAGCGGGAATGAGGCAAAGACTTTGTGAACAAATCTTCAAGCTGATGAGTGGTTGATATGTATTGAGTGACTAAAGAGCCAAGAGCAACATTTTCTCGTACAAAGTGAAAATCAAGCTCAATATGCTTCATCCGAGAGTGGTTGGCCGTTTTGATGGTAGACTGCAAAGCAGAGAGGTTGTCACATAACAACAATGGGGGATAAGACAGAAAAAGTCCAAGGTCCCTAAGAATGAAGGTGATCTAAGTGACTTCAGCAGCGGCAGTGGCAAGAGCACGATATTCAGCTTCACATGACGATCTAGAAATACTTTGTTGTTTCTTAGAAGCCCAAGATATGCAATTGGGTCCTAAAAAGGTGCAATAACCGGTTGTAGACCGACGAGTTAAGGGGCAACCTGCCCAATCGGCGTCCGAATATGCACGAATAGACAATGTTTTCGACTTAAAGAATTGCATCCCAATAGATAGAGTGCCCTGAATGTAGCGAAGAATTCTTTTAAGCAACTGAAAATGTCAGAGTGAGGGGACGTGCATGAATTGAGACACATAGTTGACCGCATAAGTGATGTCGGGTCGAGTAAATGTCAGATATTGTAAAGCACCAACAAGACTGCGATATAGTGTGGGATTTGAATAAGCTGCTTCAAGATTTGTATTAATAGAGGCATTAGCGACCATCGGTGTGGCAGTTGCCTTACAAGACTGCATTTGTGCTTTTGCAATAACCTCTGTAGCATAGCGACGTTGGCTAAGAAACAGACCAGAGGCATTGTGTTGAACTTGAATGCCTAAAAAATAATGTAAGTCCCCAAGATCGGTCATAGCAAAAGTATGTGATACTTGCGCTTGGAAGAAGGCAAGAAAAACAGGACAGCTGTCGGTAAGAATAATATCATCCACATATAATAAAAGTATAGTCACTGTTGAATCTTGGAGACGAACAAACAGCGAGGGATCAGCGGAGCTGGCTTGAAAATTGTGAGAGAATAGAAACTGAGCAAAGCGATCATATCAAGCCCGTGGCGCCTGTTTAAGACCATAGAGTGCCCGATTCAACTTGCAAACATGATGAGGAAATTGTGTGTCTTTGAAACCAGGAGGCTGCTCAATAAAAACAGTTTCAGTCAAATAACCATTCAAGAACGCATTCTTGACATCCAGTTGTTTAATAGGCCAGCTGTTCATGAGAGCAATGGAAAGGACGATCCGAATGGTCACGGTTTAACAACTGGAGAGAAAGTTTCAAGAAAATCTATACCTTCCACTTGAGTATAACCTTGTGCGACTAACCGCGCTTTAAGTCTATCAACATGACCAACACTGTTCAATTTGGTTTTGTAAACCCATCGGCAACCAATAATGTGCATGGAGGGGTCTCTAGGAACCAAGGTCCATGTCTTATTAGCGATCAAAGCTGCCATTTCATCTGTCATAGCTTTCCTCCAGCCAGAGTGCTTAAGAGCAATGGTATAATGTTTTGGTTCGGTGGGAACATAGATAGTTAAAAAATATTTGGGATTGGGTTTAACAATACCATGTTGAGAACGTGTAACCATAGGATGTGAACGACCAGGAGAGGGATCGGGTGAGGGTGGAGGTGGCATAGGAGAAGGCGAGGGAGGAGATGGAGCAGCCATCGAGGCCGTCGGTGGTGGCGAGGGAGGTGATGATGAGGTTGGGACAGACAGGTCTGAAGGNATGGTTGTCACTATATCCCATAAAGACACATGGTAAGGATTTGGGTTCAAATTTATGTTTGTTGTAGCTCTTAATGTAGGGAAAACACCTACAACCAAATGTTCGTAGACACGAATAATCTGGCGGTTTCTGAAATAAGCTTTCATATGGGCATTGCATTTGCAGCGTGGACGTCGGTAGCCGATTTATGAGCCATACAGCAGTTGAAAAAGCCTCTACCCAATAATTTGCTGGTAAATTGCTATGAAACAGAAGAGTTAATCCAAGTTCTGTGACTGACCTGTGTTTCCGCTCCACCATTCCGTTTTGTTCGGGTGTTTTCGGACAAGCCTTGAGATGTTTGATTCCATGTTCTCATAAATAAGAGTGAAATGCAGCACTATTAAATTCTCCACCCTCATCGCTTTGAAACAATTTTAGAGATTTACCAAATTGAGTTGCCACCATTTTATGAAAGTCCATAAACTTTGTAAAAAATCAGACTTTGCTTTTAATGGATAGATCCAAGAATATCTAGAATGTTGATCAACAAAAAGAGCATAATAACGAAATTTTTGACAAGAATCAAGAGACGCTGGTCCCCAAAGATCACAATGTACTTTCTCAAAAAGTTCATAACATTCCTCATCTAAGGGAAGAAACGGCAAGCATGTTGCTTTTCCCAGTTGACAACTTTGACAAATTGAAAGAGTAGACGTTTTTGTCATCAATTTTATGCTACCATTGGAAGACAAAAAATCAATGATCTTAGCAGACGGATGCCCAAGACGACTATGCCAAACTTCTAAAGTTGCTGCCCTGAAAAGATCAGAAAAAAAGATTTCCTTTGGTCTGGTTTTGAGTGCGTACAAATCTCTTTCTCTAGTTCCCTTGGCAATCACCCGATTGGCTTCCTTGTCCTTAATCACAAACGAATCAGATGTGAACTCAAACACATAAGGCATAGAAGATGTAAGCTGACTTACAGAAATAAGGTTTTTCTTAATCTCTGGAACTACCAGCACATGATCAAGAGGAATAGATGTATGACCCAGATCAATATTAGTAGAACCAATATGAGTTATTGGTAAATGTTGTCCATTTCCTACCATAACTGAATCAGTGCCCTGATATTTAATAAGACATTTGAGTTTACCTGGATCTTCTGTGACATGAGTAGTTGCGCCAGTGTCTGGATACCAGTCTGCATTACTTGGATCAGCAACTTGAACAGTGGAAAACATTTTGGGAAGATCTCTTGGCTGATACGCCTGATTAAAGCGATGATAACACTTGAATGCTGTGTGATTGTTTAAACCACAAATTTGACATGCTGCTTTTGGTGAAGGCTGAGAATTATTTTGCCCTGTATTGGCTGGAACATTATTGGAACGTGATTGAGATGCAGGCGTAAATCCACGTCCTCGCTAGTTAAAGCGGGACATATTGTTTCTTTTGTTGTAGTTGTCACGTCCTCTATAATTTTGAGAGGGAGAAGATTGAACCTGCTGACTAATAAAGGCTGCATTATGATTAAGTTGAAAACCATGGAGATTTTTCATGTTGTCATGGCTTTCAAGCAACGAGACAACATCAATATATGCTGGAATCGGAGGTCGAAGTATGGA